>OV884013.1:108191833-108737034 GCA_930367205.1 Acanthosoma haemorrhoidale
ATGATATTAATGACGTAATTATATTCCACTGAAACCTCATCACATATTACACATTTTGAATCAGGACCTCGAAACCGTTAATCCGATAAACTACTCAATATGATCAGAAAATTGTATTTTTTATTACCTCTCATTTAATAACTCTTAATTATGTTTTATAGAGATGCAAACATTTTTTCATATTGTAGGGGAATGAAATGGAATTGCCGTTAAAATTACTTGCTTATCAGACGATTTCCAGGACAGACGGACGGTTGGAAATCCTCAATAACGTGTGAAGATATGAATAACCATGATAAAAAGCAAAACAAACAATTCTGACTCCATGCACCGTTAAACAATTTTAGTCCGTTTTTGCCTAAGTCGGATTTCCTGCACTCTATTGTGAATTTGTATTGTGTGTTTTTCTTGTGTTGTCTTTATGATAGTTGACGTTCAAGATTTATGTTCACAGCACTAAATCTGTCCAATGCGTGTGCTAACAATATGAACACAGTTAAATGTTTTTTTTTAATTTTAACCGATGAACATTTTTGTAACGATGATTAACTAAATTGTATTCTTAGTATAGTAGTAAGTTTTATAAATTTACAGTAAACAACGCACAAAGTGAACCCTAAATATGAGCGTATTTTCCTTAATAACTTATTAAAAGAGATTGCTAAAATTACTGGGTACCTTTGATCAAAAATACATTATTTTATTTCTTAAACTTTTGAAAAGTCGTCATAGTAGTCACTGAATATAGATTTTTCAACAATAAAAATATATGTATAGAAATATAATATTAATATTCAAAAAATATAAAAACCGGCTTGAAACATATTAAATTTCTATTTTTTGATCTTTTAATTTCGTCTTGAGAAAAAATAAAACGTTAAATATTAAATAGCTGAGTTGGAACTTGAGACGACTTTTCTCAAGTTTATTGTTTTCCACAGTTCTCGAGGTTTTGGGGAATGCACTCGAAAGTACCTCGAAACTTTCGAAACGATTAAAAGTTTTTAACGACCACTGTCGTACCGAACGGAAGTAGGTCCTCCCCTTTGGGCCCGCCAATAATTTATATGTGAAATTTAATTTTGATTGGGTATGTTTTTATTTTAGTAATTATTACCGTGAATCAATACAAAATAAAATGAAAAGTGTTATTGAAGGATTTAAATAAAAAAATGTGTTCTTATGAAATGATTGTCGGGAGTTGGGGGAACGACCGCCGCGGGGTAGGGTCTCTTTGACCAGACCTCTGCCCACCGGGCGTCAAGAAAGAGATAAAATGGTAAAATGCTATACTGGCGGCCTAGTCGGCGGGCAGCTTTATTCGTATTGATCTTACTCCATAAAATCATAGAAGGTGTGTGCCCCGATAGTGCACTATGTTCAGGAGAAGAGGAACAAGGTAGGTATTGTAGGTAGTTTATGTAGTCTTGGAATGATCGTGAATTCACACTCGGTATCTAAGGGTAGGCGAAAACCGTCCGGATCCCAAAGGAGAGAGTGAACCGGAGAGGGGCAAACTGAATCGCTGGTGGAGACGCTACTAGGTAAAGTTCGTGGGGCCCCAGGTGACCGTCCTCCGCGAGGAGGAAATCTCTTCCAAGGAGGTGCTAGTTTTAGCGAGACGAAGGCAGAGAATCCCACTAGAAAGGTGTGGGACAACGCCGGACTAAAACATAGCAAGGTTATGAAAGAGAGATGCAGAGGTAGTCGAATGAGAAAGCCATGGCTCGAGTAGACCAGCAACCACCAGTGCAGAGAGAGAGAGAGAGTGAGAGAGAGCGAGAGAGAGCAAGCAGTGCTCACTTTAAGTGCCGGGCTCCGAAAGAATGGAAATATATAGGCAGGTCAGAGGCCGGGCTACGCCCGCACCCCTGGTGGGCTTTTGTGTCGCGAATCAGTTCCCCCTCTCTAACTGAGGCCTATGATTTTTATTATTAAAATATGGAAACGTAGGAGGATGTTTTCTGGGCCGAAAAGAGGGGAACTTATATTTATTCGTGGCGAAGAAGTTGCTACAACAATGATATAAGTAAACTATTTATCTATACTCATATTATTTATTTCTTGCTTATTGGTGCACTTGCCAATGACTTTACGGAAAGAGATAATTTTTGGTGAGAGAATCCCTACTAGTCCCAAATCTTATAAGGGATCAATGAATTATCTGGAATGTGGGAAGAAATTAATTGAAATGAATTCTACTTGAAAGAGGAAGTAGAAGACATAAACGAGTTCACAAGTGAACCAATTATATTTGGCAATCATTTGACATTTTAGGAAGCACACTGTAATGAAAAAATATATGTGGTTTTACTCCCATAGCGAAAATTAAAAAAAAAAGTGAGCCATTTTCAATTGTTTGAAAATAATTTTAATTAGTAATCAATGCTAAAAATGGTGATTATAATAAATAAGGCTGTTCTTTAAACCTCTACGAATTACAAACCAGAAAGGGAACGAGTCGGTTTATTTTCTCGTGAAATTAATCAGAGAACATAAGCGATAATAAATTTCCATAACACTCGGGAAAAGTAGTTATTGTTGTTTATGTAAGTTGTATATACTGTGAAAGGAAGGTCAAGTCTGCACCACGGGAAGGAATGTCTTATGTAAGCAATGAGACAACATAGACAGTGTGTATGTGCTATGCACAACACACATGTTATCGTTCTACTATTGCCAAATGAAAAGGTAATGATGCCATTGAAACAGTTAGTGATTTTTTTTTTTTTTTTATGGGATAATTAAGAATTATTTCAAAAGTTATAGGCAATGGACATGTATATAGGTAACACATGAAATTGCACATAAAATCGTTGATCGTTATTTTTAACCTAATCTGCTAAACAGTTGCTTATTTATTCTTAGGTTAGCTTTTAATTGTGTTTTTTGAGGTCTAATGTACATTTTGTGAATCAATATCACTTTGATTAATTTCATTTGACTTTAAAATATTTATTAGTTTACTCACATGCAGCCATTTACAGGTATTGCACAATAATTAATTTATGAATAAGGCAAATCTTTAAGCATTCTTGATGATAGTCCATTAGTTTCTGTGGATTTAAATCTCGTTTCCAAATAAAAAATTGAAGATAAATTAATTATTACATTAATCAACAAAAAAACGTCATTATACCTTCTTTCTTAGCTATTAAGGAAAATGCCCCGTATTACGTCAGCAACTAAACCCTTTATAACGATCTAAATATACCTTACATTCTTGAACTCATCCCTTCCAATAAAATTCCATAGTAACCTATCCAACTACCCTAATTCCCTAGCACACTCATTGCACTGCACCACTTATCCCTATAATCCTCCTCGAAGACTGAAACAGTGACCTGTGGTGGCCTCGTGACCTGCTATAAATGCGTGACAGTTGGAGTCCTGGCAATGGCCAGCTTCCCCAATCATGTCCTGAGCGTATGTGGCTCTCGCGCTCTTCGTCAGCCTCCACTGGCTCGTATCCGGTGATGCAGCTGACGTAGGATCGCGAGGGCTTCCCAAGACTCCGCTTCCTCTTTCTCATGCGAGGGAGGTGACACCCATGTGGATTTTGGAGGTCTCTTTGCTGTTTGTAAATATTGTATGGATGAGCGAGTGAATGATGAATGAGATCATTTATCACAATTACTGCCTAATTAGGCAGATTGTTATTTTATCACAATAAAGGTGATTAGATCATCAGCTATTAAGGAAGGAAGGTTTACGAGTGCCTGGGACCCATACCCGTTCTGGGACGTCCAAAGATGGAATGAGAAAATAACAGACCTTTTCAATGCTAGAGTGATTTCAGTAGTCGTAAGCTACTGATGATGACTAATATGACTAGGTTCTAACACTAGTTATGCCAGTGCTGCTCATAATCCCTCACGAGGATGACTGGGACCAAATCTATCCCCACCCAACTAACTTATCATATTTAACGAACTACTTAAATTTCCATGACGTGGAGACAACTTTAGTGCTTTCAAGGCAATCTTTTCTCCTCCTCTATTTCCATCTAGTGCTGAAGTGAAAGGCTTTTAATCCATCAGTCGTCCTTCCTTTTTAGTTTTCAAATCAATTTTGTTTAAATCTCTCTCAATCCACCATTGTCTAGCTATTAAAAAAGATTCTGACTGCATAATTCGATCCGGCTTACCATAAAAACCTATATGTCTTTTATTTATCTTGTTGGTAACCATTCAAAACATAAATAGATGTATTTCGTTGTACATCCATTGGCTAGACCTAATATAATTGGAATTTTTGTTATTCTTTAGGGACTTCTGTCTCAGAAAAAAACTTTATTTATTTATATATAGGTGAAAACGTAAAACATTTGAGAGCAATTAATGCGAGACTAAATTCGGTTTGGATGATATTAAATAGACGATTTCTGTGGGTCTTTTTAACCCTTGTTGTGCTACCTTTTAATCACGAATAATTAGAAGTTCCCCTCTTCTTGGCCCAGAAAATATCTATCTATGTTTCCATATTTTAATAATAAAGCTGATGACGTCAGTCAGAGAGGGGAAGAAGTTAATGGGGGAAACAGCCACAGGTAGGGGAACCATCCCCACCACGGCTGGTCTGCCTATATAACCCGGCAGTCTTGAGTCGGTTAACAGAACGAACAGGACCGGCACTTAGAACACTGCGCTCTCTCTCTGCACTGGCGCTTCCTGCTCTACTCAAACCATGGTCTACTCATTCAACTACCTCTGCATCTCTCTCTCCTAACCTCGCTATGTTTTAGTCCGGCGTTGTCAGACCCCACACCTTCCTAGTGGGAATCTCTGCCTTCGTCTCGCTGAAACTGGCACCTCCTTAGGAGAGACCTCTCCCTCACGGACGACGGTTTTCGTGGCCATACAAACTTTACCTAGTAGCGTCTCCCACGGCAATCCAGCCTGCTTCTCTCCGGTTCACATTCGCCTTTACCCTTAGATACCGAGTGTGAATTCGTGGTCATTCCAATACCACATAAACTACCTATAAACCTACCCTTTTCCTCTTCTCCTGAACATAGCGCACTGTCGGGGCACACCTTCTAAGATCTTATGGAGTCAGATCAAAACGAATTAGGCTGCCTGCCGACTAGGCCGCAAGCAGAGGTGAAAGACCACACGTTCACCGGACGGCGGCTAAGAGGTTGTAGCGACCCTAGCCCGCGGCGGGCGTCTCCTCCCCACCTTGGGAACTCACACATCTGATAACTCTCCCGACAACCCTATATACCGTTCTTAGTCCTTCCGTTATTGCCTGGGGGAAGGGTGGTACCAATTTTAAATCTTAATGAGTTGCACAGCTGTAACTTTATAAAGTTTGATTAATTAATCGTTTGTAGATTTGGAACCGACTTTCTTCAAGTTGATTTTTTTTTCATACTTGATTATACATACCCTTAATTATATATTAAGCAAAAAATTGCGTCATAATAAGTAGTTGTATATATTTGCAAAATTTCAGATAGATTGGATTGTTATTTAAGACCTCTATTTGAAGCAAAGCCAACGAATAGACAAATAGACATATGTTTGCCCCTTGGCTGTTTGTAAGTTCCTTTTTAGGAGGTTAAAAAATAAAACAATTAAAAAACTTATGGTTTAATATCTGGTTGTGGGTTTCGATTAAGTAAATAAATAGCTGTTTGTTTCTTGTTCACAAGAGCTTTAAGCAGACTATTCTCAAGTGCTCAGAATGTTGCTAATGATAGCGGTTTGTGACGTACCACTCACTTAGGAATAAGTAATGAATAACTTGCGGGAAAACAAAAATAGTACGTTACTTATTAAAAAAAAACTAACCTCTGAAAAAAATGGTCAGTCTACTTAGCCTTGGTTGATTAATTATTGGAACGATATCTAAGGAGTGTGTTGTTTATGTAAGTGCTTTTTAAACCTATGCCCCCTATTCAGGCCATGATTATTGAATAAACAAATTACTGTATACTTTCAGATTGTCATTAGACGATATTTTAGACTGTGATATCGAACCCACTCTTTTTCTTAAATTTTTTTTGTAGAGTTTTTTCACAATAGTGAAAGGCTTTTTAATGTACCGATTTCCTTGACACTCAATAGGACTATCTCTCCGACCTTGTTCAAAAAATCTGTCAAAAGGCAATACCGTGGAAGATTTCAGTTACTGTATATTCACTTATGCAGACAGTGGTTCGAATCACCTTAATCTATCCTAAGCGTATCCTCCCACCATTTTACACAATTTAAGTATACATAAAAATCCTACATCTATTTCGCCCTGCGACATGACAGCTGGTGTTGAAGAGTTCCTAAAAAACGTATTGTGGCTAAAACTTTTTTTTTTTTTTTTTTTTCCCCGCCCTACCTGAGGCTGAGCCTCAAACGGGCTTACCCCACAAGCCCGTGAAGCGGGATCGTGGGGTTACGTAGCCTGTGGTGCGCATATTCCGGTGCAATGGGATTGTTGCACCGGTCTGCGCACCTTTGGTTATTCTGTTTTGTTCCATTTATTTCTCAAAAAAAACCACATGATAATAAAAAAAACAAAAAAAAAGAAAGCACAAAACTAAAGTAAAGAGAAAAGAAACACCTCTAATAATATATTTACAAATCCTAAACTAGTTTTTTTTTTGTAGCTAAAACTAGTTTATTAAAAAAAATTATATGGAATAATAGTGTTTGTTACACCTTTGAAGCTTTGTCTAAGAAATAATGTATCTAATCGAACTTACACAACGCCATTAAATAAATGTAGATTCATTGTATGCTTGAAAATATATATTAAAATAATCAATAAAATGTAGTTTATTCTAATATGTATAATATTTAAATCACTTTTCTAAGCTTTTTCACCTCCACTCCTCCCCCTCAACCCAACGTAGGAAACTCAGGGACTTTTTATCACTTACTAACGGGAAGGGTTCATAAATAAACAATTTGTGACAGCTTTCAGCTCTTTTTGAGATGTTTATATCAACTACTTATGTCTTGAAAGTCCTTGGATGACAATTTCTTCTTCAGACATTCTCGTTACAATATATAACATTAAATGAAACTAAAAGATGGCTAGGTGCATAATTGAGGAAAGGATTAGTCAAAGTAAACAATGATATTGAAAACCAATGAGGCAGTTGAATGTGCTGTCGTCTGTAACGACAAAACACATTTATATTCTACCACCTGTGCCAGCATATTTAATATCAATGCACCAAGGTGAACCAGCGCATAAGTGATGAATAGATACTGGATAGTGGCAGAAAATAAAAATATAAATTGAATCTTTTGTTTACAAATCAAATCATTGTTATGATAAAATTACAATCTGACTCATTGAGGAATAAGTAATTGTGATAAATGTTCTCATTCATACCATATTTACAATTTTTCATTCACTCGCTCATTACTAACAGCCCAGAGACCTCCCAAATCCACGCATTACATAATTATAAGTTTTAATTTGATAATAACATTATATGTTTATAAATATTTTTTAATAACCAACAATGTGTTATGTATTCCTAATGATTTCCGTTTGTTTTTTGTAGCGTTTGTATGACAGTCTGAGTAGACCTGTAGGTAGACATTGGTGAATATATTCGTATTTTAATCTCGCGTGTGACTCTGCGAATTGATGAAAATCAGCATTTTAATAAAATTTTTTGCAGTTAGAGATCGTTTGTTTTGTGGTTGTCATGACTGCCATTTCTCGGATTCCAGTCTGAATTATTTCATCGCGATAGTGTGCATGTTAAATTTACCGTAAAATATTTTCCTTTCGGGCTGACGCCATAGGAGTACCTAGCGATCTGTAAACTGGACCTGACTAAACAACAGGTAAAATACACACATGGACCTGAACGGGGGGGAAAAAAAATTAAAAAATTTAATTCCCTCAAACCGGTTCCGACTGGGGAGCGTGGAAGGGAGCATTGTATCCTATGCTTCTTCTAGCGCACCGACCTTCTCGGAGGAAAATCACTACTCTACCATCGAAGTAGCAATTAAACGATTAATTATTATTACACAAAATATTTCAAGCGATTATGAGTTATTAATGGTGAAATGGCGGAGTGAAGTGGGTAAAGAGATAAAACACTTTCTGCCTCTTCAAAGCGTCATTGTTATACCCGACCGGTATGTAGAGGAGAGTCTTTTGAAAAACTTTATTATGAATAACAATCAAAACACTGGTATATATGTAATGAAAGTGATCTCTCTTTCATTTGAATTTGCCGTGCTGCTTCCACTGGCCCCCACCAGATGGAGCATCAGTTATCAGATAGAGAAGGTTATGTGAGATAACAGAACATATAATAGTGTGTAAAATAAAATAGTGTAAATAGAGAATTGATAGTTAGAAACTGTAATTGTCGTTTCTTTGTTTACAGGTAAGATTGTGTAAATCAATATTAATAATTTTTATAATATAATATATAGTGAATAAAATTGCTAACTTTGTTTACAGAGAAACTGATTTCAGTTTATTCACCCCACCTTCAATAATTGTCTTACATATATACAAATATTAATCAGATATAGCGTTAAAACTGTTTAGCGAAGGCCGAGTGAGTGTCTTAGCCCTAGCAGATAGCAAAGGGTTAAGGGTTAGGGTTTCTACGTTTCTACTAAAAATGTAAGATATAATGAGTATTATATAACTGGTCCTGAACTTACGTGAGATAAACCGTAAGATCTGCTAGGTAATTGACTAAAGTAATCTGGCAGATATGAAAAATAATTACTGTAAGTAACAATTGAAATAAGGATAAGCGAAAAGTAATCCTCTTTTTTATGATTCGGATCTTATTATTTATTAAATTTAGACTTATTGTATTGTATTTCTTCTATTATGTAATTGTAGCTTCTAAATATGTATATTTTGTGTCTTGTTCTAAATTGTAATCGCGATGATACCTGAATAGGCGTTGATTGCACACAGTGTGTTAATAAAAAGTTTATTTTGAGAGACTTCATGTTTTTTTTTCAACCATGTATAAGTAAATATACAGTTATATTATACATACAATAGTTCGTGATAAAGGAGGACAGTCTGAGCACACCATCATGGCTAAAATTCATAAGAGGTAGAGAAATAGAAGAAAAGTTGGCTGGACTAAAAAGCTTCATTACACGGTTGCTGAAACGTAACCCATTTTTTATTTATGGCTTTTCAGATCATTGAAAGTGAAGGTTTTATCGAAGCATACCCGTCGAATGAAGGAGGAACAATGTGCCAACAAAAGGCCTTACAGAAACGTTCTTCTATAGCATAGATTGTGTATTCTCATGAATGAAGAATTCACAGGCTATAGATTCTATATATTCTTCTATTATGAGTAACTTGTACCTTAATAGGCAACGTTTAAATGCCTTACGTCGACTGCCAAGCCGGGAAGTGTCACAGTTACCACCAGTTCGGACCATCGGGTCCGCCGAAAACAGTCAGGTAGAAATCGCTAAAACTGTGAAGAGGCAGAAGGTGTTTTATTCCTTAATATGTGCGAACAGTCAACATGGTACGACCATATCAAATGCCATTAAATAATCAAAAAGGACTATAAAGCTATTTTTTTTTTGTAGTGGTTGTCGTTGATGGGTTGAATTTTGATAAATAAAAAAAATGTTGTCTACTTACAGGTTATCGCGTTTGCAAAACTAACGATTCCGATGGTTTAAATTAAAAAAAAATTTCAAGTAATATAAAACGTGAAAAAGATCCGCTCGCACTTGTGTACAAAATTAAAAATTTCAATACCATTTGAAATTTATAACAAATCATTTAAAATGAAATGTTAACCATTTAATTTATGTATTTAACTACGTCCTTTTTTAACTGTAAATTTTATTGCAGCTATGAAAATTTTGCTATCATCCGTTGATCCCATAGCATCTAAAGATGACAAATTATACTGTTGAAAATTTGTGTTAGTAATTTTTAATAAGTTAATTAAATAATTTTTGTGTTGATTAATGTGTTTTTTTATCATAATAGAATATATCTAAAACTGAATTTTAGAGTTAACAATTTATATTTAGGTGCATTTGAGTTATTTCTTAAGACCGAGAATTAGGTTCGAGTCGCATTTTAATTTGAAAAAAAAATATTGCTTCAATTCTCGCTTGATAAATTAGATGAGATCTGGTCTCCATGGAGATGGAGTTATTTGATCCTTTATTCTCTAATATTTTGTCTAGAATTGATTTATTATTTATTAAAAGTTTTATGGAAAAAATAGGTCTCTAATAATGCTCTTTTAATTTTCTAGTCATGAAGCGGTTTTGTTTCTTAATTGTTAAACCTTTCTTAATTCTTTCAGTGACAAAACATTGTATTTAAAATAAACCAAACAAACAGCGAAAGTGATATATCAGTATTAAATGACTGGGGGTCAAATTTAACTTTTTATATTTATCTTTGAGAAATTCAAAAAAACAAAAACACCTTTATCGCGTTTCATTTCCCTTTATAGAACTGCAGCAGTCATCGGTTCCGCGATAATTACTGGATTGATTATTTATTACAGACGTTAGATAACAAAATGATAAAAGTTTTTACCAACGGCAGCATAACTGAATTTTTAATTAGTTTTCCTGATTTTGCCAGGATCTAAGTACATCTATAAATACCAATAATTCTTAAAACGTTTGATTAGAATACTCATGACTCGCAGATTCAAATTATTGACGATAACCCCTGTTTAAGATCTAGTCATGACGTTCGTAAGTCAGCAATGCTAACTGTTTAGTAGTCAGTTGTATTTTAATTTACATTTATTTATTTTAAGTTAGATGACTGTGATAATTGCATTGATGTTTGGTCGCTTGTCTGTTGATTCTATACAGGTTCGCTGAATCATCATTATATGTCATCGAAAGCTTGGTATTTTAATAAAAACGCTTGTGGGGGAGACGAATCCATTAAATCATCAAAAAGGTTTTATTATTTTATGGCAGTACATGTTATGAAATATAAATCTGATTTGTGAAAATATTTTGAAGTTTCTTTTTTTATGTTTTCCGAATGTAGTAAAAAAAAAGGTAATTACCCATTTTTACCCTGGCACCACAGATCTGATGGGCTGACGTCATGAATAATCTTCTAATCCCATAAAACACAATTAGTTGTCATTAAATATTTAGGTCGAGTCATAAGTAAAATCCGTTTTATTATCAGACATTTATTTTTCTCTCATTAAATAACAAAATTATATTAATTTTGACGAGTGCAGGACGCTTTTTATGGAGTTTCTCTTGCACTCTTTGCAACTGCTGAACGTGTCTATCCGCAGACATCGTTAAATTTGACTTCAACAACTCGTGGTGAATTATTCCTTGACAAACCCACCATACACACAATAAAATCTTTTTGCCATTGGTTTCCTTTCGGATCTGGTAGGGGTGGTTGTTCTTTATCAAACGAATGTATTTTGCGGACTATATTGTCATAGGTAACCCATTTTTCATCGCCTGTTACAATCCTGTTTAAAAAAGGCTTAATTTTTACCCGCGAGAGCAGACTTGTGGCGATTGACATGCGATCTTCTTTATTCCGTTCACTGAGATTGTGAGGTACCCACACTCCTACCTTACTGACTTTCCCTAGGTGGTTGTGGTATTTCTCCAGGTGGTTGTGATTGTTAACAGTTGATTGTGATGTATTCAACCTTTCTGCTATACCTCTTGTTAATTGACGTGGTTTTTGCTCCAACATTGCCTTTAAAAGGTTATCGTCCAAGTCGGAAGGACGTCCCACCCTCGGTTCGTCTTTTAAGGTCGTATCTCCAGAACGGAATTTTATAAACCAATTTCTAACTGCCCGATCAGTTATTAGTCCTTCACCATATACACTGCATATTTTTTCAGCTGTTGCCCTATCACTATTGCCGTGTTTAAATTCCCAAAGCACTACATGAAAAATATGTACTTTTGGACTCTCCATTTCAGAGTTAAAAAAAAACAGTTTAGCGTAACGTGTATCACACAAAACAGTTGACAAAAGACTAACTGAAGCCTCGTCTATATAGTGAAAACAAAAACTTGTTGTCATGGTAACTCATAGCGGGTAGATACGAACAATAGATTCTACTTAGCTGCATCGGAAGTTACTTATGACTCGACCTGATAATTAATACCATGTTATATATGCCGGGACTTATATGGTTATACGAGGTTGGTCTGAAAAGTTTCCAACCTAACAAAGATACAAGAAGTTTTTTTTTATTTTACAACATAGTCTCCTTGTAACTAACTATACACACTTCTCCCAGCGATGCTCCCATCTCTGTACCGCGTCCAAAAAGAATCGTTCACGAAGGTGATTGCCTCTTCATTTGACGAAAATCTCTGTCCTCCGAGCGCAATTTTTAGATGAGGGAACAAAAAGAAGTCGCTTGGGGCTAGATCTAGTGAGTAAGGCGGATGGTCAAGCAGTTCAAACCGTAATTCATGGATTTCCGCCATGGCAACCGCTGAGGTGTGAGACGTTGTCTTGGTGAAACAGGATTTTCTTTTTCTGCAAATGTGGCCGTTTTTCCGCAAGTTCTGCCTTCAGCTTGTCAAGTAATGATGCGTAGTAGTATGCTCCTGTAATGGTTTTTCCTTTTTGATGATAATCGATTAAAATAACTCCATGACTATCCCAAAAAAACAGTCACCATCACTTTCCCAGCCGAAAAAACAGTTTTTGCTTTTTTTGGAGCCGGTTCCCCCCTTGCAGTCCACTGTTTGGACTGTATTTTTGTTTCGGGCGTATAATGGTGCATCCACAGTAATTAATCGGCGCCAAAACTCGGATTTATTGCGCCTAAACTGCGCCAACAGAGCGTTCGAAATGTTCATTCGAACACGTTTTTGGTCTAACGTGAGCAAACGCGGCACCCAACGCGCGGGCAGCTTTCTCATCTCTAAATGTTGATTTAATATGTGACAAACACGTTCTTTTGACATGTTCATAACCTCTGCTATCTCTCTCACTTTAATTCGGCGGTCGTCTAGCACCATTTGGTGAACTTTGGCGATGTTTTCGTCGGTAGTTGCAGTTTTTGAAAGTCCCGAACGTTCATCGTCTCCCAAGCTCTCACGACCACGTTTAAATTCAGCTGCCCAAAATTTCGCTGTGGTAAATGATGGTGCAGAGTCTCAATACACAGAATCCAACTTATCTTAGATTTGCGTAGGCGTATTGCCTTTCAAAAACAAATATTTAATGACAGCTCGATACTCGATTTTGTCCATTGTCATAAAAACACTCGCATCGACTCACTCAAACGACGGTTACACAACAACTGCGCGTCCAAAATGGCTGAAACTTTGGCGAGTAACTGTCAACAGATGAACAACGTAATTCACTAGCTTTTATTTACGACTGCTGCTATCTTCAAGTTGAGGTCGGAAACTTTTCAGACCACCCTCGTATTCTCAACACACTTGATGACTTTATTTGTTTACAGGCGGTATTGCGTGTCCCTCATGATCACATGTTCTACATCCCATTTGATGTGATCATCACCTGTCAAGCGTGCCGTTTTAAATTTCAAGAAGAAGGCATATATTCATTTAGTGAGGCATTTATTATTTAATATGCACTTGTCCCAGAGCTGTTTTGGTTTGTGATCAGACACAGCCTTTAAACGCACTATTTCGCTGGAGCTGCCTGCGGTGCAGTGACTGCTGGCAGTCAAGCAGTAGGGCACCTTATCTATGACGTCACAACCGCTGACCGCAGGGCAGTTCCAAGGAAATATGGCCCCTTGATTTCCCTCAAAGCAGTAGTTGACTGCCAGCAGTCACTGCCGACCGCGACCGCAGGCAGCTTGGCCTGTGAGCTATCATCTCGGTTGAAAACCCTAGTCACGTCCGACGGGTTAAAGGAAACGCTCGCCGAATCAAATGGTTTTGACTCCGAGGCAATCTTGTGCGACCAGTTCAAACAGTAGCTAACACGCTTTTGAAATCGCCCGTTATCTCAGTTTTCGAGTGATACTCCCGTATCTTGCTACCAAATTGTATCTTATGTAAATACAATGTCAAACACCTTGTAGCCGATTTTTACCACTTAATAGCACTTATGCCGTTAAGATGAAAAGTTACTGAATTGCAGCATTTTAGTGATTGAAACTGGGCCTAAATATTTAAAAATTCAGGTTGTGCAATGCATCACACGATTCAGGCATACATTACCGTTTCGATGGTTTTTCCCTATTGGTCCAAAAATATTAATAATAATAATATTTAATATAATATCATATTTAATGTGATAGGGAACATTTTATTTTTTAATTACCAAGTTATTGGTTGATGAACCTTCATTGTTTTTGAAGGGTTTTATTTTATTTTCGGACATCAAATAGAACTGACAACAACATGCTTCTAAGTCAAACTCTGGTTTATTTAAATTGAAAAAACGTTTTGATAATGAGGCAATAATTGTAATAAAAAGACAAAAGGGAAAATTACATATTATTATTAAGTATTTCGAGATCTTTTATCAAATGATGAGAAAATACTAACATTTACAATATATCAAGCAATTGATCAGATAATGGACACCTAGTCATATTTTATGATGATAGCAGTGTCTTTCATGTTATGGACATAAAATGGGACTCTGAGCATAATTTCACGTCTCTAGGTGTGACAGGGGACTGAAAACAACAGATAGACATATGCAGGACTGATTATACAGATAGGAATTCAGGATTTGAAATAAATGATGAACAATAATGAAAGAATTGTTCATTATATAATTATTAAAAAAAATCGAAAATGAAAATATACTGGTTTTAAATTGTAGCTTATATTAGTGCATGAAAAAAAACAAACCTGTTTTATTAAATAAAGTGGCAGGATTCTTTACATTGGGTGTGTATGCCAGTGATAATGATCGCATCATTATATAAATTTACATTTGAATAAACCTGAATATTAATTGAACAAATTACGTAAATATGATGAAGGAATTTTCATCATTAATCGTTGATGTTAAATGTCTATATATATATATATATATATATATATATATATATATATATATATATATAAGTAATCGTCTCCCAGCTGTAGACGATCGAGAAAAAGGAATGAAGAATGAGGTAGATGATATAATAAGAAGGTTTGTTTTATAACTGGCTTTATTTTCCTCATCATTATCCTCTATACACACGTTACGGGTTTGTTTACCCTAGGCTACAAGGTATTAGGCTTAACATTGCCGTACCGCTAGACGTAACTCCCCCCTACCAGTTTACGGACATTCCCCGTAAACTCCTAACATGCGACATCAGCTATGTATCTATAGCAACACAAAACAAAAAGTATACTTTGTTAATAAAAAAAATTTGAAAAGAAAAATGTCTTCCAGGTCCATCTAAAAACACAGCACAGACCCATATAACACAAAAAAAACATAATAAACCAATAAAAAATATATATATATATAGGCCTCTCGGGACTGGTCACCTGTGACACACACCGGAGTTATGTTTCGACGACGGGGCTCCCAGGCTCCCCCGCGGGAAACTTGAGCTGTTCCACATGTACCGTCCGCCGTTTAATCGGGGGTGTAATGCTTTCGACCGTGACCACGTTGTGTTCGCGGAGAGCGATCACTCGGAAAGGACCCTCGTACCGCACTAGTTCCTTACCCCTGTTCGACCCTTTTCTCCGGTACACGAGCGCGCCGAGTTTAAGATTGCCCAGAATATCGCGGACTTTGAGGTTGTCGCGCGCCACCCGTCGCCGTTTCTTATCCTGGAGCCTTCCCCGAACGGCCACCCACTGTTTCTTTAGCGCTATCTGATTACTTACTACCCGTGCGGCCAGTTCTTCATCGATCGCCGTACTCCTGCTATCGCGCCGGCATCTTCGAAGTCCAAACAGCGTCTCGACCGGAGAAAAACCGGTGGCAGAATGGATTGAGTGGTTATACGCGATGACTGCCTTTTCCATCGCCACGTTTGGTTCTAAGCCCTTCTCTCCATGGTAAATTCGTAGGTGGTCGCTAAGCGTGCTGTGCAGCCGCTCTACGTCTCCTCGACTCTTCGGGTGTCCTGGGGTGTTGAGATGCCAACGGATCTCTAAGGCCGCCGCCTCAGCCCTTATTTCGGCGTTATCAAACTCCCTACCAGCGTCGGAAGCTATCGTGTCTGGTACGCCATAAAATTGGCACCATGTGCGTAGTGCCCTTAGGACTGCTTCCGCTGATCGTTCTGCTATCAGATGGGCCATCGCTGTTTTGCTGAACCTATCGACAATGGTGACCCATTTGTATCCCCTCCATGTAAACGTGTCCACCTGCAAATCCTCCAACGGTTGGTCTGCCGTTGGCGTCTCCTCCTGGATTGCTCTGGGGGGGTGGCGATCATATTTCGTGGTCAGGCATGTGTCGCAGGTACCAATAACTCTCGCAATCGTGTCTTTCATGCCCAACCAGAAATATCTCCTCTTCAATGCTTGCAGGGTAGCGTCGATTCCCCGGTGGTTTGTCTTCCCTTGGTGGAATGCAAGGGTCCCTTCTCTCTGCCGCGTTTCTTCTTTTACTGTCTCCACCTTCAGGGTACATCGGACGAACGTACGATCGACTCCGATCCTCTCCGTCCTCCATAGGCGTTTGATGCGTCCCCAGATGGTCGCATTTCCCACGTACATGTGGTGCGTTTTCCCTGGAGTAGATGCATCCTTCAGAGCGCGGCAAATCGTATCGTCGTTTATCCCCGGTGTCGACCAGATTTTGACGATGTTGCAGTGGCCGTACTTCTCAGATTCCATCTTGAAGAGCCCAGAAGTTTTGGTGAGCCAAATGATCTGGCGCCTCTTGTCATTTATTATGGCGTCGAGGTCCTCAATGTCCGAGGGCCTATCCCCCACTGAACTCCCGTCACTCGGAACATCATTGGCTGGAGCCCCCTCCCGCTCCCCTTCCTCGCCGGGTGACCATTCCTGGACGAATTGGTGGGTGTCACGTGATGGTCCCGGAATCTCCTCTTCGATCGCATTCACGACCAACGCGCGGGATAACCAATCGGCCACGACGTTCTCCTTCCCCGGTTTGTAAATAATGTCGATGTTGTATTGACTGAGGAACTCCTTCCATCTGGTAATCCGCGCTGATGACTCTTTCAGTTTTCCCACCCATTGGAGGGGTCGATGATCTGTTTTAACCCGAA
This sequence comes from Acanthosoma haemorrhoidale, assembly GCA_930367205.1. Taxonomy (NCBI): domain Eukaryota; kingdom Metazoa; phylum Arthropoda; class Insecta; order Hemiptera; family Acanthosomatidae; genus Acanthosoma; species Acanthosoma haemorrhoidale. The sequence continues at coordinate 108,208,968 of OV884013.1, forward strand.
ACTTCCTCCCGAATACGTAGGGCCGGAAGTGTTCTATCGCCCATACGATACCCAGTAATTCGCGTTCTAGCGCGCTATATCTACTCTCGGATTCAGTAAGGCGTCTGCTAGCGTATGCTATTGGTCGCTCCCCCCCGTCGCGATCCTGCGAGAGTACCGCCCCCAACGCGTATTCACTCGCATCTGTGGTAATCATGAAGGGGAGTGCAAAATCTGGAAACGCTAGTATAGGCTCTTCCTGTAGCCGCTCCATGCAACGTCTTATATTGTTCTCCATTACCGGGGTAATGACGACTTTTTGTCCTTTTTTAAGGAGATTGTTAATAGGGACCAGGTACTCCGCCATTTCTGGAACGAATCTGCGGTAGTAGTTCAGGGATCCGAGTAAGCGCCGGATTCCTTTTACGTCTTTCGGGATAGTCATCCGCTGGATGGCCTCCACCTTCCCACGATCGGGTTGCACTCCCTCTCTGGAAATTATGTGGCCTAAAAATTTCACCTGCTCTTGTCCCAAAAGCGACTTCTCCGCAGACAATTTCAGCCCGAATTGCTTAATTCTGTCAAAAACCTGTCGCAGATGGTCCTGGTGTTCTACCTCATCTCGACTGAAAACCAGGAGGTCGTCCATATATATCTGGCAAAACGACTCCCCAATCCCCCTTAAAAATTCGTCCATCAGTCTCTGGAACGTTATTGGCGCGTTTTTCAGCCCAAACGGCATTCTGGTGAATTCGTAATGTCCCCGCTCGAACGTGAATGCCGTTTTGTGTTGGTCTCCACGACGCATCCGAATTTGATGGTAACCCGCCTTCAGGTCCAGTGTACTGAATACCTTTGCTCCAATTAGGCGGTCCAGGATGTCTTCAAAGCGAGGAATGGGGTATTTTTCGTCTATAGTATTGTCGTTTAATTGCCTGAAGTCTATTACTACGCGGTATTTTTCGTCACCGGACGACCCTTTCTTTTTCACTGCCCACAGGGGACTGTTGTATGGAGACGTACTATCTACTATGATGCCCTGTCGTTTCAATTCCTCGATTTCGTCCCTTATATGCTGTCGCAGCGCCTGCGGGTATCGTCTCTCTTTGATATATATCACTCTCTCCTGCTTCAGTGGGATCTCATGGAACGTTTCCCCCGTCACTCCCAGTTTGTCCCCTTCGTTGAAAAATATATCGGCATACTCTCGCCGAATAGCGCGTTCCCAGTTGTCCACCTGATCGATCGCTCCGATTCGCTCCTTCCCGTCCCCCACGGTTCCTGTACACCGGCATAACATTCTTCCCAGTCTAATATCCCATATTCCGTTACGGCACTTCACTCTTGCTCCTACCCTTCCCAAGAGATCGCACCCTATGATACCATCGTACTCGCGCGGCATCTTCCTAACCACGTGTATTTTCAAATATTCCCCCTTTTTCGCCCACCTATCCAATCCCATCGTCAATTCGCCTTCGATTTTACACGGCCCTCCCAGGGTGATAAGCTTGCACTCGCATGCCTGAATCCGCGACGACCCCTCGCCCACACACAATCTGTCCGCCGCTTTCCTGCTGAGAATAGTACAGGAACTCCCCGTGTCTATCAAGCATCTCACTCCTCTCGCCACTCCAATAATGGGTATACCGCCGTAATTCCCTCTGACGCTATAGTTTATTAACGTGCGGCCACCCCTCTGCCAGCCCGCTCCTCAGGCCACCGCTTGCCGTTTCCTTCCTCCTTCCGTGCCATATCGTCTGCTTCTTACGTAGTCCCTGTCGTCCTCTGCAGTCTCTCCTCTTCTGCTCCTGGGTTCATCTTCTTCTTCTTCTGTCTCCGACGCTCCCGTAGTTTTTGACGATTCGGAGGGGGTTCTGGTTCTTCTCCATACCCTCTGTGCGTTTACCTCCATCGGTTCCGGCCTATACCTCTCTGTTCGCTGGAAAATGTATGGACACTGCCTCGCGATGTGTCCCTCAATTCCGCATTCAAAACATTTTGTTCGCGGGCACTGCGCCACTAAATGTCCAATTCTTCCACATCCGTGACATTTTCTGTCCTCCTTCCTCCCGCTGGGTCTCGGTCTCCTTTGGCTAAGTCTCCTTCCTTCAACCACCGCCCCTTTTTTCTCCGCATACCGTTGATCTTTCCTCTTCCATGCCTGTTGCGGCATTCTCGGCCTCCTGTACATTACTTTGGACTACCCTGCCTCGTCTGCCTCTAATTTTTCTTCTTCCTCACGGGCACTAGTGTCCATTAAATCTTGGGCGCACTCAATGAACGATCGGTCTCCCGGTAGACTATCTTTCTTGCCGGTATCCCTGGCCAACTGTACCTTTAGAATGGTCGATAGGAATGCCATCCGGCCTTCCACTTCCGCTAGGTTCACCGTTTCTCTCATTTTTTCCGTTATTTTGTTAAATTTAGCCAAGAGTTCTCCGGCGTACTGCCCTTTCGTTTGATTGGGCCGTCTGGTCTCCCTGAACATCTGGAAGATGTCCTCTTCTGGTGTCCATCTGCCTCCCCCGTATGCCTTCTTCAGTCGTTCTTTTACCACGGTCCATGGGGTGTCTTCGTCGGCCTGTATTAGGTTTAGTACGCTCCGTTTTATTCTACACACTAGGCCCGCTTTGATTGATTTTACGTCACCAGAGTCGAGTAAACCCTCAATTGCCTTCGCCTCTACTCTTTCCATAATCCTATCCCCGCCTTTGATGAAATGGTTCAATTCGCCTAACTCTCCTGAGAATTTCTCTAGGTCCGATATTGTTCTCCTCAGGTCCTGTGACGTTGCCGCTCGCACCTTCATCCAAGCCAGGGAGTTTGCATGAGCTTCGGCCATCGTTTCCCTAGGTAATTCAGGCACTTCGAAAGCCGCAGGCCGTAATTCTACCATGTAACTAGGTCACTTTTTCCCAATAAGACAACAGGAAAAAAAAATTAAAATTTTACTCACAGTTGTTTACCAGAATACTCGTAGTTCCCGGGTTTCGGCACCAGTTATCGTCTCCCAGCTGTAGACGATCGAGAAAAAGGAATGAAGAAGGAGGTAGATGATATAATAAGAAGGTTTGTTTTATAACTGGCTTTATTTTCCTCATCATTATCCTCTATACACACGTTACGGGTTTGTTTACCCTAGGCTACAAGGTATTAGGCTTAACATTGCCGTACCGCTAGACGTAACTTATATATATATATATATTTTTTTTATTTATTTATTTGTGGTAAAAAAGTTTGAATAGTTTACTAAATACGATTTGTTCACATTGTCATCCACAAATTTAGTCACTTTTTGAAATAATTTCATTTTTATTCATTTCAAAAAATATTTTTCATAACTCATAAAGATTCGTGAGCCATGTTGATTTGACATGGAATGAACCTGACTACAAATTAAATGGTTAAATATTTATACGTCTCCGTTTTTCTTAATAGGTTTATTGGTTATGCTGTCAATTGCCCATTTTAAATTTGAGCAGCAATTCACAAACAGCCTAGATTTATAAATTACCCTTGACACTGATCCATCGATATTTTTTTCTACTTTATATATATATGGTTATGTTTACACTTTGTCAGCATTACGTCACATTTTTTTTTATTAATTTATCAATTTCCATTGACAAATAATACCTATCTGTGTATAAGCTTATTGAAAAGTAGATCAAGATTGCGTTTGAAAGTCACCGAGTAATAGGGGGAAAGGCGTAACCTATATCTGATACGAAGTTGATCGAACATGTGATAGACAATGGTAAAAGCTTCCGACGTTTTGTTGCAACTGTGACCTTTTATGACCTGCGTACAACAAGGACTAGTTTTTGTGACCTTTTCCCCGACCCATTAGATAATAGTTTTTTTTTGTTTTTTTTAAAGTTTACATCAGTTATAAAATAAATGGAATTTTTAGAAATGTACTAAAAACAAAATGAAGAAAGTTATTTCGGGCTTCAATGACCCTTGTGGTTGACTTGCCTTTAAAAAAAAAAATAGTTTACATATCAGTATCTTACCTTCACTTATAAATTTTATTTATTTATATGTAGCTAAAATATAAACGAAAATACTTTATTCAAATCGTCTTCGTCATTGAAAGATCTCCATCAAATAAAAATAAATGAAATAGATGAAATATACGGTTGTATAACATTGAATAATTTATTTTTTTGTTATATATCAACACTTGCCATTTTTAAGCAAATAGGGTAAACTTGGAGTTCGGACCTGTAAGCCTAATTTGTCCAAAAAATGTATTTCTTTAAGTATTGATATTGTATAACAGTACTTTTTGAACATTTAAAAACTTTATTTTTGGAAAATCTTTACATTTCTTTTTGCATTACTGTATTTAGTGTGTCTTTAATTTCTTCCACACTCACCGTAATTGATTTTCTAGTCAGCTTATTTCGAGGTGTCGTGAAATATATATACATATAAAGGGTGTCCCAGAATTAACGCAAGATTTGAATTTGCCACCATGTGCAGTAAAGTGCTGGAAACCCTAAAAACAAAAACCAATTTGACAGCTGACAGTTTAGGGTTTAGTAAAAATGGAGCGTTACACGATAGAACAACGTGTCTTTATTGTTGGACATTATCTCAAAAATAAAGTTTGGCGACCGCAGTTTGAAAATTTCATACAAAACATGGTCGGAATAGTGTTTTGACTTCATCAACTGTGGAGAGATTAATGAAAGATTTAGGGAGACTGGATCAGTTGGAGACACTAAACACACTGGTCGTCCAAAAACAAGCCGTTCAAATGTCAATATCGAAGCAGTGCGTGAGAGTATTGTTGAAAATCCATAACACAGTTCTTTGTGCCAAAATTGGATGATATTGATGTGGCTAATATGTGGTTTCAACAAGATGGTGTCACATGCCATACAGCCCATGAAACAATTCAAATACAGCATGAGACATTTCCAGGTCGTGTACTCTCTCGTTTCGGTGATCAGAATTGGCCCCCTAGACCGTGTGATTTAACGCCTTTAGATTTATTTTTATGGGGTTATTTGAAGTCAGAGGTGTATGCCAAACAAGCCAACATCCACCCGTGCATTAAAAGAGGGAACGCAGCATCAACGAAATGCAATTACATTTATGCGAAATGGTCATGGAAAATTTTGACAAAAGAGTGCGTATGTACCAGCAAAGCCATGGAGGCCATTTGCCCGATGTATTATTTCATAAATAACCCTATCTTATTTACTTTATAATTCAATAAAAAAATAACAAAAATACTAAAAACTGTGTTTTATATTTAAACCAAATCTTGTGTTAATTCTGGGACACCCTTTGTATACTTTACTGTGTATAGATAATAGGACCTGTCGGATAGTAGAGCCTATCCTTTCGGGCTCGGGAACAAAAGAGACCTGTTACTTTCGTTAGGCCTTGCTCCTCACACCTGTCAGGGCACAGTTCCAGATACGAGTTCTGCAACAAGGACACAGCGATCTGATTTATGCTCTCGGTTGACGACGTTGTAGAATAAATACTCTTCGCTACAACAGGCAATTGATTAAACCCGTTTTGGTCATGTACTTTCACTTGTAGAAATGTGATCACGAGCTACAGAACGTAATAACCGTCGTATATTACATTAAAAGATATCATACATACTGCCAAGTTTCATTCCATTTTGGTTAAAACGCAATAAACAGGTTTGAAAACAAAAACATTTAGAGAGAAAAATGTCCGCTCTGTTTTGAGTCTCGGCTCAGACGTTATTCAAGATTAAAAGTTTTTATTTTTCAAATGGTCAAGGACACATAGCAGGGGGTTATGCAAAAAATAAAATCAAAGATATTTTTAAAAAAATGTTTTTTTTTTTGTTTTGTTTTTCTTAGCTCTATAATTATAAGATTAAGGATGAGGGAAAAATAAAGGAATATTTGGGTTGAGCGGATCCTTTTACTAGGAGTACCTGCTTGAAGGTGGTGTGAGGGAATTAAAGAAAATGTATTTTTGAGAGCCAACAATATAAATCGTAGACTTTGTTAAAATTGTTGACATAATAGCCGTTTTTTTAAAAAATACTCCGTTTAATTTTAGGCACTCACGTTTTTTTTTAAATTATTGAAATGTACTTTTCGGTATCAGAGATGAATTAAAAGTATTTTTTGACAAAAATAACGAGTAATGTTTATACAGTCGTTTCCACAAATCTCTGTCATCTTTAGATATTACCGATTTTCTGCGTCCTTTATTTTTTTTTTATATGTACTTAGAAAAGTACAATTTAATTTATGTGAACAAATTTTTGCCAGCCTAAGGGTAATCGTCGATTGAACTGGGGAGGGAAGGAGTGGGAGAGGATAAATGCCGAAGTGACAGGTTCTTCGGATCGTTAATTCGTAAAAATATGAACTCTAAGGCTCCTGTTTGTTTTTGAATTGATTAGGTCCATCTCCACCAACAAACCACATTATAGCACAGACAGCCTAATATTTAAATAGTGTATTATCTAAAGGTTGCCACTGTTTACTATCAAGACGTATAATCTTCGCTCCAAGGTCTTTGCTCAAGTGGTTTTCATCACATCAAAACGCAAACTAGTTATTCAAATTAGTAGAAGATATTCACCTAAACCTCATGTTTATTCGATAACTAAAATAAGATTTTATATTTAAGAACTAAAATTATACTCCTATGTAGACCATCGGAGCACAAAATGATGTGAAAATGTAAAACTAAATAGTGTAGGGAAACCTAAGCATTAGTATCCACTCAGTTGTGGACAAAACACTCAATGCAAATTCACACAAATATTAAATAAACAGAACGCGGCTTGTTTTCCTCCATCATTGTGTGGACAGGGCTATATTGGAACACATCGGTTTTCGAACAATTAGAAGACAATTTGGAGGACAGATTGAATCCGGAAATTTTCTAGGAATATTCGAATATCATTGAAGACATAGAAATGAAGATATTTATTTATTTTTTAAATGTTTTTTCTCCCTCGTACCATCAATCCTTTCGTTCAATACTAACCAACAGACCAGTGTCCTCATTTTTGTCGGATTATCGAGACACTTATGTCTATTAACAATTTTGATGATTACGGCCAAATCTAACTTCCGGTAATCAGGTTGAAATTAAATTTTTTTTTTTTAGCTCTGATAGCTATCTCTTTATCTCTATCATTTTGATGATAAACTTTCTGCTCACTTAATTGTGGATGGAATAAAGTGAGATTATTTTGCAAACCAATTATCAGTCATAAAACATTTTCGACTATAATAGAATGTATCTTAAAAATTTTAATTTATTTAGTAAGTTGGTAACCTTACTATACCAATTCGGTATATGCAATACTGGATTAGTAAAAATTAAAAAACTGCAATCCTCTTTTTTATATTTTGGATCTTATTGTTTATTAAATCAAGTCTTATTGTATTGTATTTCTTATATTATGTTATTGTAGCTTTTAAATATGCATATTTTGTGCCTTGTTCTAAATTGTAATCGCGATGATCCCTGAATAGGCGTTGATTCCACACAGTGTGTTAATAAAAAGTTTATTTTGAGAGACTTCATGTTTTTTTTTTTTTTTCAGACATGTATAATAAATATACAGTTATATTATACATACAATAGTTCGTGATAAAGGATGGCAGTCTGAGCTCACCATCATGGCTAAAATTCATAAGAGGCAGAGTAATAGAAGAACAGTTGGCTAGACTAAAAAGCATCATTACATGGTAGTTGCTGAAACGTAACCCATTTCTTTTTTATTTAATAGCTTTTCAGATCATTGAAAGTGAAGGTTTTATTGAAGCATAACCGCCGAATGAAGGAGGAACAAACAATTCGGTGTGATGATAATTTTGCTTCCAAGTGATGAATTTATCACAGAAACCTTCAGTGGTAAAATCATCATGAGGGTTACATCATCCCACGTTTACTGACAGCAATAAAATATTTTCATGAAACACAGTTCAAGAAACATACTTGAAAGAAGTATAAACCCGAAATATCTTGTTGGAGGAACTTTTATGTCCTAGTTATCCGAAACTGACGAGGAAACGCCCAAAACAAGTCATTTATGTATTTGATGCTGTACAAGATAAGATTTTTATAGTAACAAAAATCGCAATTTCATACCCTCATTCCTAAAGTAATGATTTATCAAACAGCAGTAGTGCAAAAGTTATTTGCGAATGCTTTACATTGGATGAGTCCTGAAAGAACTACATCCAAGCTGCCTTGGAGTTGATGAACTGTCGGAGTAATGGCTCGAGACTCACGGATAAGTAAACTACCAGCTGAGAACCCGGCCTCGGCAGGTTCTGCGTGTTGCGTCATTTGGGAGCAGAGAATATGTCAAATCGATCCTTGAGGTATTCCTGCTCTGAATCGTTTTTGATGATTCTTTCCATTATTCAATCAAATCTTCAAGTTCAATTGCCAGGATGTGCTCTCACTTTATGGAGGAACGTTGCCGAAGGACAAAGTGATGTTTAGAAATGCTCTTATTGAGTATTTACCATCTTAAAATCCCTGAGGATTTCTTATATCAGATTATAAGTTTGATAATGTGCTCATCGGTGGTTCTACTTTTCATTATTCTCTACACCCCCACATATACACATAACTTTGATTATTCAATTATAATGTGTGTCCCAGAACTAACACAAGATTTGAATTTGCCACCATTTGTGCAGTAAAGTGCTCTGGCAACCCTAAAAAAAAAACAATTTGACAGCTGACAGTTTAGGAATAGTAAAATGGAGCGTTACACGATACAACAACGTGTCTTTATTGTTGAACATTATCTCAAAAATAATGAAAGTTTGGCGGCAGTTCGAAAATTTCATACAAAATATGGTCGGAATAGTGTTTTGACTTCATCAACTGTGAAGAGATTAATTGAAAAATTTAGGGAGACCTGATCAGATGGAGACACTAAACACACTGGTCGTCCAAAAACAAGCCGTTCAAATGTCAATATCGAAGCAGTTCGTGAGAGTGTTGTTGAAAATCCATAACACAGTTCTTTGTGCCGAAATTGGATGATATTGATGTGGCCAATATGTGGTTTCAACAAGATGGTGCCACATGCCATACAGCCCATGAAACAATTCAAATACTGCATGAGACATTTCCAGGTCGTGTACTCTCTCATTTCGGTGATCGGAATTGGCCCCCTAGATCGCGTGATTTAACACCTTTAGATTTCTTTTTATGGGGTTATAGTGAAGTCAAAGGTGTATGTCAAAAAGGCCACATCCACTCGTGCATTAAAAGGGGGAATTCAACGCAGCATCAACGAAATTCAACCACATTTATGCGAAATGGTCATGGAAAATTTCGACAAAAGAGTGCGTATGTACCAGCAAAGCCGTGGAGGCCATTTGCCCGATGTATTATTTCATAAATAACCCTATCCTATTTAATTTATAATTCAATAAAAAACTAACAACAAAAATACTAAAAACTGTGTTTTCTATTTAAATCAAATCTTGCGTTAATTCTGGGAAACCCATTATAATGAGTTGGCCTATGGAGGTACGTAAACCCACACGAGATTAAAATGGAACCCCTAGTCGAGACGGCGTGGTATACAAGAAAGGGTTATATTCGATACAATTACTTTTAGTTTCCAACGTTAATACAATTCACTTTGTGTGACGTCAGAGTCACAAGATATCCCCGTATATTTGGAAGCGGGTCATTTGATCCGTTCGTTTCCAATTAATCATGTTTTGATTTATTCTTATCACCTGAGGTAATCTCAGTTGTTGTTTTTGTCACGTTTAGTCACAGTAGCCAATCACTTTAAAGCTTATGGACTTGTCTAGGAAAAGTTTATACTGTCAGACGATAAAGCCTACGGAAGCTGGCGAAATTCATTCTGGTGGTTCTGGCATTTCAGAGGACAGTTATGTAATACTCATTATATCTTAAATTTTTAATAGAAATGTGTACCTCAGTTGAAACTTATGGTCCCCTTGTTTTTTGTAAGTAACCATTTTCCTAGCCAAGAAGCCTACCTGCTAGGGCCAAGACACCCTCACTTGTGCCTAAGCCTTCACTAAGGTATGTTCTAGCGCTGTACCTGATTAATATTTGTATATATACCAGTGTTTTGATTGTTATTCATAATAAAGTTCTTTAAAAGACTCTCTTCTACAAGATTATTTAACTGGACAGTGCTGGAATCGATCTCCCAGGTACTTCTCAATTGAGATCCTCCACAATTGTCAAATGCCAAGAGCTGCTACTTTGAGTACTTTTTACCTTCTTAGATTCTAGTGATGTGTTCTACATAGTTCTATGTCAAACCGTGCCTAGGATAGGAGCTCCCCTGGGTTAGTTGTCAAACCGTGCCTAGGATAGGAGCTCCCCTGGGTTAGTTGTCAAACCGTGCCTAGGATAGGAGCTCCCTTGGGTTAGTTGTCAAGGTTGGCGTGAAATAAATTCTCCGGGTGCGCCCTTTTTTTTTTACTCGTGGGAACGACATACGGGGGTTGAGATGGGAACAGTGCGTCGCATCGATCCAGCCATTCCCCGGTGCACCGAGACTCTTTTATAACGAGTTCCTTTGACGGGTGCACTCGAGAAGGCCATTGTGGTGCTCGAGCGCGATGCACTCACGCGGGGCTCATGCATACGCGATGCTCCGGAAGGCCGGTGAGAGCTCTCCAGATGTGCTTCAGCAGAAAGAAGCTACTTTGGCAGATTGGCTCGAGCAGTTGTCCTCCCTCACTTGTCCTTGCTCGCTCCCCAACCACCTCCTTAAGGCGATATTGAAATTAAATGCAAAGTATTTAGCAGTAAATCAATTGAGCTGCTGACGATACATGTCCCAAAGAAGTGACAAATAAATCCGAGAGATGCCAATCGAGTTATTAATAAACTGTACTAGTTGACCAAGAATCAATGCCTACTTTTAGATGACTCCGCTTTCTCTTCGCATGTGGATTTGGGAGGTCTCTGGGCTGTCTGTAAATATTGTGTGAATAAGCGAGTGAATGATGAACTGTAAATATGGTATGAATGAGAGCATTTATCTTATTACTTATTGCCTTATAAAAGGCAGATTGTAATTATAGCACAATAAAGGAGTATACATACTTTTAGATGCGTTTTGCCATAAAGATAATTTTCTCACGAGGAGCTTCCCTGAAAAAAAGGGCATGTCTCCTAGTTTATTGGGGTTTAGTTGTCAGAGAGACTTCAATGGGTGCGTTTCCTAGAACGAAATATGTCAGAATGATTGCATAACAAAAGCGGTTGAAGAATAAATAAATATCATAACAATTATTTTATTTTCCTTACTTTACAATGTTTCTCAAATTACACTGCGTACACAATTTCTAAAATAATTCGTACACCACGCATTATGTTTTCGTTTTTTAAAATTATAGCGAACAATAATAATTATTAGCTAAAGAAAAAATGTACTTGCAGGGTCGGGAATCAAAACAAGGAGTCTCTAAATTGCCAGGCAAAGGCTCTACCAACTTCGTACAAAAAAAAATATATATATAGTCATTAGTAAGCAATTAGATGCACATGTAGAAACACTAACGAATCAGATATCAAAGTCAAGTTCTTGACGTTCCGATTGGGAATAATTATTATTTTTATGGAGGAATTTCCATTGCAAAAAGTTATTGAAACGGTTATTAATAATCATGCCTCTAGATTTTTTTTACCGATTCAATGCATCGAAGTAAAAACCGTTAATTTCAATTTAGATAATTAATCATCTCAATATTAATTACTTGTCTGTTTCGTTGGAAAGCGGTTTAATGGTCTAGCTCAGTTGACTTAGAACAAAGGTGAGTAGAAACTAACTGAAACGTTGCAGAAAACGAAGCGTGATGGTGCGAAAAAAACCTGGCCGGGGATTCGTTACCTTAGCGTAAAGTTACGAAGTTGAATTGACAAAAAAAAAAAAACTTCAAGCACATCATTCAGAACTACGACGATTTCACTTTGGAAATAGATTCCTATCTGTTTTATTATTTATTTAATTCGCTTAATGGAAATTATGATAGTAATATCGGACACTCGAAAGAGCAATATCATAAATGACGCGAGGAGTCGGCAAATCAAGCAACTTTATGAAGGCAAAGGGAGATGTATTTATAAGTTTCTTTCTTAAAAAAAGAACAACCCAAGGACACTTTAAGAAGGTGAAAACTTACTACTCAAAAAACACTACGAACCGAAGGTAAAAAAACTGAACAAAATAAGGAAATCCAAATCGGTAAACGACTAAGTCAAAGAACGGATGAAATATTATTTTATGACAAATTATTTATTTATTAGTAATCCTTTATTGTGCTAGAATTACAATCTGCTTTATTAGGCAATAAGTAATTAAGATAAATGCTCTCATTCATACCATATTTACAATTTTCATTCACTCGCTCATTCATACAGTATTTACAAGCAGCCTAGAGGCCTCCCAAGTCCACATAGTTGTCATCTTCCCTGCATGCGAAAGAAAAAGCGGAGTCTTGGGAAGTTCCCAACGGTCCTCCGTCAGCCTCGTCACCGGATACGACCCAGTGGAGGCTGACCAAGAGCGCGAGAGCCACAGACGCTCATGACATGATTCGAGAAACTGGTCATTGCCTCTGTCACGCGTTTATAGCAGGTCACGAGGCCACTGCCGTTTCAGTCTCCGAGGAGGATTATAGGGATGAGTGGTGCAGTGCAATGACTGACAAATTATTACCACACTTATTTTTACATTTGATAATTTTTAACCTGCTAAACTTATTTTTCACTCAGACTATAATTGTGTGATTATTATTGGTTGTTAACAGTTGTAAACATTAATAAGGACCAAAGCTCTTGGGAAACTTCAAAAAATAATTCAAATAAACAAAACTACCGGACACGTTTTATCACAGGACCACGGTAGACATTATTTGGTAATCATGTTACCGTCTACAATTATCTCACTTCTTAACTGGAAATAAGTATTTTTGATAGAGGAAAGTTCAAATGATTAAATAGTTTTAGTCATAATATTAGCAGCATTGAGTCTGAAAATATAAGTGGTCCAAAGTTTTATGATCTTGCTAAGAACAAGTGGCAAGGGGCTTGATCAGAACTGTATACCTGCCTCGTGACTTCATGTAAGTCACTGATGGTGCCCTGTTATTTATAATTAAGCATCCCTTCAAGACCTCCCTCCCTCTTCCCAGAACTATCCTTTTCTTATACATATATGTCTGAGATTTAAGCCCCAGACCACACTCATTCCTAGATCTTCCACCCAGCATGTAGTAACGTAACTCTTAATATTTGTATATACCAGTGTTTTGCTTGTACTTCATAATAAAGCTTTTCTTTCTTTTCTTTTAAAAGACTCTCCTCTACAAAGATTATTTAACTCAAGATCCTTTCTCTCAATTTGACTTCGAAATAATATAATATGACAAAAGAACAACAAAAAATAAACGGCCAATTCAACTATACGTGCATCACTCCTGTTGGCTAATTCAATTAAAAGTTATTAAGTCATTATGGTTGTTTGAAATTTATTAGTTATTTAGTTACGATGAATTGTTTACTTAGACGTTTCACAGTTCCTGATTACATAGCTTACATTTCCTTTTCTGTCTTTTCATGTCAATGACTGAATAACATAAAATAATTAAAATGCCTTCAAATGTGAGAGTAGAGATGTCTCATTTGAATATCAATTGTGCACGACGTTTTCCCAGAAGGATATAAGTGCGCCGTCTTAAATTCGTCAAGTTTCACTGATAAAAGTAACCCACGAAAATGAGAAAACCGAAAGGATGTTTTCAATTTTTCCTGAATGAATTATTGATTCATTTAATTTTTTGATTATAAAAATGAATTAAATCATCAGTAGATTATACATAAGGCATACATTTTTTTGTTGCATGTAATGTGAACGAATTGGACTTTCAAAAAAACCTTCTGTCCTTAATTTCGTAGCTTAACTCGCTCAGCCCTTATTAAGATCTTGTTCGAAACGTTACCCCCTTTTTTTCGCTTAATGGCTTTTAGAATGTCCATTCAGGCAACGTTTAAAAGGTATAAGTTCTCACTTAACCCTATGGCCGTGGGGGAGTCGAATGACGCAGTAATTCCAATAAAAAAAAACCTTTTACGCTGAAGGTGTTATAATTAAATAGCTCGTACCTATTTTATTTAATAATCTGGGAGGGTATAGTTTTAAATGATTTTTTCTCATTATCTTAGAAATATTGGAGGAAATGATGATAAGAACAAAACGTAAAAGCAATATATTGTTCTTATCTCGTCTTAAAGCTTCTTTTGCTCGATGGACTTTTGCCTAGCAAAAACCTGCTTATCAGTTTTAGTTCCATCTATTTGTTAGGGATTATATAATACCGTTCAATAAATATTAAGAAAGAAGACATTGCCTCTGCAACCCTCACCCCTCTGCACCACCCATCCCCCCGCAAAAAAAAAAAAAGTATAAAAAATTGATTTCCAAGGAGACGAAAACGCTTTCGTAATTGGCAGGTTCTGTACAAACCTGTCCGAAGAGCTTGTTGTGAAGAACCCTTGAGCTAAATTAATAACAGAGACTGAGCTATGCCTTATTATCATGTCGGCCCGTTGCACAGCAGGAAAACCAGTTCCTCGCGGAAACCTTTTTTTGGTTTCACTTTTTTCTTTTTTTTAGAACTCGAAAATAAAAATGTGGAATGTTTCGAGGGTCCTTAGACAAACCCTTTCAAAATGGCTATAGCAAAGTTTATTTTGCTTTTCACTCGTGTCCCGTGTTTGAACAATCTACGGTTACAAACTTTGAGACTGCAAACTCTGGCGTCTGAAAGTAAATAGCAATTTAGTTATCCCGCTGTGAGAAGTTTTTCAGTACTTTCTATAAAGTAGCAAGGAATATTCATGCCAAACTTGGAAGGTATATTCACTAGAAACTTTTAGGATATCGACATAGTTTTCTACTTTATGAACGCGCCAGAAACCAAGCTTATCTTAAAGTATAGAATAGAATACTTAAGGGACCCCTTCAAGATATATACATATAAATCATATAGTTTTCACCCTATTTATACATACCAGGGGTCAAATGAAACAGTAATAATCAAAGGTAAAAGGTCTTTTTTAAATATGCAGATTGCATAACAGCTTCATGGGAAGTTTTTGCGAATTTTTTTTTCATACATAAATTATAATAGTTTTTTCAAAACTGTTAAAATTTAACACATTTGCAAAAAAAATGTACCTGTTTCAACCCCTGGTGCTGTGTGGTGGTGGCACAGTAGTGCCGGTCCTAAATTAAAATACATATTATCATTATGTAATTTATGGAGAGCGGTCGAGTAGTTCAATCGAGAACACTCGACTGGTTGTATCTAGTGTCAATATTTACTCTTTATGTATTTAAATAGTAATGATAAAAAAGTCAAAATAAATGGGAAAAGATTGGATGGGGTGCACAATGTAGTTTTTTTTTTATAGAATTTCTGTATTTATTTGTGGTTAAAACACGGCTAAACGATTTCATAAATGTAGGTATTAAAGTTGATCAATCAAATAAAATATTAATTATTTTTATTTTCAAGCGCCTAAGGTAGGCTGCACGTTCCAACGTATAGGGCGATCGTATATAGCGTAACAATTCAACATTAATGCGTTAAAAAATGTATTTTCAGAACGCGAAATATTAATAAGCTATCAAATAAACTACCAATTAACTCTGGCCAAGCCATAATTATTTTGGGGTGTTGGTAATAATTCAGTGTTTTTTTTTCCTCTCTTGGGTATTTTCATATCGTGGCGTTTCTCATTTCGCGGCTATGCCCCACAATATCTCTTAATTTATTCCTGGCTATATTACTTTTCATTGAGAAAGTTCCCATTTCATTAAAGCAAGTCTTTGATAATATTAACATAGTAATAACATAGTAATAACATAGTAGCAATCATAACTGCCATCTAAGTAAAATTAATATTGGTAATTTATTTGCTACAGTATCAACAGTTAAAAAAAAATGATTAACAGTTTAGAGAGTTGCTAATATCATAAATAAATTAATTGATTTTTATTTTCATTTGGATTTAACATAATTTTTAATCCATCTGAGGGTAGGAAGTGTGTGCAGTCCAAATATTTCCATCACTGTCTAGACAAGGTGAAAATTTGTCTTTTGTTAGAGCCAACAGGAAACAAAATCTAGCTCTCCCAGATAAGAATCGAACCCCCACCACTCTAGACTAAATGAACGTTATTAACCCCGACTATGTTTTTTTCTAAGAACGTATTCCGATGACGGTGGAAAGATATAATGTTCAAATATTTAGTTCAAAGATAAAAAGGATTGCATAGGTTCACGTGTAATTTTAATACTGTTGGTGAAGGAAGGGGTCAGATAAGATTAAAAAGCACAGGCTCATTAATATGTCCGTCATTAACATGACATCTTGAACTAAAATATGAGATATATACTAAGACAAAAAGTGGCCACAACACAATTAGAATATAATTCATATTTTAGAACTGTTTCATAGAAAGTTTTTTCGGAGTCTTATTCTGATTGTAAACTGTTAAGGTCACATTTTTCAAATCTTGTGGATCTTCGGCTATTGGATCAGTTAGAAACGTTCTGCATTAAACACAAATACAATAGGAGTAGTGATTAAGCATATTGACTATTAGAACTTATACATGAATAGGTGCTTCCAGGTGCTGTGCACCAATCCATAGATGGATTATTTATAGTGATACTTTTAATCGTGAAAAACTACAATCTGTCAAGGGAAAGGGCTATTGTGATTTGTTCCCTTTCATAGAATATATTCAACCACGATTCTCTCCTCAGGTGAAAAATATTTGCGATAGTGGCCTCGTGACCTGCTATAAATGACAGTGTGGCAATGGCCAGTTTCTCCAATCATGCAAATGCCCCTTATTACGTCAGCAACAAAACCCTTCATAACGATCTTAATATACCTTACATTCTTGAACTCATCCCTTCCAAGTTTATAAAATTCCATAGTAACCTATCCGACCACCCTAATCCCCTAGTACAGTCATTGCACTGCACCACTCATCCCTATAATCCTCCTCGGAGACTGAAACGGCAGTGGCCTCGTGGCCTGCTATAAATGCGTGACGGAGGGAGTCCTGGCAATGGCCAGTTTCTCAAATCATGTCCTGAGCGTCTGTGGCTCTCGCGCTCTTGGTCAGCCTCCACTGGGTCGTATCCGGTGACGCGGATGACGGAGGAGCGTTGGGGACTTCCCAAGACTCCGCTTTTTCTTTCGCATGTGGGGGAGGTGAGAACTATTTAGAGTTGAGAGGTCTCTAGGCTGCTTGTAAATATGGTATGAATGAGAACATTTATCACAATTACTTATTGCTCAAAAGGCAGATTGTAAATAATTAAAAAAAAAGTGATAATATGAGGAATTTGCCTTACATTCTCATTCTAATGCATCAAACGGTATAAACATAGGACAGGAATCCCACGCTGTACAGCTTAGAGTAGGCGTCCAGGCTATTGCTTCCCTGATCTCCTTCGGCGATTGTAGGTCAAGTCAGTGAGGTTTTTATTGGTAAAATAAAAAAGAGCTATGGTATTTCAATCTTCGTACGCTTGAATGTGTCTTGTTGACATTCATCCAATATTAATACCAGCGCTCGATTTTAGGGAGGTAGATTTTGAGGATAAATAATACTGTATCAGATACTGGACGGGATGAAAGACAGCTGTCATCGAGGAAGAAAAAAAAGGACAAGGGAGTAGTAGTAATGTCATCGGCGAAAAAGAGGAGCGAGCGCAGAGCTCTACCTCGAGGATCGGCATCGTCTGGAAGTCGGATAGGATGATCTGCGCCGGGGTGAGGCGGTAACTAAATCCAGTGAAGAAAGTAAAGTCATTTCCCAAACTGTTGGAACAGAGAGGGTTGCTTGTTTGTCTGTTTACATTGAAGACAACAAAAAGCACTTCCTGCCCCAGAAAGCAGGCCCGACAAACATACCAGCTCTCAACTAAGCATACATTTTGTAAATGACGTAACTTTCTGTAACAATTTTTCATTTTTGATGTGCTTTTTAAAATGAAATGGCTGGTTATGTAATCATAAAATAATGTTTTTAATATTCAGTTCATCTTTACAGGCTTATAATTTTTCCTTTTTTTAAGTTAATACTACGTCAATGATCCTTGAGGTTTCTCCTGTGGGAAGAAAAATAAAAAAACAAAGAGCTCTCAGGGATACAATTTAAAACAGATTAGTGAAGTTGTGTTTATCAGATAGATAACCAAGAGAGTGCTTCATGTCAAATCGTCTTAATTACGCCTTAATGATTGCACATTTTGGTAAATTTTGAAAAAAACATTTTTAAGTACGATATCATAGAAAATTAAAAAGAAAAGTATTTTAAACATTATAATTTTTTTCTGACTGGAAGTAGATTTATCAAAGTATTAAAGTTTTAGTCATGACATCCATAACGAAAGCCTTTCTCCAACAGGAAAATTAGCAATATTCATAAGGTCGTAGTTCAATTTTCAGGGATACCTTTTTTTTTAATTCAGATATGAACTAAATAATATTTATGATATAAACAAAACAAATGACGTAGAAAGGGAATTGACAATAACTATATATAGTTGGACGTGACTGCATGAGTTTCTTGTATGATTGTTGAAAAACTATTTGGTTTTTTTAACCAAACATTTACTTTACCGTCTCAACTATATGGTCCCACCCAACCACGCGGATAAATAATTTTACGACTGTTATCGTGGAATGTGGATGCAAACGGACTTACAGACAAAAGGCAATAAAACTCTTATTTCGGGCTCAGCATTAAATAAAAGGATAACACTTCTGATAATAGTTACGTAATTTAGTATTGATGATTACTACAAATTTCCAAAAACTGCCAAAATCGTTTCCCTGCCGATGACTTTATGTTGAGTCTCGGGCCTTGTAAGGGAGATTCACCTTGGCATATTCCTGCCATGATTGTTCAACTCTGATATAATCTTTTTGATCTTGTAGTTCACACACTCACAGCACATGAAAGAGGACGTGGCCTCGTAAAACCTAAGTGTATGTAAACAAAGTTTACCTGGCGAAAACAACAAAAACATATTGAGTGCTACTGTATCTGGTCACCCCTGTGACCGGGTTAAGAGAGTTCTGGAACAAACCATGATTTTCAACGGTGCATGAACCGTGATGAGGACATCTTTTGCCTAATTCTTCCAGATATTGCACTCGGGACAAAATGGCCTGAGAGCTGGGGAAAAGTTAAACAAAAAAACTACATGCCTGAATTAAACCATTAAATGAAAGTAAACCTTTATCGATGGAAAGGATCAGTACTCGACGCGGATGGACGTCTTCTTAACCAACGTTTAGCCTGGAGGTGGCGTGGTCAAATGACGTATCATTACGCCCCAATCGCCGTGCCGTTTTCGTGATAAAGTAAAAAAGCAAAGTGGCGGGTGGGCCCCATCTGGACGGACATAAAAAAACTCAACATTGGAGAGTAAAGTAATGTAATTGAGCTAAACTTAATTTTAAACATTTGATTTTATTGAATGAAGATATACCACACAAAATATAACAATGGTAAATAACCCATTCAAATGTCAAACGAAAATAAGGCTTTAAGGGGAAGAAAAGTTTCAGAGGGACTGACATTTGTTTGTAAGAAATTAAGAAGAAACCCCTGTTTTAAGAATAAATACTGTTTTGTTCAGACATCTGCAGCTGATACGTCCACGAGTAAATTACGTAACATTGTAAAATCGATTCCACCAAGAATAACCCAAGTCGATATTTATCAAGGGGAAAAACTAGCTACTTTTAAAATAAAAAAAAACCTTGTCAAAACCCTTCCTCTCAAAAATATCTACTAACTCTGTCGCGGAGCTGAAGCCTCGGAAAGAGCGTCTAACGATCATGTCTTATGCAATCAGTTGCCAGCCAAGAAATTTGAAGTTAGTGTAAACAAAATAATAAATGTCACGATAATCATAATCTCTCATGAAAAAGTAATGATATTGTACAATGGTTGTTTCTGCAACGATTCCCCTCTATTAAATCGACGAATTTAGAAGAAACCCGAATTTATATGAACTAGTTATAATCATTCGTAAAAACACGACGTTATGGCACCGTTTACAGACATGGATTGTCATTTAAAGAGAAAAAAAAAACTTACGTAACATCAGTATTTTCTTTGTAGTTGCAACTGTAGGCGAATATATACACAGTTGTATCACCAATGCCACGTTTGACAGATAAATGAAAATATGAGAAAAGCTTTGTGAAATTGTGTTATGAATACATGTACAACAGCTGATCTTAGTATATGTAAATGAAGAACTAAAACTCCTGTCTCTCCACAGCTTTATTGATTTCTACCCGAACGTTTTCAATGGACTGTGCCGTCATTGTTAAGGGTTCGAACAGATGCTAATTGTGTCGGCTAAAGCTATAGTTAAAAATAAAGTTATAAACAAATAAATAAAGCTGCCGAGGAACGAGTTTTATTTCATGATATACACAGTTCACATCAATGTTATGTAAAAGCCCCGTTATGAAATAAAACATTTTCTTTCTAAAATGCTTGTTTTTGCTTCTACGATATATTCAGTATTTAAGTAGATGAATCCTTTAGACGCACTTATTATCCAAAGTAAAACGGTTTTAGAGGCCGACAATTTTTTTTTTTGTTTTCGATAAATTTTATTAAAGCAAAAAAAAAATGACAGAACCAAACAACCATAAATTATTCTATTATATTTTCTGTCGATTCATTAACATGACCCCTTAAGAGGATGTATTGTGCCTGGTATATGACATAGATATCTCAGTTGGCAAGAGTGTATAAATGGTAATAAGGCATTATTTACAGAACTTAGTAATTATTAATATGTTTCTAATATGAGTTAAATATGTAAAACAAATCATGTTGATGCATGATTCAGCCTGGTCTATTCATAGAGGTATCTTTTTTATTCAGTATATTACGTAATCAAGGACTACATCGTAGTCAATATTGTGAAAATGCCACAATTTAAGATGTTTTAAGATTATTTTCATTTTACTTTTCCTTGTAGATCAATAGGTGATTGTCACAGTATTTACAATTCACACATACACAATTTAAACATTTAGACAAATTCTAGGAATTCCCCGAATTCACCTCCTGGAATGTCACCCCCCCCCCCTCCCAGCAGGAGAGAAGAATGCAGGGATCAGGGAGATCCGAACGCTGCCCCCTGCAGCCACATTGTTGTTAGATAGGAGCAGTATAAACTGAGAAAGGGCCTGAGAGCCGCAGACACTCCGGACTTGATGAGAGAATACTGGGCTCAAATTTGAATAATTTGCAGTTCGGCATTGCAGTCTCAGTTAGAAATGAAGTTTGAATCCCGACCCAATTACTATTTTTTTAATCTTTAGCTGATGATTACTGAAACGTGCCTCAGTGAGATCACAAAACACACTCATAGTTACTAATAAAAACATAGCATTTTTATTTATGCAGCCGGTCCCTAGCTTATTGACACAAATGTCATCTCTGTTCAAATATAAAATGACTGTTAAAGCAAGTCATTAAAAACATCGATCACGGATGCCTATTAAGATTATATTATTCATACTTACAATAACGTACATAAGCTTATTATCAGAATATGTGAATTTCCCAGTTCTCGTTATTTGTTGAACCCGAAGGGAATTATGAGGCTGTACATATTCGTTTTGTTCTCCATTAAAAATTTAATATATTTCGAATATAACTTAAATATTTAAAACAAATCATGATGATGCATGCTTCAGCAGGTCTATTCATAGAGGCTTCTTTTTTTCCAGTATATTACGTAATCAATGACTACTTCGTAGTCAATATTGTGAAAATCCCACAATTTAAGATGTTTTAAGATATTTTTATCGTTTTGCTTTTCCTTGTAGATCAATAGGTAATTGTGTTAAATGATCTCATTCATACCTTATATACAACATTGCAATCACTCTCTCATCACAGTATTTACAATTCACACATACACAATTTAAACATGTCATAACTCAATTTCACAAAGCTTTTCTCATATTGTCATTTATTTCATCTGTCAAAAGTGGCATTGGTGATACAACTGTATATTCGTTGCAATGGAAGCGCAAAAAATCAACATGCTAAAAGTCAGGCCCATCATTGTACTCGTAAGACTTGCTTTTCTCATTGTTCTTCATCGTTGCGGAGGCTTCATTAGAAGAAAAAAAAATTCTAAGATTTAGCCAAAAAATAAACGTTTGAGATCCAACAGTAGAAACGTATTTTTTCTTCTTACCACAAGTTATTTATTTCTTGTTCAAAAGAACATTAAGAAGCATTCTCAAGTGTTCAGAATGTTATCGATGCTAGAGCGGTACCCGGCGTCCTATGTGTGGTCGTGAATAACAAATGAAGAACTTTAAGGAAGACAAAATTAGGACCATATTTACTTAATCTAAACCAACAACATGCAATTAAACCATTACAACAACCGCAAAAGTGACCGAGATGTTTAAAAAGTGCAATGGAGTGAGTATTTTGGATAATAGTTTTTTTGTGTTATTTCTTTTAACAAACTCAATCCAAGTCTCATATCACTCAATGCTGCAACTTCACTTTCATTTTGATTTGATAAATTTAAAAAAAATTGAGGTTTATTGTTATAAAAAAATATAATTCATGAAATATAAAAAAATGGCGAAGGTAGTGGATTCTTGGTTCAACTGACGAAAAGGTTGTTATCTTGCGGAATACGTTTTTCTTTTTAGCTGTTCCTTTTGAATATTCTTGATGTTTATATTAATTAATTATAATTAGCAAATTATTATAATTAATAATTAGCAATTAGTATTGTTTTATAGATTGTCCTACCTCAGCGGCTGCTGCTGCTGCTACACACAGGAGGAGAGCGAATAGGACGGACATGGTTGCGTTACTGACCTGCCCGTACCCTCCGCCCTGCTTAAGTATCCTCTCCCACCCCGTCTGCGCCCCAAGTCTACTTGGTGTCTCCTCGTCGGCCACGAACAACGGGGTATCCTTCGGCTACGCTGCTCATTAGCGAAGGAATTAGGAATGAGTAAGAACTAAATAACGGAACCACGTTAACAATGAATGCAACAAGACCCTCGCCCTACTCCCTCAAAAAAACTGACCACTGAAAACAAATTAATACAACATAAAAGAGTAATTCGTTCCACAACGTACGCTGCATTGGTTTGGAGAAATCGGAAGGTACAAAACATCAGCGGGTAATTAACAACTACCCACGATACACCAAGATAACCACCATACTAACAGACCTACAATTTCCTACAATCCAACAGTATGTAAACACCCATATCAATTCTCCTATATAACATATTCTTCTAACTTCTATATCCGAAAATCCATAGGAGAAATAGGCATTTTTTTAGATACAACCACTAACACACGAAACATATCCTGTCGGAATAACATTGAATTAAATTTATATTCTCATAACTTATTAAGTTAAGTTAACTTATGTTATATTTAGTATTATTATTTTATTCTTGTTTTGGTTAGTTTTCTGCTACCGTTAGATTTCCCAATGTATTAATTTTTTTTTTTAAGTATTAATTAGCTTTATTATGATAAAATTACAAACTGCCTCATTGGGCAATAAGTAATTGTGATAAATGTTTTCATTCATACAGTATTTACAAACAGCCCAGAGACCTCCCAAATCCACCTGATTTTCACCTCCCTCGCATGCGAAAAAGGAAGCGGAGTCTTGGGAAGTCCCCCACGCTCCTCCGTCAGCCTCGTCACCGGATACAAGCCAGCGGAGGCTGACCAAGAGCGCGAGAGCCACATACGCTACAGGCCATTGCCAGAACTCCCGCTGTTACGCATTTATAGCAGGTCTCGAGGCTACTGCCGTTTTAGTCTCCGAGGAGGATTATAGGGATGTGTGGTGCAGTACAATGCCTATGCTAGGGGATTAGGGTGGTTGGATAGGTTACTATGGAATTTCATGAACTTGGAAGGGATGAGTTCGGGAATGTAAGGTAATATATTACATTAAGAGGAAAAACAAAAGATTGCAATGTACACATGTAATACGTTCTCAATGACCAAATCATGTAATAATTTTAAATGTGTGCATCTTAGCAAATTTGTAAGACATTTAAATACATTTATAAAAAAAAATATCAATTGAGTATTTCTAATAAACAAAAAAAAAAATTTTCATATTATATAGGGGTATCAAGTTAAAGATCTCGACGCCCTGATCGATAATATGTCATATTAATTAGGGCTATAATGAGGGTTATAATTAAGTAAACTCATTAAAACTAACAATCAAATAATGATCGCTATTGTAAAACGAAACCCTTAATTGTGTGGTCAAAGATGAAGTCCAGAAGAAGAAATTGTGCAATAAAAGAACAACTTGTCAAGATAAAAAACAATAACGATGAAGCGAACAGTGCAAGCTGATAAACTACTCCTCTGTAATTTATCTGAAGGGGGGGGGGATAACTCACGGCAATGACTATCGTCGTGGTTAGTTTGATTCGTTTTCTGCACATTTTACTTTAATGGTACGGCCGGCTGTAGTACATATTAATGGGTGTCGCAGAATTAACGCAAGATTAATAGAAAACACAGTGTATAGTATTTTTGTCGTTATTTTTTTATTTAATTATAAAGTAAATAGGATAGGGTTATTTATGGAATAACACATCGGGCAAATGGCCTCCACGACTTTGCTGGCACATACGCACTCTTTTGTCGAAATTTTCCATGACCATTTGGCATAAATGTGGTTGAATTTCCTCTTTTAATGCACGGGTGGATGTGGGCTTGTTGACATACACCTTTGACTTCAAATAACCCCATGAAAAAAAATCTAAAAGTGTTAAATCGCACGATCTAGGGGGCCAATTCTGATCACCGAAACGAGAGAGTACACGACCTGGAAATGTCTCATGCTGTATTTGAATTGTTTCATAGGCTGTATGGCATGTGGCACCATCTTGTTGAAACCACATATTGGCCACATAAATATCATCCAATTTCAGCACAAAGACCTGTGTTATCATGTCGCGATATCGAGCACCAGTAACAGTCACTTCTTGGCCAGCCTCATGTGACACTCTCACGCACTGCTTCGATATTGACATTTGAACGGCTTGTTTTTGGACAACCAGTGTGTTTAGTGTCTCCAACTGATCCAGTCTCCCTAAATTTTTCAATTATTCTCATCACAGTTGATGAAGTCACAACACTATTCCGACCATATTTTGTATGAAATTTTCGAACTGCGGTCGCCAAACATTCATTATTTTTGAGATAATGTTCAACAATAAAGACACGTTGTTCTATCGTGTAACGCTCAATTGAATTGTTTCATAGGCTGTATGGCCTGTGGCACCATCTTGTTGAAACCACATATTGGCCACATAAATATCATCCAATTTCAGCACAAAGACCTGTGTTATCATGTCGCGATATCGAGCACCAGTAACAGTCACTTCTTGGCCAGCCTCATGTGACACTCTCACGCACTGCTTCGATATTGACATTTGAACGGCTTGTTTTTGGACAACCAGTGTGTTTAGTGTCTCCAACTGATCCAGTCTCCCTAAATTTTTCAATTATTCTCATCACAGTTGATGAAGTCACAACACTATTCCGACCATATTTTGTATGAAATTTTCGAACTGCGGTCGCCAAACATTCATTATTTTTGAGATAATGTTCAACAATAAAGACACGTTGTTCTATCGTGTAACGCTCAATTGAATTGTTTCATAGGCTGTATGGCCTGTGGCACCATCTTGTTGAAACCACATATTGGCCACATAAATATCATCCAATTTCAGCACAAAGACCTGTGTTATCATGTCGCGATATCGAGCACCAGTAACAGTCACTTCTTGGCCAGCCTCATGTGACACTCTCACGCACTGCTTCGATATTGACATTTGAACGGCTTGTTTTTGGACAACCAGTGTGTTTAGTGTCTCCAACTGATCCAGTCTCCCTAAATTTTTCAATTATTCTCATCACAGTTGATGAAGTCACAACACTATTCCGGCCATATTTTGTATGAAATTTTCGAACTGCGGTCGCCAAACATTCATTATTTTTGAGATAATGTTCAACAATAAAGACACGTTGTTCTATCGTGTAACGCTCAATTGAATTGTTTCATAGGCTGTATGGCCTGTGGCACCATCTTGTTGAAACCACATATTGGCCACATAAATATCATCCAATTTCGGCACAAAGACCTGTGTTATCATGTCGCGATATCGAGCACCAGTAACAGTCACTTCTTGGCCAGCCTCATGTGACACTCTCACGCACTGCTTCGATATTGACATTTGAACGGCTTGTTTTTGGACAACCAGTGTGTTTAGTGTCTCCAACTGATCCAGTCTCCCTAAATTTTTCAATTATTCTCATCACAGTTGATGAAGTCACAACACTATTCCGACCATATTTTGTATGAAATTTTCGAACTGCGGTCGCCAAACATTCATTATTTTTGAGATAATGTTCAACAATAAAGACACGTTGTTCTATCGTGTAACGCTCAATTGAATTGTTTCATGGGCTGTATGGCATGTGGCACCATCTTGTTGAAACCACATATTGGCCACATAAATATCATCCAATTTCAGCACAAAGACCTGTGTTATCATGTCGCGATATCGAGCACCAGTAACAGTCACTTCTTGGCCAGCCTCATGTGACACTCTCACGCACTGCTTCGATATTGACATTTGAACGGCTTGTTTTTGGACAACCAGTGTGTTTAGTGTCTCCAACTGATCCAGTCTCCCTAAATTTTTCAATTATTCTCATCACAGTTGATGAAGTCACAACACTATTCCGACCATATTTTGTATGAAATTTTCGAACTGCGGTCGCCAAACATTCATTATTTTTGAGATAATGTTCAACAATAAAGACACGTTGTTCTATCGTGTAACGCTCAATTGAATTGTTTCATGGGCTGTATGGCATGTGGCACCATCTTGTTGAAACCACATATTGGCCACATAAATATCATCCAATTTCAGCACAAAGACCTGTGTTATCATGTCGCGATATCGAGCACCAGTAACAGTCACTTCTTGGCCAGCCTCATGTGACACTCTCACGCACTGCTTCGATATTGACATTTGAACGGCTTGTTTTTGGACAACCAGTGTGTTTAGTGTCTCCAACTGATCCAGTCTCCCTAAATTTTTCAATTATTCTCATCACAGTTGATGAAGTCACAACACTATTCCGACCATATTTTGTATGAAATTTTCGAACTGCGGTCGCCAAACATTCATTATTTTTGAGATAATGTTCAACAATAAAGACACGTTGTTCTATCGTGTAACGCTCAATTGAATTGTTTCATGGGCTGTATGGCATGTGGCACCATCTTGTTGAAACCACATATTGGCCACATAAATATCATCCAATTTCGGCACAAAGACCTGTGTTATCATGTCGCGATATCGAGCACCAGTAACAGTCACTTCTTGGCCAGCCTCACGTGACACTCTCACCCACTGCTTCGATTTTACTAACACTTAACTGGCAGCTGTCAAATTGTTTTTTTTTTAAGGGTTGCCAGCACTTTACTGCACAAATGGCGGCAAATTCAAATCTTGCGTTAATTCTGGGACACCTTTATATGCTATGGCACTAATAGCCACATGGAAATCTCGAGTATGCGCAGACGGTTCGCATTGTGAAGATATGCAGAAGAGTCACAAAAAGTTACAACGATGAATACCTATAAAAAATAAGAATTATTGTTCACTTTCCTTGTCATTTTCTTACTGTTTGTGAACATTTTATTTATTTTTTTCATACCGATTATTTTTATGCGTCTATTTTTTAATTTTTTGTTAACTTTTATTTACCTTCCTTCAATATTATTTAATATTTATACAGCTGTATATTGTAATTAATATAAAATGAAGTGAGTATAATTTCAAATACCTGTTACATGGTTGTACCTTATCTTATACAGTGAGTGTAATACCCTCCTGATAGAGTTTACTGCAAAAAGAAACCATTTGCCATTTTTATGGGGGAAAATATTCATTTTGTAATTACCAAGTAATTGGTTAATAACTCCTAATTATTGTTCATGGCTTGGCTTAAATCGCCACCAGGGCATCAAATATAATTACCACTTTTGTAATATTTTAAAAATTCTAAAAACTCAAATTACATGCTATTAAACAGATGGTTCTTTAATCTGGCATCCTATTTGATATGATAGAAAAATTTTTATTTTATTATAAACCAATTAATTAATTACACTTAATCGCAGTTAAAGGTAGACAGATTGACCTTTCAGTGGTGCTTAAAGAAACCCGAATTATGGAGAATCCTGGAATAATAAGAAACGATTTTAGCTGCTAAAATAAATGCCCAAGTTAAGTGTTTTACTTTGACACTTGTAAATTTCACACTAAGAACTCTTACGTGGCCCTGCTTGTGTTGTGAATTAAACTAATTGATCTGAAATTTAAAAAATACAATAAAATGCATTGTACAATGCCTTGTGACTTCCCTTATTTTCCTTAGCTCCGACTATGTCTGTCAGTGTGACGTATTTCAGTCTCCCTAATTCGAAGTGAATCATGAATTGCTTCGTGAGATTTGTCTTTGGGGCTCCGCGGCGCTCCCAAGTCTCCCACCTCTTTTACTTCATCGATTTAGGGAGACACCCCCCGTGCACCCATATGAACAATATTCTTCAGTTCAAATCTTTAGTCTACTCCCGGGACACAAAATCGTGGCTCTTTGAGTTTAAAACTACTTCCCACAAAACTGCAGCATTCGATCGTCCCTTCCTCGCTCGTTCGACTATTCTCTGGACCTCCCTTCCTTCGAATATCGCCTTCATTCTTACGAACCTTCAAAACCATCTTATTCCAGTACTTCCTCACCATCCAGAATGGTGCTTGTTTGTGATCGAATTATTCGTTAAACTATAATTACATACTTTTATTCTGTTCATTTATATTTGTAATACATTGTTTGCTGTTTATGTACATTGTTTGTTGGGCTTGTACTTGCTTTGTTTTTTTTACTATTGTAAATTTAACTAGTATGTTTTTTTTTATTCGTTAATATTGTATTTTACTGACTTCTTCATATTGTTTTTTATATTATGATTCATCTATGGCTATATTTTCTAAAATTCTGT
This sequence comes from Acanthosoma haemorrhoidale, assembly GCA_930367205.1. NCBI lineage: Eukaryota > Metazoa > Arthropoda > Insecta > Hemiptera > Acanthosomatidae > Acanthosoma > Acanthosoma haemorrhoidale. The sequence continues at coordinate 108,238,166 of OV884013.1, forward strand.
TTTACTATATATTATTTTATTTTTTATTTCTTGTAGGCTTTTACACTTTATTTTACTTTCTCATTTTTCTTTATGATGCAATGGGTTTTTTTATTTGTCAGAAATGAATTAACGTCATTGTTATCCCTCTATTCTATTATTTGAGGAGGGAACTGATCCGTGGATCTATCTGTAATATCTAGTGGTTGATATCACTTTGTTCTTAAACTTTTCCTGAACATATTACAAAAGATATTGCGACTTGAGCCAATAACCCTGAAAAAGCAAGTGACAGCTTGAGTCAAGTGCAGATAATAATTTAATTGGTCTGGCCAGCTCAGTGCTAAGGCTGATTTAACAATCCATGAGGTGGCACACGCTCTCGGCTGAAATTCTACACCAGGTATCCTGCTCACTCTTTTTTTTTTGTCTTCTGTGCTCTCCGGTCCATTGGGCATTCTCTTATTTTCAGTAGAAGAAACCCGAGACCAGCTGAATGCCTGGTTGTACCAGACTCAAAAACACTCATATAGACGGCTTGTTTATTCGTAAAAAACTATTTATTCACACCGTCCCAAATCTTTATGGACAGTCTAAATTAGTCTACGATAACAAAAATATTAAAGTTTGACCATCGGCAGTGGAAAAACAACATCCTTGACTAATTACCATTAATGTTTTGAACAATACAATTCTTAGCTTACACAGACAGGTACAGTCAGACATAAATACGATTCCTCCATATCAGTTTGGAAGTATATCTAAGGGTGTCCCAGAATTAACGCAAGATTTGAATTTACCGCCATTTGTGCAGTAAAGTGATAGACACCCTAAAAAAAAAAACCATTTGACAGCAGACAGCTTAGGGTTAGTAAAAATGGAGCGTTACACGATAGAACAACGTGTCTTTATTGTTGAACATTATCACAAAAATAGTGAAAGTTTGGTGGCCACCGTTCGAAAATTTCATACAAAATATGGTCGGAATAGTGTTTTGACTTCGTCAACTGTGAAGAGATTAATTGAAAAAAATAGGGAGACTGGATCAGTTGGAGACACTAAACACACTGGTCGTCCAAAAACGAGCCGTTCAAATGTCAATATCGAAGCAGTGCGTGAGAGTGTCAAATGAGGCTGGTCAAGCAGTGACTGTTACTGGTGCTCGATATCGCGACATGATAACACAGTCCTTTGTGCCGAAATTGGATGATATTGATGTGGCCAATTCAAATTCCGGACTACTGCCAGGACTGTTACGCATTTATAGCAGGTCTCCTCCAAGGAGGATTATAGGGATGTGTGGTGCAGTGCAATGACTGTGCTAGGGGATTAGGGTGGTTGGATAGGTTATTATGGAATTTTATGAACTTGGAAGGGATGAGTCCAAGAATGTAGGGTATATTAAGATCATTATGAAGGGTTTTATTGCTGACGTAATAAGGATCATTTACTATTGTTCTCAGGACTAGGATAAGCTTGATGTTCGACTTTTTTGCTGTCTCCCATAGCTCTATTCCGTATGTCCAGATTGGCTTAGATATAACTTTGTAGATTTGTAATTTTTTTTCAATTAGAGATGGGATGTCCTTTGAAGTAGTCCGTACAGTTATCCAAAGCGTCTGTTTAGTTCTTGTATTTTTAGATTACTGTTCCCTACATTCCTCTATGAACCAAAAGACATAAAAAAGGAAAAAGAGAATAAACCTTAAAAATGAAGGCAAACATTGTAAAATCCTTTTCCAGCTAAATATTGTAAATTTACTGAGTAGACACATCATAAGCTTGGACTATTACATAACACCAATGACGTGATTTTATCACGAATTTATGCGTCACAAACAAAAGCAATTTAAAAGATTACAACTTGATAATTAAGAAATTTCAACCTTCAATTGCTGACAAATTATTTAATTGGTTTTATTTTATTTTTGCATCATATTGTCATCCAGGTGAATAGGAGAGTTATTTTGAAGCCTATTTCAAATATTGCTGTTAACCTCAAAGACTAGATTACGTTGTAGCATAACCATTCAGCTACGCCTTAATGATTTCTAGCATTTATTTTATTTGTTTAGTTTTTGGAATGTTTCACGTAATTGTTTTCTTTACATTTCTAATCATTTACTACTGTAAAATTGGTATTATTCAAATTATCTCGATGGATAAAGCTTGAAATTCAAATATCTTTTTCAAAAGTTAGTTAACCGACTTTTCCTTTGTCAATTACTATTTTTTATTGAATCACTTTTACTAAAAAATAAATATTTTTGATCTAGGCAAGGAGTCTTTAATTTGAGAAACTACAAATATTTATTTGATTTTTAACATTTAATTAATTACTTAATTAATAACCATTCATTATCTAATATAGCGTTAAATGGAATATTGATATAAAAATTCTCATTAAAACCCTACAAGCAAGTAAAAATATATTCATAAAAAAAATGTTGATCTTGAAAGGAGGATAGGGCGCTGTAATTGCTTAATTTGCTTCCTGTAGAAGGATAAGGTATGAGATTGTTAGCTCTCGTCTCAGCATTAGTTTTGACATGCTCAGCTCCTGTCACTAAAAAATAACTTGTAGTTCCTAGAGCTATATGTATTGGTAGTTTAACCATGTGTTTAGTGTGATGATTTTCACACCGACTTTGTGTCACATTTCAAAATTATAAATTAAAAGGTTTTTTACTTTTTTTTTATTGCGATAAAATTAAAATTTGCCCTATTGGGCAACAAGTTATTGCGATAAATGATCTCATTCAAACCATATTTACAATTTTCATTCATTCGCTCATTCATGCAGTATTTACAAACTGCCCAGAGACCTCCGAAATCCACATAGTTGCCACCTCCCTCGCGTGCGAAAGAGGAAGCGGAGACTTGGGAAGTCCCCCACGCTCCTCAGTCAGCCGCGTCACCGGATACGACCCAGGGGAGGCTGACCAAGAGCGCAAGAGCCACGGACACTCAAGAGATGATTGGAGAAACTGCCCATTACCAGGACTCCTACTGTCACGTTTTTATAGCAGGTCACGAGGCCACTGCCGTTTTAGTCTCCGAGGAGGATTACAGGGATTGGTGGTGCAGTACAATGACTGTGCTAGGGGATTAGGGTGGTTTGATAGGTTACTATGGAATTTCATGAACTTGGAAGGGATGACTTCAAGAATGTAGGGTATATTAAGATCGTTATGAAGTGTTTTGTTGCTGACGTAATAAGGGGCATTTTCTATTGTTCTCAGGACTTTTGATTGAAAGGATTGGATACGCTTGATGTTCGACTTTTTTGCTGTCTCGCATAGCTCTATTCCATATGTCCAGATTGGCTTAGGTATAACTTTGTAGATTTGTAATTTATTTTCTATTGAGAAGTAGTCTGTACAGTTGTCCAAAGTGACTTTTTAGCCTCGCGTGTGGGTTCCATGTCAGCCTTTTGTCGAGATGGAAGCCCAAATACCGTACTGTCTCGGGTACAGGAAGAGGAATGGAATATAAACTAAAAAAAGCACAGAAATCTTCAAAATTAATTTCATTTCTTACGATTTACAACAGATTATACATTTGACCTTATTTGAGCAGTTTATACATGTGTGTAGTATATTGGGTTTCAATATGTATCCATCTTTACTGTAGTACATACTTTTTGAGTCGAAAGAATAACACCGAAGTTATAGTAATTAATTTAATTTATTGCCTTATACCAGGCCTATTTTAAAAAGTGTAGTCATGTGTGAGAGGTGTAATGCTTTTTAAAATTTGAAAAAGTTGTTGAAAACCTTGCTCCAAGCCAATGAGGCATGAAAGCATATAATAAGGCATGGTTGGTCGCCAGTTAAGTGAAATTGTGGACCATGACGTCATGTACGTTTTTCGCCTTAACACATCAAATAAACAAGGGTTTTAATATTTAATGTTTTGGGCTCTTTTAGACGGCACAACGAACTCCTGACAAAAGTAAATGTATTTCGAATGGGTTTGGTTTACGTTCTGCTCTATCGGTGTTGCTTTCCCCAACAAATTTAAAACAACTACTAAAGATTGCTGAGGTATTTGAAACGTTTGCTTACGGCAATCTTAGCAGATGGCGAAAAGATTTTTTGGGGTTGTTGTTGATTTCTCTAAGGCCTAACTGTCTTTATTAACACTAGGGATTCTTTTTATTATTATTAAAACAATTTTTATTAAGATAAAATTACAATCTGCCTTTTTATTAGGCAATAAGTAATTGAGATAAATGTTATCATTCATACCATATTTGCAATTCATCATTCACTCGCTCATTCATACAATAATTACAAAGAGCCCAGAGGCCCCCCAAGTCCACAAGGTTGTCCCCTCCCTCGCATGCGAAGGAGGAAGCGGAGTCTTGGGGAGTCCCCCACGCTCTTACGTCAGCCGCGTCACTGGATAAGAGCCAGCGGAGGCTGACCAAGAACGGGAGAGCCACAGACGCTCAGGACATGATTAGAGAAACTAGCCATTGCCAGGACTCCCACTATCACTTAGTTATAGCAGGTCACGAGGCCACTGCCGTTTTAATCTCCGAGGAGGATTATAGGGGTGAGTGGTGCAGTGCAATGACTGTGCTAGGGAATTATGGTGGTTGGATAGGTTACTATGGAATTTTATGAACTTGGAAGGGATGAGTTCAAGAATATAGGGTATATTCAGATCATTGTGAAGGGTTTTGTTGCTGACGTAATAAGGGGCATTTGCATGATTGGAGAAACTGGTCATTGCCACACTGTCATTTATAGCAGGTCACGAGACCACTATCGCAAATATTTTAATAAGTCCTAATAACATTATGATTGAAAGGATTGGATGCGCTTGATGTTCGACTTTTTTGCTGTCCCCCATAGCTCTATTCCTTATGTCCAGATTGGCTTAAGTATAACTTTGTAAATAAGTAGTTTGTTTTCTATTGAGAGATGGGATGTCCTTTGAAGTAGTCTGTACAGTTGTCCAAAGTGTCTGTTTAGTTCTTGTCTTTTTAGCCTCTGTAATTCTATGAAAATAAAATATTATTGAAGTATATAAAATTCACCTGATGTTCCCTACTTCTGGATATGGACCTCAAAAAAAGATCAGTTATTTAACTCAAATTATTCTCTTGGCTGGCTAGATAAAAGGGAGACGTATGCAGGATGGTGCCGAGTATCACACCCGCCCACAAGATGCCCTCCCACACTGGTGTCTATCAGTGCCATTGACGTCAGAAAACCGACGGAAACCAAACGTGTCGAATCTCGCCTAAAAAAACAGATCGAAGTCTTACAGGCAGGGGGTGGTGTCTTGATAAATTTAGATTTATAGGTAGGAGGGCTTCACTGGCACAGGACAGAGACACCAGCCATTTACGTCATATTTAACATAAAAGGGCCAGCTCCAATGGAGAGGATTTACTCAGTGAATAATCTGTCTCCTACCGTCTGTACTGGCGGACTTCAAAAAAATCAATTTCGATCACACAATTGCCCGAGCTGTATACCGGCATATCCACGAGCCCCACCATGAAAGGATTGGATGCGCTTGATGTTCGACTTTTTTGCTGTCCCCCATAGCTCTATTCCTTATGTCCAGATTGGCTTAAGTATAACTTTGTAAATAAGTAGTTTGTTTTCTATTGAGAGATGGGATTTCCTTCGAAATAGTCTGTACAGTTGTCCAATGCGTCTGTTTAGTTCTTGTCTTTTTAGCCTCGTGTGTGGGTTTCATGTCAGTCTTCTTTTGTCGAGATGGAAGCCTAAATACCGTACTGTCTCAGACACAGGGAGAGGAATTGAATTTAAAAAGACTGGCGGACAGGACTTGCGGCAGAGGGTAAAGGTTATGTGGGCATTTTCCTTCATTGACTTTGATTCGCCATTGGTTGCACCAATACTCGATCTCGTCAAGGTGTTTTTGAAAGTTTTGGGATGTTATATCAGGGTCTGGATGGGTTGACAGGACTGCAGTGTCGTCTGCGAATGTTGCCAAGAAGGTATTGGTGGTAGAGGGGACATCAGCGGTGTATAGATTATAGAGGATGGGACCCAGGACGCTGCCCTGTGGAACTCCTGCTTTAATGGGATAGTAGTTAGAATATTCTAAACCACAGTGGTCTTCCAATGGTTTCCAATGGTCAGTGGTTATCCCTAGGTTTTTAACGATAGAGCAAAAAGGATGGTTATTAAGGGTTAAAACGGGAATATCGGTAAGGGATCTGAGGAGGAAACTGGAGCCTAGGGTAATTGCCAGGGTTTACGACAAGTTTGTTCAGGTTTTCCCAAACACTGATCCGATCTTGGCAACACAGCTAAAAAATCGTAGTACTACTGCAGAATTCCTACAACATATAATTAGAATGTTGTATAAATAATTTCCACTATAAAAATGATATTCCACCTGCAATTTAAAAACCATTTAATTTTGTCTAACTAAGCAAGGTGCTAGTTGTTTTTAATAAACTAACAAATTTTCCCATATACAAAATTAATTTTTTTTTCTCTTATGCATATCCCTTATATATCTTATGTTGGATTTACTCACATCAATTACCGGACAAAGGTTGTTATATTTAAATATTATATATAAGCCACCGCCTACGGATGTAGACATTCATGTTATAACGAAGTGATCTCCGCTGTTGATAAACATGAAGAAACCTCACCTGATTACCAACAGAGCATTTACTAGATTACCAGCAGCATTACAGTAAAATGAAGAATCTGAGGCCCTAAAAATAGAATTTGTGTAGTTTATTTACCCAATATTTCTACGTAGATCTAGGAACCACCAAGCTCCAGGATCTAGACTGAGCCCCAGTTACCGGTAGTCATTAAATACAAATTAACATATTATTTTTATCAATATAAAAACAACAGTAAAAAAAGATACTAAACCGCTTAAATAAAATAATAATACTACAAGAAAAAAATGGAATCAGAATAAATTGACTATAAAATGTGTAAAAACATTTTTATTAACAAAAAAGGTGAGCCCCATTACCTTTATTAGTCAGTTTAGTCTAGTCACGTATAATGTATATGATTATACTTGTTTATTCATTATATAATTTTTATAAAATAACAAAACCTGTATATAATGTAGCGATGCTATAATCATATATAATTATCTGTAAATTTAAAGGGTCTATGAAAGGGAAAAAAAAAAAAAATATTAGCAAAGGAAAATAATTGAGGGTGAAAATCTGAATAAATTGAAGGCTTCGATGTAAGCTAAATTTATAAGAATAGAGCTGAAGTGTTTTCAATAATGCTTCTTTCTGGATGACTACTACGAGTTCAAGGAGTGCTGAGATTATTCCAATGTCTGACCGATTCTGGTTGTATTTGAACACTTTCACAAATGAATTCAAGCTCAGAACCGAACCAAACTTTCGCAATGAAGGTTAGTGACCCACGGTTTTGAATTCAGTCCGACTTGCCTACACATCCCCTGGGGAAAGGAAAGTTTAGCTGTTTGTGCTCCCGATCGGGCTCAGAAGAGTCACCTTTTCACTTACAATTTAAAACATATAACAGCAATGTCCCTGCACCTTAGCATTATGTTATGCTAATAAGCTCTTTTCGGTACAACCATAAAATGCTTTAAGAGAATCCACCAATCAATTCCTGCTATAAGTTCATTTACAACCTTTGGACTTAGACAAAATTATATGCTAATCCAGGTGACTAAATGTCTAAGTGTTTGTCGTTTATCTTCAGTTATATAATGCTAAGAATACTGTAATCCTAATATTATATATATATAATGCTAAAAGCCCCTTCTAGTGTAAACCTGCCTCGGGACTTCATGGAAGTCAATGGTTATTTTGGTTCTTGTTATTTTTTTAGTAATGGACCTCATATTCACATATGTCTCAGCTTTAGTTCCAGTCCCCACTAGTTCACACTTGTCTCCCAGACACTCGTCCATAAACACCCGACCCAGTAGTATGTAATAATATAACTCTTAATCTATGTATATACCAGTGTTTTGTTTGTACTTCATAATAAAGCTTTTCTTTCTTTTCTTTTAAAATACTCTCCTCTACAAAAATTATTTAAATTTCGATATGAAGCTTATAATCCCGAATAGCTTGTCTCTGAGTTAGCATATGGAGAGAAGCCCAAAGGCAAATCGACATGCCAGTATTGCTGTTCACTGGGCGGTTAAGTTTAACTCGAACATATTTCAAGCTGTTAAACCATTAAAAACTAATTGAATGTTTGTGTGGCACACGATTAATCGCTTCATTCGAACAAAGTCGGTGAAGGACAAGCCCCGGTCAGGTCGAACACGTACGGTAAGATCAAAATATGTGATTAAATCGATCGAGTATTTCGCCTTCGAATAAAGCCCCTACAGAGAATGAGAGGACAAAGGCTCACTCCTTCACTGAAGAAGAGAGAGGGAAAAATGTATAAGAATGACTTCTGTAATGTACTTTCAAACTGCTAGATTCAGTAAATTAAATTGTTTGTTGCAGATGTCACATGTGTATGGTTTCTCTCCTGTAATGTGTTGTCAATCTGCGAGACTATGTAAATCCTCTGTTACAGATGTCACATGTGAAAGGCCTCTCTTCTGTAATGTACTTTCAAACTGCTAGATTCAGTAAATTAAATTGTTTGTTGCAGATGTCACATCTGTATGGTTTCCCTCCTGTAATGTGTTGTCAATCTGCGAGACTATGTAAATCCTCTGTTACAGATGTCACATGTGAAAGGCCTCTCTTCTGTAATGTACTTTCAAACTGCTAGATTCAGTAAATTAAATTGTTTGTTGCAGATGTCACATGTGTATGGTTTCTCTCCTGTAATGTGTTGTCAATCTGCGAGACTATGTAAATCCTCTGTTACAGATGTCACATTTGAAAGGCCTCTCTTCTGTAATGTACTTTCAAACTGCTAGATTCAGTAAATTAAATTGTTTGTTGCAGATGTCACATGTGTATGGTTTCTCTCCTGTAATGTGTTGTCAATCTGCGAGACTATGTAAATCCTCTGTTACAGATGTCACATGTGAAAGGCCTCTCTTCTGTAATGTGTTGTCAATCTGCGAGACTATGTAAATCCTCTGTTGCAGATGTCACATGTGAAAGGCCTCTCTTCTGTAATGTGTTGTCAATCAAAACAGAGTGATTAAATGCTTTCTTACAGCTAAGCAAGTACCCCAGTTATATAATATTCATTTTTAGCTGCAACATGTACTTCAGTTGAGACGTATGGTCTCCCCTTCCTTTTGTCTTTTAACCCAACCCTTTGCTACCTGCTAGGGCCTTTGACCCAACACTTGTGCTTTAGCCTTAGCCAAAGAATGTCCTAGTGCTGTAATTGAATAATATTTGTATAATATATATATACCAGTGTTTTGATTGTTATTCATAATAAAGTTTTTTAAAATACTGTCCTCAAACAAGATTATTTAACTGTTGATGGTCGTCATAGTAAGATAATGTTAAATTTTTGCATTGGAGAAAAAATTAATCGTCAGAATGACAAAGCGCATGCACAAAACTCCCAAAAAGCCCGAGAAGACGGCTGTTTAGTGATCGTACCACAAAACTGCATTTTTGCGAACATGGCGTCAAAATTCGAGCCAAGAATTACCATGAAGATATTCTGCAGAGCGTGGTCAAGGACCTGAACAGCACTCTCCTTGCTGGAAAATAGTGGGGTTTTCAGCAAGATTCACCCCCTGTACCCAAGACTCGATTAACAAGGCTTCACACTCACCCTCGGGAGGTCTAGATTTGAACCCTCAGGATTTCCGACTTTGTTCATATCTGGAATTAGCTGCTTGTCACTCAAGACACACTAGATTAGATACCGAGAGCCTGAAAATGCCAATTTTGACAATTTTCCACAAGAAGCACTGTATACTGCAATAGTCGACTAGCCCCGCAAACTGCAAGCCTGTGTACTAGCCAGAGGTGGCCATTCTGAATAATCTCATTTTAATTGAATTGAAAAACATATATAATTATTTCATAACTAATAAATTTCACTGTCAAAATTCAATGTGTTTGATCTTTACAACTTTTTCCTTGTAACAGAACTTATGGCAAGACTAGGCATTAGAATGTTGCATTCACTTTCACTTTTATACTCATATTTTTAAATATGTACGCATACTATACTATAAATGCATATATATATATATATATATATATATACTTATGCGTATATATTATAAATATAAAGTATAGGTCCCTCCTTGTAAAAGGATCCCTTTCACTCCTATAAATTACGTGTTATTTTATTTTTTACTCATTCCTCTTTTCAAATTTTGAGAGCAAAAAAAAATATAAAATTTATAATATAAATACTGTATGAATGAGAGACTGCATACAATATTTTGTATATATAATATGAATGAGACCATTTTTCAGAATTACCAATTATCCTACTAGGGTATATTGTAAGTTTGTTTTCAAATAAAGATTTTTTTTAAAAAGCAAAAATGCTTAGTCATAAGTACCATTATTTTTTTTGTAATTTATTTAGCTCTTAAAACAAAGATGTTTAGCCTTTTATGATTTAGAATGTTTTCTTTTAAAATATTGATGTTTTTCTCTGAAATCACCGATGTGCTCTTCTGAAAATATTCTAATAATAAATAAATATTCTATAAATTCTATAATAAATATTCTTGTCGTAAAAAAATAGTTTATATCTCTGGCTGCATGTTTGGAATTGTATAATTAACGACTTTTTATGTTTTTATAAACCATTGCTGTAAGCTAGTCTAAAAAAATGATCGCGCCCTCTTGTAAAAATAAAAATTTAAAAATAAAAGAAGTGACGTTTTATGTGTCAATTGAAAAAGTAGTGTCTTTCAGGTGGCGTCGATCTGATTAAATGGTCTAGGAAAAAATATTCTATTTGAACAATCTTGTAAATAAATCGAAGAGCTCTCACACATCGTGATGGCACTTGAAAAGTTGATAAAAGGAATGTTTTTCAATATCATTTCCTTATTTTTATTCCATCGAACGGTGTTTATAGCCTAGGGAAATAAAGGTACAAACATTAGATTATCACTATTGCTTGAAGAGGCGAATGTGAGTGGACTTCTTGGTAGTTCCCATAACAACACTTAATGTACATGAATGCGTCATCCGATAGATATGTTCTGCAATCCATCCGATTTCTAATTCTACGGTCGAAACAAAATGGATTTGCCAGGGTATCAGTTATTAGAAGCAATAATATACCACAGGAATAGATGTAACTGTTCCAAGGATTAGTAACCTCACTATTTCTCTGTATTTTTTAACTTGTAACTGGCGCTGACCCTTATTTTCCTACATGACAGCGCCTGGTAGACAGTATCAGTGATGTGGCTGCAGGAACAGCGTTGGGATGTTCCTAGATCCATGCTTCTTTCTCCTTTGCTGAGAAAGTGACATTGAATGTGAGTTCCAAAGCCCAGGAATAATCATACTCATTTAGTCAATAGTTATAAGATTAAAGCAGGCTCAAATATAATAGCATGTATGTAGGACAATTATTGAAGGTGGGGTAAAGAAACTGAAATCGGTTTCTCCGTAAACAAATAAAGGAATTTTATTCCACTATATTTCATATTATAACAGTTATTCATATTATTTACACAATCTTACCTGTAAACAAAGAAACGACAGTTACAGTTTATAATTATCACTTCTCTATTCACACTCTGGGAGTTGAAATGTATTGTTGTTTTGTAAGACAATTATTGAAGGCGGGGCAAATAAACTGAAATCAGTGCCTTTGTAAACAAAGTAATTACAAGTTTAGTTACTTAATATAACCTTTCTCTATCCTCTCACTTTTTAGAATCCTGCTGATAGCTCCATCTAGTGGCGATCATTAGAAGCTGCGCGGCAAATTAAAATTAAAGAAAGTATACTTTGACACTGCGACACTCATGCTATAAACATAATAAACACATAATAGAACCATAGAACACGAGGGAGTAAAATATATAAATAATAATATGAGAGAAAAGTTGTCTGCGAAAGGTCCCAAGACTGTCAGAACATTTACAGGGCCTTTATGCTTAGGCATTAATTTTAATTGCCTCCCCTCGTCCTGCTTAAGATAAACTGAATCACCTATTTAAAAGGAGATAACTTGTCCTTGCCTTCATCAAATTGTTTTCTTTGGAAAATCTGCAGTATGAATAATTTTCAGAGCCGGTAGAGCTCCTACCTCTTTTAAATCTACCTGAGGATTCCCAGCGACTTCTTCTTCAGCTACATTTAATTCACGAGGTTGAGAAACCTTTCCAAGCATTAATTCCTTTCCCACCCCTTTTTTTTTTCATAGCCCCTTTAAATTTACAGATAATTATAGATTCTCAGGCGAATTATACACATAATGTATACATTATATACAGGTTTTGTTATTTTATAAAAATTATATAACGAATAAAAAGTATAATCATATACATTATACGTGACTGGACTAAACTGACTAATAAAGGTGATGAAGCTCACCTTTTTGATCAACCTTAAAACTAACTTACATACTAATTCTTAACCTAATTTTTCCCCAACAGTCTGTTGCCATCGATGCGGGAGGGGTGCTGGGGTCATAGTGTTAAACACTGGTTTTGTGTCTCCGGCGGATGAACTCACCCACCGACGCCACACCAAGCAACGGGTGCAGATCAGCGTTCTTCAACCTCTCGAAAGAGGTATGTCGGACCACTTTTCGCATGATCCCATTCTGGAAATGTTGGAGACGTAATTGTACTGTCACGTCTATTGCGAAAGATGTAGTTCTGGGGGTGAAAGACAGTAAAGGGTGCCTTTACCAATTTTCTCCCCGCTGGGTTGTCAGTGGCATTATTCCACAGGGATAAGTATCCGACAATCCAGTGGTTATTTTTCTTAGCGCAATCTCTAAGAAGGGCTGAGAATTCTTGGAGAGATACAAGGCATTAATTCCATAGGCGATACCTGCGTTAAATGATAGGGTGTAGTATTTAAAGCAAGTTGAATATTTGGAAGTGTATCTTGCCATGCACGATTGTCGTTCAGGTGAACCCGGCCAAAACTCAAGGGATCGTCTTCTCCTTCCAGCATGTAAAACGGAAGCGTCCACCCAGCTTCACTGTATACGGGACTGAATGCAAACTTTCCAACAGCATATGCTACCTAGGCATCAACCTAGGCAGACACATGACGTTCGGCACACACCTGCAGAAGAAGTTGAAAAGAGTACGTAGGACTTACTACTCTCTCCAGCATCTCATCACAAGCCCGGCCATATCCCTTCGGCTGAAACTGTTAATATATAAGAGCGTCCTGAGGCCAGCTCTACTTTTTGGGACACCACTATTCCGATTCCTACACACCAGAGCACAATATCTCGACTGCAGAGCTTCCAGAACAACATCCTGCGCACGGCACTATGGCATACCCCTTTTCGTGATATGAAGGCTCCCGAAATCCATGAAAAGTTCGAGGTCCCCACCATCACCGAAGCCATCCAAAGAAGACACATCAAGTTTTTTGAGTCGATGAAACATATCCAAAACCCTCTGTTCCGAGACTTGACACCCCCACCGCTACCTGCAAGATGGCAACTCTCAAGATCTAAAGCAGACCAAATGGTGGACATCACGGCGCTTGGCCCACCAACAACAAGCCTCTAAGGGGTACCCAACACTGCTATCCAACTAAACAAGACTGCACTACATGCCTAGAGAGACTCTAAGCCCAGCCACCCAGTGGACTCTCACCACTGTACCGCAACAATCAACCTCTACCGAGGCTTCCCACACTCCTTAATTCCCTCACACCACCTTCAAGCAGGTACTCCTAGTACAAGGATCCACTCAACCCAAATATTCCTTTATTTTTCCCTCATCCTTAATCTTATAATTAAAGAGTAAGAAAAAAATAATTTTTTTTTTAGCATTGAATTGTTTTTGTAAATATTACCTCCTTCCAATGCATCTGCGCATGCAGCACGAACATTGTCTATATTTTTCATTGAATTTTGATCATAAATTGTAAAAATGTTGTTGAATGAAGGGGTTTTGAAAAAAAAACAAAAAAACAAAATTGAGCATTACTTCATTGTAAACCGAAGGAGAGCCCCATCACCTAGACCTGTATATTGTATTCTGACCTTTTACTTCAATAATATTGTTATTGTAATTCTACACTCCTTCGAATGTATCTGCGTACGCAGCAAGAGGAGAAATTTGTAAATATTGTACATTGAATTTTGTTCATCTATTTGTAAATAATGTTGATAAATAAAGGGGTTTTGAAAAAAAAAAAATTGAATATTAGAATAAAATCCTTGAAAATCGCGGGATGTAAAGCATCATCCTTGATATACGAGTCATGTCATGTGGCCAAATGAAAAACTATTGGACCGTAAAGTGTTGATCGCATTATCAGCTTCGAGTTTATGAGTAAGTATAATAGGAGAACATTTCGTGAATTAGTCGATAAAGACAAAAAAATTGTTAAGCCTATCACTTTTTCCACTTAATTTTCCTGAGAGATCTAAATGAAAGGTGTGCCAAGGTTCAGGAACAGTAAGGATTGGCATTGATGAGGCATTAACGCGCCACTGAATTTCGTTTAGCCGACTTTTTAGGCCGGCATACGTGCTTAGTACGTCTACTATGAAGAAATGTTTCCTCTTTCTTTCATCAACTTAGAACATTCTCCAAAAAACGCATCCATTCAAATCTAAATTCAAACATATCAACACACAGTTTAATAAGAGCGTGTGATTGAGCTGAGAGCATTTAACAATACAAACCTTGTCCAAAGATATCCTATTAAATTTTGAAATATCACTAGTTATTGTTAAGATAGTTCTCAACGAATTCTCTCACAAATTTAGACGTATTATCAAACTAATAGTAATTACATAGAGTCTCCAAAGTTTTAAAGGTTAATTTAATCAAATATTTACGACTACATCACTACGTACGCCTTTAAATCGAAAATGGAAACTGCTAAATAACCACTATTGTAAGCGGTGGAAGTCTATCAGCTCCCCGGCTTTCAGTTCAACCTGCCGTAGACGTTCAACGTACCTGCTACTTCAAACTTCACCTAACTCAAAACATGATTGGTAACTGATTCCCTTCGAAACCATAAGCATTACATGGCACGAAGATGTTGCCATAGCATCCCTGTTTGTAAGTGATTTTACACCTAAAGGAATGAGTCGATGTTTTTTTTTCTTGTCAAGGAGGTACAAATTACCTCATCGGCGGTATTTCAGCTAAGGCTATATCAATTTTTAAAATATAAATTATTATAGGATTTTAAGTTTAAGACAAGTATAAATAGTATTATAACAGCTTTATTATGATAAAATTACAATCTGCCTTATTGGGCAATAAGTAAATGTGATAAACGGTCTCATTCATAGCATATTTACAATTTTTCAGTCACTCGCTCATTCATACAGTATATACAAACAGCCCAGATACCTCCCAAATTCACATGGTTGTCACCTCCCTCGCATGCGAGAGACAAAGCGGAGTCTTGGGAAGTCCCCCACGCTCCTCAGCCGCGTCACCGGATACGAGCCAGCGGAGACTGACGAAGAGCGCGAGAGCCACATACGCTCAGGGCATGACTGGAGAAACCGGCCATTGCCAGGACTCCCACTGTTAATTATAATAGTAAACAATAGTATTATTGTTGATAAACTTGGTCGTAAAACTAAAGTTTACTTGTAATGTGCATTTATTGTGTCACACTGCACCTGTCGTTATAATTTACCGAATTAAATTATTTCCTATCTGTCTAACTATCGTAGCCGATGAGGAACTAATACTGCGTTCGCCTTGAGAACTGTTACCCTAAGCGGTGATTAAGCGTAAGAACAGGTATGTGGGGCAGAGTGCAAGGACTCCCGTTTCACAACTCTAGGCTAACCGCTCTTTGGTTGTTAGTAGCAGTTCGAAGGATACCTCTGCCTTCTTAATCTACGGCTTACTCGTGAACCACATCCACTCCCCGATAGCAAACAGAAGACCGTGCCAATCTTTCATTAAGAAAACGATTCTGTAGCGATTGCCCACTTTTCTTACACGAATTTCTTACATACTTACAAACTGATAAGTAATATCAGCCAAACATAGTTTATTTTGTCTTGTTCACTGGAAAGTCTATTAATATTTGTTAAACCGTTCATATCTTTATTCCATAACCATCTCAGCAGGCATACATACTTGGTATGTCGAAATGTCGACTATGAAGAAATGTTTCCACTTTCTATCATCAACTTAGAAGATTCCCCAAATAACGCATCCAAATCTAAATTCAAACATATCAACACACCGTTCCATAAGAGCGGCTGATTCAGCATTGCGTATAAAAGCAGAGAGCATTCTTCTTTGGCCTCTCGGGAGTATGTCTGTCCACTTTTCCCATTATCTCGCTGCAGCATCTAACAAACCCAGTGTTAAACATTATGACTTCAACACCCTTCCCGCATCGATGGTAACAGAATGTCGGGGAAACTTAGGTTAAGATTTTGTTTTTTAGATGTGAATTAGTTTTAGGTTTTATGATTCATAAGGCGAGCACCATCGCCTTCGTACCTTTGTGTAGTAGCAGAACATCTTCAATGAGCACTGCATTGCTAAATATCAATAATATTTGGTGATAAAAATGTAAGCAACAACAGTAAATGCAAATACGCTGTGTAATAGTTAATTTATCAACATTATATACAAATAGATGAACAAAATTCAATGTACAATATTTACTAATTTCTCCCCTTGCTGCATACGCAGATGCATTCGAAGGAGGGTAGAATTACAAGAACAATATCTTTTAGAAGTTAAAAGGTCAAATACATATATACAGGACTAGGTGATGGGGCTCACCTTCGGTTTACAATGTGGGAAACTTACATACTAAACTTAAAAACTAGAACCTAAGACTAAAGCGTTGCTGCCTCGACAGCGTCTTACCATCGATAGGGGAACGGAGCGGGGGTTATCGTGTTAAACACCGTGTTTGTCAGGTACTGTATTGAGTCAAGGAATTTGATATGTCTACGTTGAATGAATTCATCCACCGTAAGCAGATCAAAGACCTCGAGAAGCTCACTGTAGATTATATGAATAAATTCATTGTTTTGAATCTACCTTCTCAAAACGTATTTGGCTGTAATAAGGTAGATTCTGTTTGTAACATAAAGACATTAGTAGCAGACAGTCTCCTGGGGCCCTACAAACTTTACCTAGTAGCGTCTCCCCCAGTGATCCAGTCTGCCTCTCTCCGGTTCACACTCGCCTTTGGGATCCGGACGGTCTTCACCTACCCTCAGATACCGAGTGTGAATTCGTGGTCATTCCAAGACCACACAAACTACCTATAATACCGACCCTCTCCTGAACATAGTGCTTTGTCGGGGCACACCTTCTAAGATCTTATGAAGTCAGATCAATACGAATCAGCTGCCACCAACTAGGCACCCGGCAAAGATCAAACGCCACAGGTCCACCCATTTTATCCCTTTCATTGCGTTCACCGGACAGCAGACGGTCTTAAAGACACTCAAAACATTAAGTTGGTAACTGTATGTGGATAAAGCTCATGAGTTTGTGAGCAAAAATTATTGCTCTGAGCATATTTTTTTCTACCACATTAAAGAGAGAGAATAGTTATTGTTGGTAGTAAGCCTTTCAAGCATTTAACAGGTAGTAAAAGGCGACTTGGTAGAAACCTGACATTTAAAAACACAAGTAATAAATAAATCGTCTTAGTAGCAACTGAGTTCCTAATAGACTAATAAATTAATTTTAATTAGGTTATTCACAGACCAATTTCCAATCAAAATTTCCAAAATTAAGCACATGGCTATGTCAGAAATATTTTTTTCTGAACGCTATTTGCTATTTTATCTCCTGTGTATTCCATCTAATCCAGTAAGACACTATACAAGTAAATATAATAAAATTTACTATCAGCTAAATACAAACTTTTATAATAAATATTAACAAACAATAATTAGAAATAACAGAAGATAGTTGAAAGAATTATTACACGTAAGAAATTTTAAAAAGAAAAAATGATACTAAGAAATGTAAAGGCAATAAAAATACATGATTAAACATTTTGCTACAGTATACTATCTGTATGCACTAGTTTAGGAGTTAATTTTGCAATATAAAATAAAATGATGCAACTGTAAATCAGTTAAACATTGTGAAATTAACTGCCTTACCTCAATGTTTGATGTTCTAGCTTAATCTCCTACCTGTGGCCATCTATGGGGAGAAAGTGTTAGGAAGCAAGGAGGTTTATTGAAGGAGAATTACAAACAACTCACTTCTAATAACACCCTGAAACGCCCACTGAGAGTACACCACGTGTTGCTTTGGTCAAACCTTAGATAAATTTTCTGTTTCCCCAATCAGCTAATTCCTGGCAATGTACCCCCAAAATAATAAATGTGGTTATTGCAAGGCCTATAGAAATAGTTGGCCAGCACCATTTACAAGTACACTATGTACACCATATACACAAGTACACTACGTACTTCTTATACACAAGTACACTATATAGTTATAGTGCACCCGTGCTAACATTCTAAGAACTATGAATCACCCCTTTGCTGACTCTTATTTAAACCCCGTGAGAATCAGAGAAGGAGGTCAGTCTATTGTATCTCATTAGCCCGTCACTATGCTAGATTAGATCTGTATATTACCATGTCATTTATGTTTGTTATTCAAAATAAATCTTTTTAAAAAGTCTTGTGTGCTTTGAAGATATTTAACTGGCGCCCGAACGTGGGACTTGGGAGGAATTTTGAAGGTATTTAAAGTAACTTTGCGGAGCTTAGAATCGTGTGTAATACCGAAATCAAGCAGCATAACTACTTCTCTCCGTCTTGAGGAAGATTGCCACTGCGTATACAAGTATAGCAAGCATTCTCCACGACTACAGAGGTATCTTTCAACTTTCTGAAGATTTTCAAATCTTATCACCCGAGTTTCAAAACTATTTGTTGAGACTTCGCAGCACCAAGGAAGAAGATTTTTCCACTGAAGACAACATACTTGATGGTAATTATAAGTAATTATAAGTTTATTGTATGTCAAATTTACAGGATAGATTAAACCAATTAAGACAAGTATATACAACTTTTAATCTAGATAATATTGATCAATTACTATTAGAAAATACAAATTCAGAGATGGCTATGGAAATAAAAGATCATGATTTTAAATTAATTCCGGAATATGATGGTGATCCTTTACAATTAGTAGATTTTATTAGAAATACAAAATTTGTGTATGACTTATATTGTAAAGATAATAACCAATATAAAGATATAAACCATTCAAAATTAGTATTAACTTTATTAACTAAGCTAAAAGGAAAAGCAAAAATTGCAACCTATGATAAGGAATTCACTAGTGTGACAGAAATTTTAACATTCCTTAAACGTAAATATCAAGATACGCGAACGAGAGAGCAATTAATATCAGAAATACTCAATACTAAATCGTACCATAACGAAAACCCACATGATTACTTAGAAAGATTAGGTAAGAAAAGATGCGATTTATATGCTCGCGTGTATGCCGACTCGGAAATAGTGAATAAACAGTCGGAAATGGAAAGATACGACAAACAGATATCACATCACACCGTTCATAATTTACATCCCTCGCTTACTGATTTTATTTATCATATTAAATTCGAGACAATCGAAGATATTGACGAAATCTTAAGAAATAACGCTGCGCACATTGTGCATCGGGTGTACGGTCCGGGTAGTCGAAAAGACAAACACCACCAACCACACCAATCGAATTATAAAGGCAAAAATTTCGATCCAAATTACAAACATAAATATGAAAAACAATTTCAAAAACAACCTCATGAACAAAAACAAGATTATCAACATCAACAAAACCAAAATTATAAAAGTTATCAAAATGCACAACCAAATTATCACAATTACCCAAATAATCAACAAAATTATCAAAAACCTATTCATAATCAATCATGGGATCCAAAATCTCAACATAGATTCTTTAATAAACCTCCATCCGGAAATTGGAGAAATAATCAACAAAAAGTAGATCCACCACAACAAAATGATTCAAATACGGTTTCGATGAGAACTGTTTCTAATCGCGTACATTACGCCGAGGATGAGAGAGATGAACAAATTAGAATATTAACTGAAAGAGTAAAACAACTTGAAACTAATAAAGATAATTTTTTAGACCAAGGTCCGAACAAAGGAGAACCACCGGATCGAATGTAATTAAAATAAGTGACGAAGTTAATTTTTTAAATAATTTACCACAGCTCTTGGATAAAGAAAATAATAAATGGTTAATTGACACAGGAGCAACAAAAAATTATATTTGTCCCCAAGCAATTCCGAAAGATGCTAAAATAAACATAGAAAACTTCGCGATAAAAACCCCTACAGGACGAGCAGAAGGAACACAAAGTGTAAACCTCAACCTGCAAAATCTGATAGGAATTAATCAAGAAGTAAAGTTCTTAGTTTATCCTATTAGTTCACGGTTTGATATTTTACTTGGGTACGAAACAATGAAAATGTTAAAAACTAATATAAATTTAGAAGACATGGAAATAAAAATAATGGGAATAAAATACAAACTTGAAAGAGACGAAATGTTTCATATCGAAGATACTAATGAAATTAAAAATGTTATAAGACACGAACACATAAATTCGGAGATAACGGAAAAACTCACAAAAATATTAAGTGAAAACGGTGAAATATTAAAAACAGAAAATGAAAAATTAAAACCGACTAAATTATTAAAACATAGAATAATAACTACGAATGAAAATCCGATTTATACACGAAATTATAGATATCCGGAACAATTTAAAGAACAAATTAACGAAGAAGTTGGAAAATTATTAAAAAACGGAATAATTAGACCAAGTAAGTCGCCGTATAATTCCCCTTTGTGGATTGTTCCAAAAAAAATGGACGCATCGGGTATAAAAAAAGTTCGCATGGTAATCGATTATAGAAAATTAAATCAGGCTACCATAAAAGATAAATTCCCGTTACCCAATATCGAAGATTTGCTGAATCGATTAAGAGGTGCAAAAATATTTTCGACTATTGATTTAACATCGGGATTTCATCAAATAGAAATGGATGAAGAATCTATTCCAAAAACAGCATTCTCTACTGAAAATGGTCATTACGAATTTGTTCGAATGCCATTCGGAATAAGTAATGGACCGCCGACTTTTCAGAGAGCAATGACAATGATGATATCAAATATTCCTAATGCAATGGTTTACGTTGACGATATTATTATTTATTCAAAAAATGAAAACGAACATTTAAGAGATTTGGAAAAAGTTTTCAAAGCATTAAAAGAACATCAGTTATCAATTCAATTAGATAAAACTGAATTTTTCAAAAAAGAATTAAAATTTCTCGGCTATATTGTAACTGAAGAAGGTTTAAAAACAGATCCGAAAAAGATAGAAACTATAGTAAACTTTCCAGTACCTCATGACGAAAAGTCGACAAGACAGTTCTTAGGTATGACAGGATACTATAGGAAATTCATTAAAGGATATGCAAAAATAACTAAACCTATTTCAGATTCGATTAAAACAAAAATTTATAAAACCGAAGAGATAAAAAGGGCTTGTAAGACATTAATAGATTTAATGGCAAATGCACCAATTTTAAAATACCCCGATTGGAATAAATCATTCATATTAACTACAGATGCTAGTAATAAAGCAATTGGAGCAGTATTGTCCCAAAAAGACGATGATGATATTGAACATCCTGTAGCATTCGCTTCACGAGTACT
This sequence comes from Acanthosoma haemorrhoidale, assembly GCA_930367205.1. Lineage (NCBI taxonomy): Eukaryota > Metazoa > Arthropoda > Insecta > Hemiptera > Acanthosomatidae > Acanthosoma > Acanthosoma haemorrhoidale. The sequence continues at coordinate 108,259,955 of OV884013.1, forward strand.
ACAAAATGCGGAAAATAATTATAGCACTATCGAAAAAGAATTATTAGCAGTTGTATGGGCGACTCAACACTTTAAGCCTTACTTATACGGAACTAAATTTTTACTTCAAACCGATCATAAACCACTAACTTGGATATTTTCTATGAAGAACGGTAACACCCGAATCATGAAATGGATTTGGAAGTTGCAGGAGTTCGAATTTGACATAAAACATGTTAATGGTAAAACAAATTATGTAGCAGATGCTTTATCAAGAAATATAAATGAAGTAAACCACACGGAACCAGAGGATATGGATATTGATGATGTAGATATTGATATTGATGTATTTATTGATGACATATTACAAAATCAAGAAGAAGCTGCTGAAAAAACAACAGAATATGAAGCAATTATGGAGGAATTAATAAATATTCCATCTACAGCGGAAAATGCAGAAAATCAATCAGATCTAGAAACTATTCATTCACAAGAATCCAGCAATGAACAAACTTGGATATGTGAACCAGATAAATGTATAAATGTAGAAAAAAATCAAATTATTATCATTAGAGGAAACAAAGAAGACATGAAGTTCTCTAAGCCATTTGGAAACAAGAGAAGATACGAACTCATCATTAACAGGAAAGATGACTTGCAAACTCTACTCTACCAGATCGTAGAACCGGACAAGACTTACGGAATTTTCTGTTCACCGAACATAAAAACTTTAGAAAAAACTTACGATGAATACTTTAAAGAGATTCAAAATATAATAGAAAACGAATTCCCTTCTGTAAGAATAAAACGTTATTTTAACTTTATCAATGACGTAGAAAATGTAAATGAACAACGCGAAACTATTGAAAACTATCATTTAGGAAAAACTAAACATCGTGGAATATTAGAAACTTTTGAAAAATTAAAAAAACAAGTTTATTTCCCCAATATGAAAGACAAAATTACAGAATACATTAATAAATGTGAAATTTGTAAAAAATCAAAGTATGATAGAAAACCTATCAAAACTAAATTTCAACAAACCCCAACACCAGAAAAACCTTTTCGAGAATTAATGATTGACATTTTGAAGTATGAAAGGAAAATAATATTTACTGCTGTTGATACTTTCTCAAAAAGATTGTTCGCACAAGTTATTCCAACACACAATGCAATCAATATTTGTGATTGTTTACAAAATTATTTATCTCATTATCCTACGCCAGTACAGATCTCATTAGATCAAGGCACAGAAATGAAAAACAATTTAGTTAAACAATTTTGTGACCACAATGATATTTTATTACATTATACATCCACTAATCACTCAAATTCTTTGGGATTATTAAATAGAGTTCATTTAACACTAAGCGAATTACTAAGACTTATCTCGCATGAGAGAAAATCTTATTCATTTGAACAAAAATTAAAACTTGCAATTATTGCGTACAATAATACCTTAAATAACAATCTAAAATTAACACCCAATGAAATCACTTTCGGATTTATAAAAGAAAATAACAACAACAAAAATATTAGTATAACAGAACTATACGTACAAAAGTATCATAAAGATTTACAACTTTTGCATGAATTAGCTCACACAAAAATTAATGAAGAAAAGATAAAGCGTACAGAAAAATTAAATAAAAATCGGGAAGATCCACCTGAATTAATAAATCAAGAATTTATCAAAGATACTCAATCGAAGATTAAAAGTAGAGACAAATTCAGAAAAGTAAATGTGTTAATCCAAGGCGCTAGGCAATTAACAACACATGTTGATAACGTTAGGAGACCCAACAAACGTAAAAAGAGGAAACATTTTGTTTCAGATGAAGATTCACTACATGTCAATAATTCTGATACTTCATCTTCAGAAGATTCTGACGATAAAAGTAGTAGATCTCACTAACTCTCCAGGAATTCTCCATTATTCTGTAAATAATATTAGAGTAGTTAATCAATATAATGAAACTTATCATTTTTATAATTTAAGTTTATTAGAAGTAGAAATAATAAATATTGAAGATCATGTTACTAACTTTAGATCACATAAAATGTATCATTTGCTAAAAGATTTAACAAACGAAGTTTTTGAACAATTTCAATTAATGCAACAAAGAGATATTAAAAATCGTCACAGACGAGGCTTGATAAATGGTCTAGGTAATGTTATTAGTTGGATAACAGGTAATATGAATAATGACGACAAGGAATACTACGATAAAATAATTTCAAATGTAGAACAAAATAATTATAAGATTGAACATAACATCGAAAATTCTGTCAATATTAATAAACGTCTGATTGAGGATTACCAGAATGAAATCAAAACAATTAATAAAAATTTCATAATTAATAGACAAAATTTCGAATCGCTAGGACAAAATGAAAAAGCTTATGACTTATATATTCACATCATGCATTTATTAAATAAAATTAAAGATTTAACTTTATCTTTAGAATTTTGTAAGCTTGGCATTGTTCACACCAATTTAATGATTGATGTAATAAAAAATCTACCAAGTAACATAAAACTAATCTCAGATAATACTGAAATTCTATGGACAAATAGTAAAATCTTTTGTTCAACTCATCACAATATAATCCATACTTTTATCAAATTACCAATTCATGATGAATCCTATAAAGGATATTTTGTGATATCAGTACCAAGAATTATAAACCAGACAATTTACGAAATTGATTTAAAAACTGATCTTTACTTACAAAAAGGAGCCACTCTCTATCAAGGAAGTTGTATTTTTATTGACAATTATTACTGTATAAATCTTAATAAAACAGAATCAAAATGTGTTTCATCTATTGTACATAACGGAAATTTAAAAGAATGTAAACTAGTATTAAGTAATCAAAATAATATAAGATATTTAGATCATATTAAGCAATATATCACTGTAAATATTAAAAAAATAACAGATTGTCATAATAACACTGTATTTTTACCAAATGTAGGATTAATTAATATTAGTAAGGAGGATTGCTTTCCAGAATTTAATAAAATTTATACTCATGATTTTAACACTATTTTACAACCATTTTATGAAAATGTAATATTAAATACAACTATGTTAGAAACAAATAATTATACTATACCAGAATTAGAAATATTGTCCTTTGTAGACAACGCTAATATTTATCATTATTCTTTTGTATTATGTATTATTCTAATCATTGTACTAATTAACATTTTTATTTATAAAAGAAATTGTAAAAAGATCCAAAATTCAAATTTACCTTTAAATAATGTAAAGGTTTCAACAACACCTATTACTATTGATGATCATAAAGTAATTTTAAGTAAATTGTATAAATCAAGTTTTTAAAATGTAAAAATTAAATGTTTGTTTTGACCAGAGTTCAAAACTTAAGGCTGCGGGGAGTTATAGTGCACCCGTGCTAACATTCTAAGAACTATGAATCACCCCTTTGCTGACTCTTATTTAAACCCCGTGAGAATCAGAGAAGGAGGTCAGTCTATTGTATCTCATTAGCCCGTCACTATGCTAGATTAGATCTGTATATTACCATGTCATTTATGTTTGTTATTCAAAATAAATCTTTTTAAAAAGTCTTGTGTGCTTTGAAGATATTTAACTATATACACAAGTACACTATGTACAACCGAAGACTAACTCTCCCTTACCATCAACCTCATTATAATAAATACATTTCAAGGATCGTAAAATGTTATTACAATATGCATGGCTGCGGGCTAAATTTTATATTATTTTTGGTTAAAGTACAGTACCGGGAATAAATTGAAGTGTACAAAGGGGCTGTTTATCTTATATGATATTTCAACTCACTTCTCATAAGCTAGATTTAAATTCGCACAAATAAAGTTTCGGGGAGCCGAAAATAGATTAGAGCATATTAGTATTATTTTTGCTTCTTTCAATTTATATTATTTTTTGGTTTTTAATAAATATTTATCTGAAAGGGCATTAGATAATTCTGATAAAAGATAACATTCATAATATATTTAAAAATTTGCATTTACTCCCTCATTCATACCGTACTTACAATATCCAGTCATGAGATCCAGACATAATAAATACATCGCCTAGGGATCCGCCAATTTACCCTCAGCATTAATTAATCAACTAATTTTTATTATTAAAAAAAAAAAAGCAATTTTCAGCAAATGATAATAAAACAGATAATATTTGAAGTATTCTTTTTTTAAACATTGATTTTTTTTTGAACCGGTAAGCTTTCATGTATTATGTATATTCCGTGTCCGTATGTATATTCATTTGTATATATATTGCTAATAGCTTATAACTATTAAAAATAAAGGGTGTCCCAGAATTAACGCAAGATTTGAATTTGCCACTATTTGTGCAGTAAAGTGCGGGCAACCCTAAAAAAAGACAATTTGACAGCTGAAAGTTTAGGGTTAGTAAAAATGGAGCGTTACACGATAGAACAACGTGTCTTTATTGTTGAACATTATCTCAAAAATAATGAAAGTTTGGCGGCCGCAGTTCGAAAATTTCATACAAAATATGGTCGGAATAGTATTTTAACTTCATCAACTGTGAAGAGACTAATTGAAAAAATTAGGGAGACTGGATCAGTTGGAGACACACTGGTCGTCCAAAAACGAGCCGTTCAAATGTCAATATGCGTGAGAGTGTTGTTGAAAATCCAGGAACATCAATTCGGCGTCGTAAACACAGTTCTTTGTGCCGAAATTGGATGATATTGATGTGACCAATATGTGGTTTCAACAAGATGGTGCCACATGCCATACAGCCAATGAAACAATTCAAATACTGCATGAGACATTTCCAGGTCGTGTACTCTCTCATTTCGGTGATCAGAACCACCTAGATCGTGTGATTTAACACCTTTAGATTTCTTTTTATGTGGTTATTTGAAGTCAAAGGAGTGTGTCAACAAGCCCACATCCAACCATGCATTAAAAGAGGAAATTCATTGCTGCATCAACGAAATTCAACCACATTTATGCCAAACGGTCAAGAGTGCGTATGTGCCAGCAAAGTCGTGGAGGCCATTTGCCCGATGTGTTATTCCATAAATAATCCTAACCTATTTACTTTATAATTCAATAAAAAAATAACAACAAAAATACTAAAAACTGTGTTTTCTATTTAAATCAAATCTTGCGTTAATTCTGGGACACTTTGTACATATGTCAGAATAACTGATATAAAAAACTAAATAAATTAAATTAATCTATGCTGTATTGAAAATAAGAATAATTGCGATAACGATCCTTGGGTCCAATAGCAAAGTGATGTGCATTGAATGTCGTATAGTTTCGTGACAGTCAAAACTTCCAACTGACAACTGGGCATATACAACGATAGCTGGCGAGCAAAAGGCGAATTAACAAGTTGTTATACAATGACAACTCGCTTCATTTGTCACATCTTACATTGTAGGCATTGACTTATCCCAGTCGTAATGATGGCTCACATACATCACTGATATGGGTAGGTATTTTTATAAAAATGAGCAAAATGGACGTAACGATCGTAAATTGCTTGCCGGTACGCTGCTATATCAGTAAAAACTAATAAAGTATATGCTTACGGTTACCTGATCATCCTTAATCGGTGGGTCGATTTTGTTTACGAAGTTCAAAATGCTTGCCACCTCATAAAAAAACACCCAAAGGTTTAAGTATCTTTTATTACTTTCATCTTCTTGATAACACATATCTCAAATTTCTCTAGACATATGCAATTTATTCTACTGCCAAGATCTAATTAATTAGTTATTAGATATTTCAATATAAAATCAATTTAATACCATATTGTAGAAAAATACACTAATGCTAAATACAATATTTACATAAAACAATGATATAATATCTATGAATGAATAAATAGAATCATAGTTTCAATAAATAAAACTTAATTTTGTTGCTGATGTTAGCATAATAACCATAACTGATTAGTGAATATGGCCTGTGCACCATTGAACGATAAATTATTTATTGATGTCGTTATATTTAGCACGAGAAAGCTGACACATGCCTGTAGTTATAAATAAAGAAGATATGTAAAAAATAAGACTGAGCCAATTGAAAATAAAATGAGATAAAAACATGACCATGCAAATAATTTTACTGTAAATACCTGTTATATGTACCTGTTATTTTTTTCATTGACCGACTTACCAACTGGCTTCTCTACGCGTTTCATTTATGTGGTTTAAGAAACTATATATGTTACATATGCTAACTATGTGTTGTTCTGTTCAAGAGCCAAAAGAATACATGAGGAAATCAATTCATTGTCTGCCATGCAGTGGATTAATTATGTCCTCTTAATTAATGGAAGGTGCTCCATAGATATCAGAAAATATCTCATGGCAGGATATGACTAAGATTAAGGATATGAACTAATGTGTAAAGGGTCCGTTCAGTCCAGGGTCAGTCCAATGAAGAGTTTAGGTAGATACCCATGTAAAAATAAATTGTGGAAATAATAGATTAATAACAAAATAGTTGAATAAAATATTCACAGCTTTGTTATTGCAGATCCTTGAACCAATAAGTAGTTCTTGTCATAACATTTTTTTTTTTCAAATTTTAATGTTTACTCTGAAAATGAGGGGAAAAAATATCCCTTACGAATTGAACACATCATAATAATATGATATAGGATCTTAATAATATGATATAGGATCATAATAATATGATATAGGATCATAATAATATGATATAGGATCTTAATAATATGATATAGGATCATAATAATATGATATAGGATCTTAATAATATTAGATGGAATTGTTCATTCACTGTGACGGAGTTTTAATAGCACGAGTCACACGATAACAATTGCGACGCTCGTAAGATTTTTATATCTATGTTTACAAACACTGGTATGCTTCTACATCGTACACTTAATTGACATTACTCATCAACAACAACGTCTACCCACAAATCAGTAATTTATTATTCGCACTAGGGTCTCCAACAGTTCACGTAGCCATTGTGAAGAGCTCACGTTGGTGTCTGATTTCCTACGCTATGAATACTACTGCGTACAATAAAATACTAATTATTGGGCAGATATTGTCTTTTATTTATCTATTGTTTTCATTTTTATTTCCTTCTTTTGATTCAATTCTTCAACTATTGAATGTCCTAAGTTACGCGAAAGTTGAGTAAGTTAAAAGTTAAGTTAATTGAAGTGGCACAAAGCTTAATATTATGACCCTTGAATCAAAAAATTTGCATATTTCTCTCTGCAAGGTGGTAGAGTCATATTTTAAAACTGCTATTCTACCTGCCTTATCTGAAAATTCGTCCACCATATTAAAAAAAAGGTCATAACTGAAAAGTTAGTGGTTTTGAGTTGTTTTAAGCGTAACTACAATAAACAAATCATACTTATGTTGAACCACCATCGGCTAGTTACAAAAATTAGAGAATAATAATGAGTTCAATAGTAAGTGGTGTAATTTAACAGCAGTAATGTTTTTAAACAAAGTGTCCAATCAATGTAAAGGTACTTTTCTGATCATGAGCCGCTTTAGACTAAGCTCATTTCCAACACCATCAACCTCAATTTTGCCCAATCATTAATTGCTAGATAGTAAAATCATTTAATTACGTTGCCTGGCTCAACTTCTTCAACAGATGATAAACATTATCATTAAGAAAGCACAGCTGGGGTGATTAATTGATTAAACTTAAATTATAAAAAAAATATAAATTGTTTTTTGCAACTAACTGAACTGTTTGTCCGTCTTCAAGGTGTATCTAAGATTGTATATTTAATAATGCAATTCAATTTTTTTTAAATTACCAATATTTAATTAAGGGTTGATAGATTAAAATTATTTTTCATAGGCACAACTGTATCAGTCAAGTAAGAGGTATCGCGATATGTGAAAAAGGTTTTGAAAAAAAAAAGTAGACAGAAAAAGAAATGAAAGAACTACACCGCCACACTTCAATTATTCTATTCCGAGTCAGAATGGCTGACCGTCCGGGAAGTGGTCATTTAAGAAAACACGAAAGTGGAGTGTGTCCTTTAATGTATTGCGGCTGACATAATGTTTAATAATTTACGTTAAATAATATTTAACAATAATTGACATTGTAGTCTTGAATAATTTTTCCATCTCACAATGATTTATTCGCTTGGCTTATCGATTTTTCGTATATTTCAGCTGCACATAGTGGAGTAGCATTTATCACTGTATGACTTGTACGTACAACTAATACCGTGATGCGCACTTTTTTTTAATTAAATTAATTTTTTTAATTGAAAAGAACAAATAAACAATAAGAAAGAAAATAATAAAAAGAAACAATATTAATAATGAATAAAATAACGGGGAAAAAAGCCGAGACTCCACTGCGTAATGTCTACACTATTAATATTTTATCATGAGTTTACGTTTAATATTATATTCATTGATATTTATGTGATATTATAACAACAACAACAATCTTTATTGTGCAATAATTACAATCTGCCTTTTATAAGGCAATAATAATACAGATAAATGATCTCATTCATAACATATTTACATTCATCATTCACTCGCTCATTCATACAATAGGACATGATTGGAGAAACTGGCCATTGGCAGGACTCCCACTGTCACGCGTTTATAGCAGTTCACGAGGCCACTGCCGTTTCAGTCTCCGGGGAGGATTATAGGGATGAGTGGCGCAGTGCAAAGACTGTGCTACAGGATTAGGGTGGTTGGAAAGGCTACTGTGGAATTTCATAAACTTGGAAGGGATGAGTTCTAGAATGTAGGGTATATTAAGGTCGTTATGAAGGGTTTTGTTGCTGACATAATAAGGGGCATTTACTATTGTTCTCAGGACTTTGTGTGATATTATAAGTGTTATTTTATTGCGTACCTTTCTTCTTTTATTTTGTTTTTTGGATATTTTCATCGGCATCTCTGTTCTGGTCTGGAAGCTAAAGTACATAAACTTTTACATGGAGGTCCAATTTGATATTAGAGAAACGTGAAAAATTTAGCTATCATCATTATAAATAAATTAATTAACTATTTGGTATTAAAAAAGACCATAAAGAGAAAAAAATAGAAAATTAATTTCGATTCTGATCAACAATATGTAATTTGTGTAAATGTATTTTTTTTTTTTTAAACTGTAATTACAAAAACTCTTCTTAACTTTAGTTCAATCAATGTTTTTTTGTTTTTTTTAGAGGCGTTTCCTATCGCGATGGTAATGAAAATAAAGCAACGTCATGAAATAACAAATAAGGTTTATTAATAATATGCTTAGTAATTATAAGATTAATATTTACCTGTCATACTGAATATGACATCAACTTACTTATATTAACTTATAGACAAATAATAAATATAAAATGATTTATTATTACAAAAAGTTATTAAACATGGCATCAAAATTGTGACTACTGCGTTACACAATTGATGCACCACATTTGACATGAGTCTTTATTTCTAGCTCAGATGGAATGAGCGGATTTAGGGCAGTGAAACAAACCTGTCGTGGGATGAAGTACCGTTCGATCGATTTGATTTCCCCAGATTTTATTTAGAAATCCGAGGTTCGCTTGGATTGTGGGAGGGGATTGGGATGTACTGGGTTTAAGAGTACATTCCGTGGCAATTGTTATGTATCATAATATCTGCCTGAAGTGGGTTTTTCCTTGTAGATAACTGCATTCAATAAAACAAATTGACAATACAAATAAATGTTATTCTATTCTAATATATTCTTAGAAAAACATCATAACTTATTGTTTTTGTTTTTTTTAACAACGCATTCTAGATAGCAGTAAGTGTTTTTCCAATGTAACGAAGAAACTAGTAAAGAAAACATTAAAACAAGAGAACGGAAAATGAAAAATGAAGAAAACCATGACATTCAAGCCTTTATAGTACGTTGGACATTACCTCAATTCCCTTAAGAATGTTATCTTTACTCTACTTCAATGTTGACGATAAGAATGGCCAACACTATTCACGGTACTTGATCGAACATTTAAATAAACAACAACATGAGGACTGGAAACCAAACATAAAAACTTTATCCAAAACCTAAGATGGTACAAACTTATAAGAGCAGATGAGGAACGTTGACCAAAAAGGTTACTTCAGCTCATTTATTAGGGCATGGGAGGAAAAAATTAATATTAATTTGTAAGAAGGCTAATTGTGGGTTATTCATATTAATAAATGTTCAAATCTTTCTGCTATACCCACAATTCACTTCATACTGGCAAAGTCCCTTCGGTGGTTATACCACCATTTTAAAGTATCATATAATTAAAATGATATAATAGAGCATAACTAAAAAAATTAATTAATTATTAAACAGCTTTATTATGATAAAATTACAATCTGCCTCATTGGGAAATAAGTAATTGTGGTAAATGTTTTCAATTATACCATATTTACAATTTTCATTCACTGCGAAAGGGGAAGCGGAGTCTTGGGAAGTCCACCACGCTCCTCCGTCAGCCGCGTAACCGGATTCGAGCTAGCGGAGGTTGACGAAGAGCGCGAGAGCCACATACGCTCAGGACATGATTGAAGAAACTGGCCATTTCCAGGGCTCCCAATGTTACGCATTTATAGCAGGTCACGAGGCCACTGCCGTTTCAGTCTCCAAAGAGGATTATAGGGATGAGTGGTGCGGTACAATGACTGCGCTAGGGGATTAGGGTGGTTGGATAGGTTACTATAGAATTTCATGAACTAGGAAGGTATTAGTTCGAGAATGTAAGGAATATTAACAAAAATTAAAGTGAAAAGTTTAAATAATGTTTCCTATTCTAAAGCCGGCAGCTATGTTAATTAAATGTGTCTCATACTCTGAGCTTTAATTTTTATTGTTTAAACTTTAACGTCTTTAATGCTTTGAATTATAAAATACTTGGGAATGGTGATATAGCATTAAGTAAGTATTCAGAAATGGTCGTGCACCACACAAGACCACCCAATATATAGAGTATACTTATATTACATTTTATAGATAAAAGTTAGTTCATAATTAAGATAACGCAATGTTAGAATAGACGAGGGAAAAAAATTTATTCCGGGACTAAGTCCCCTATGAATAACTAATCCATATGATCTACCTAAAAGAAACCAAAAGAAACACCACAACAATATGCTGAAGTCTGTACAATAAGACATCAGATAAAAAATAATAAAATTAACACAAAACAAAACCAGAAAGATTGATACAAACTGGGAGCCAACATTTACCTACATATAATAAACAATCAAATAAAAATAATTGATACAAAAATAAAAGTCATCAGAAATATAAAATAATAAATGAGTGAATCGTTCCCAAACCTACGAGCGTCTCTTTGGATGGTGAGAGGGTGTTGGAATAGAAGAGCTGAGAAGGGTCGTAGGGATGAAGCATGGCGGATATTAGGAGGTGGAGAAATCCAGAGAGTAGTAGAGCGTTTTTTATTTTTTCTTAACCCCCTGGGTAATTATTTTTTAAAATTGATTTTAATTTTAATTTTACAATGTGGATTTCCCCTTTAACTGTATCGCATGCATTTTAAAGAATGCCTTGTGTCCTGAGCTATTGTAGTGAGCAGGAGCTTGTTCGAGGCGCAGACGGCTCTCGGTCTTCTGTAGACTCCTGGCACGATGATGTTGTTCGTGAGCCGTAGCTGGAGCGTAACTATGTATTGGTCGGGGCCTAGGCTGACGGGTGGGGGCAATCTCCTGCAGGGTATTCCGTGTTTCACTAACACTGCTACTCCTCCAAAGGTAGTCTCAGTGTCATGGCGGTAGGCGGTATAACCCGGGAAGCGGCAGAAGTGGATCTTCTTCAACCGGGTATCTGTGAATACGACGTCTGGCGAATGGCACCGTAGCATTGCCTCTATGTCGGCTCCTCTACGTAAGAGTATAAAGGTGAGAGAGGCGGGATCTTGCTGTCCGGGAGTGGACTTAGGTTTTGATCTATAAAATATTGTTTATACAAGGGGGTGATGCGAATGGATGGTGAACATAGGAAATGAGGAAAAGGAGGCTAGAAGAGGTGTGTGAAATTGGAGCACCGCGGAGTTCCAAAGACAAATCTAATGAAACAATTCGTGATTCGCTTCATTTTGTCCCCGAGTCCCACCGAGATACACCACACACAGCCATAGTCAAGGTTGGGAAAAATCACAGAACTTTAATTATGTCAAATTTTTTTCGCATGATTAATTACGATGTCAAGAAGCTCTTTAATGTAATAGGGAAATTTTTGATTAACTTAAATCTTAAATAATTGGTGGTAATTTTAGAATACGGTAGCGTACATTTTTAGCCACATCGCGTTGTTAACAGAAACCATCATCATCTACCTCGGATCCAGTTTGTGTTGAACACGCTTTTAATTACAGTTTCAAGGAATTAATTAGGAATTATATGTTAAAAAAAGGTAATTATTCAACATTAATGAGTATGGATACATCTTTATAGATTGCCTTGCTAAATCATTCAGTAGACTAACTAAAACCACAACAGGCGGACTGACGGACCAAAGTGTAAACGAAAGGGTTTTTGGTTTCGAGAAAAAAATAAACCAAAACCAGGAAAATGGTGAGGCTACCAATCTTCGGATCAACTGAGCAGTCAGATCGCTTCGGATCTAATACATCCAGCCAGTTAGATGTTTATATTGTCATTAGTAATCCTTCGATTCGTAGACGTTCCTTTCGAGGTTTAGTTTAGTTATTGTTGCTGCTTTTGCATGCTTGGCTGTGTTCGTTGTTGGTGCAAAGGAAGGATCAGGACAAGTACATGAATAATTAAGTAATGTTATAATTATCACAAAATTGATATTTTTTTTAACATTAATTATTATTTATTAGCGTTTTTAACTCTCTCGTGGATTAGTTAAATTCATCAAGGGCAGACGAAACCACAAAATTATAATGGTTGGATCATTTGCAGATGATTATACTCCGTCCCGAGTCCAGGAATGGTCTCATATCACGAACCCATGTCCTCAAAACCACTACGACAAGTTGGGGGGGGGGGTTTCGTTTAGAGATTTTTTAAATCTGAAACCCTTATCAGACACGAGTATGTTGTCTGTCTGACCTGGAGATAGTGAGTCCCCTGTTTGACCTGAAATTTATATTGAGATATCATTTGATTGCCCGGTGACTGCATAAACCATAATTAACGGCTATTAATTACTTGACAAAACAAAAACATTTCTTTCATATTGAATAGGGTATCAAATCTAACATATCTATACCCTGATCAATAAGATGTAAGTTGTGTTTTGTTTTTAAAACTATAATTAAAAGTGGTAATTAAATTGTATTCGCAACATTAATTCAATCCATATTTACCTAGAGACATGTTATCCTGCGAATTTTGGCATACAATAACGCAACGGCACCAAAATAATAAGAATGGCGATCTACAATCGTCGAAATAGCTGGAAAAAACAAACAAGTAAACGGATTAAAGCGGCTTGAAAACTAGATCTTTATAAACCTATATGTGTTCAATTTCAAGTACAGATTCCGGATTTCTCTAAAAACTGAGGAGGTCTATTTCTATTGTGAAAATTCTAAGATGCCTGCGCCAAAGACGTTGCAGACATTTTTGTTTATAAATATGCAATTTTTTATTAATAAATTCTTCACACTATAAATGAAACTAATGGTTCGTAATCGATATTCAAATTTAAGAGTTTTTACTTAATTCAACTAATAAGCTAACATATTTGATACCTACAAAAATGTATTAAAAAAATATGTAGGTATCAAATTTCTCTTTTCCAATATTTTAACGCCAAGCATTCAACCAGTAATTAATGATTAAAGTTATTTATTAATATTAATACGTATTTCTCCTTTGGGACCTAAGTAAAGGCCTAAATACTCGCCTTTCCTGGTTAAGGCTGGATCACGGAAAGCCATTAAGGCTAAGATAACAAGAAATTAAAGCTAGCTCCCGTTACTATTTGGCATTTAAATTGGAATCGTCACAGACTAATGTGATGAAGAGACACAGCAGAAACTGATAAGATACCAAAGTGTGATTCTTCACTGCTTTATTTACGACGGTTGTAGGTTTTGATGACATCGAAAATTATGCGTTGACAAAGACGATTTGAAGTACATTGATAAATAATACAATTATGAGTTAAGTACACAGTTGAATAAATAGTCCAGTTGGCTTCTCCACACTACGAAGGAAGGGATACAATCGCATTTCAATTGCTTTACCAGGATGCAATTATGTTATTATGGCCGCATTTCAGATTGGATTGACACCACAAAGAGGACGTTGGTTTTTTCTCAATAATCATGGTTTCATACCTCGTTATTGTCGATATTTGATTGAAAAAATTACATAGATTTATCACTATTCTCCCAGCACTAGCCACCACTCCGGCTAGTTCTGCAGTGTTTGCAATATCCTCTTGGTTGACTTGTGCAGTTCCGTACAGAACAGGAGTGAAGTAAGTACCCGGAGTGTCTTGTTAAGTCACTCAAGTAGTTATGCATGTCTGTTGATAAGAGGGGAAGAAGTTGTGGACGTTAATTGGCTTGTTGTAGTTTGTACTTTGTTTCTAGTCTCCAGGTGGCGTGTTTTGAATTATTTCATGATCTGATGCTGGTAACAATGTTTCATTTCCTGTTTATGTTACTCTGGAATGCTGTTTTCTAGTCTTATATTCACTAGTGAATTTGACCTGTAATAGGGTATTGGCCTGCCGCTTCTTTGGTCTGGTCCAGCTTAATTATGAAAATTCCAATAAATTAAAAAATGGACTACTTGACGGAATCCAGTTTTCCTCATATAACCCAACAGATACGTGTGAAGATGGTGTGAAAGAGAAGCAGAGTGAAAGGTCAGCAGATAAATTGAAAGGATCAACTCAGATTTTGTTGCACCAAGAGCTGGGCAAATCAAGTCACTGAAATTAAACGAACAACATTAAGCTCCCTTAAACTTCATATTGGAAGTTCTCGAGCAAGACTCACTTAGTTTGTCTTCCTGATCACATTTCCGCAGAGGTTTAGTCCACTTTTTTTGCTGGGCAAAAGGTTCATTAAGCTGCAGTGAACATTGCTTCAGGCCAAAATCGATTTGGGAACCTATCTTCAATTTCTTAATTGAAGTGTCTCTCACACCTGGTCCTCTCCTGGCCTAATGTATTCAGACTAACTATTGAAAGAAGACAAGAATTTCTGGAAATTGGAACAAGGCTTAACTGATTTTACACGATATAGACCACAACAAAAGAGTCCTATAGGTACGGTTAAAATATTTTTTCAGATGGACTTATCTTCTTTTTCACCACCGCTCCAAATATTTAGGCCAAGTCATGTAAGTAACTTCCGTTTTTTTTATCAGACATTTATTTTGCTCTCATTAAATAACAAAATTATATTAATTTATTATGTATTCGCCACTATTATCTATAACCTTCTCCCATCTTCCTGGCAGTTTATCAATTCCTTCCTTGCAAAATGGGGTGGGTTTGGACTGGAAGATTTCGACAGCCTGCCTGACATGTGATCTTCTTTATTCCGTTCACTGAGATTGTGAGGTACCCACACTCCTAACTTGTTGACCTTCCCTAATTTCTCCAGGTGGTGGTTAACAGTTGATTGTGATGTATTCAACCTTTCTGCTATACCTCTTGTTGATTGGCATGGATTTTGCTTCAATATTGCCTTTAAAAGGTTGTCATCAAAGCCGGAAGGACGTCCCGCCCTCGGTTCATCTTTTAAGGTCGTATCTCCAGAACGGACTTTTATAACTTTTTTCTAACTGCCCGATCAGTTATTAGTCCTTCACCATATACACTGCATATTTTTTCAGCTGTCGCTCTAGCACAATTGCATTGTTTAAATTCCCAAAGCATTTCATGACGAATATGTACTTTTTGACTTTCCATTTAAGAGGTTAAAAAAAAACAGTTTAACGTAACGTGTATCACACAAAACAGTTGATAAAAGACTAACTGAAGCCTCGTCTATATAGTGAAAACAAAAACTTGTTGTCATGGTAACTCGGGTAGATACGAACAATAAATTCTACTTAGCTGCCTCGGAAGTTACTTATGACTCGACCTTTGTCTATTTTCTTGTGCCAAAAGGTCAAAACTGTACACAACCAGATGTATTTTAAAACATAAGAAAATTATACTGAAACGGAAGATGGACAGAGAATGAATATCCTTCGAATTAATATTGTGGGTGAATTTAAAAATAAGCGATTGGCCAAAAACCTTCATGATTCCGCCATGGATCACCAGGCCACTCCCGTCAACGCTAGAACATGATGGTGGAGCAGAACGGATGAATACATTAGGCCAGGAGAGGACCAGGTGTAAGACACACTTTAATTCCTTTAGTTCCCAAATCGTTTTTGGCCTGAAGCAATGTTCACTGCAGCTTAATGAACCGTTTGCGCAGCAAAAAAAAGTGGACAGAACCTCTGCGGAAATGTGATCAGGAAGACAAACTATTGTGGGATATACAGAAGTATTTGGCTGCCCGACAACCGATGGCCACATTCCGAACGCTTGCCGAAAATAATTGGACCCTAAATAAAAAAAACATGCATTTCAGTGGTAAATAGATCTATCTAAGACCTATCGTTTAGATCTTTAACCTACAAAGATTCAGAAGAACGTTATATTGGGAAGAGAGGTGGTAAATATTATATAAGAAATGAAATTCATTCTACAAGATTGTCACACACTAATTAACAAACGGCTACACTCTGGATATTTACAGATACACATGGTAGAGACATGGTGTCGGGTTGCCACTAGGGGAGTGCCTAATCACTCTAGCCCTGATGACAAGTGCGGATTGTTGTAGTTTATAACATGGACCATGTTCCATGTCGGCGGTAATATCTGACTCCATTTTATGATAGGAATGTGTCCCGACAATACACAGTGTTCAGGAGAAGAGGTACTGAGGTTTAATAAAGAATAAGACCAGTTTTCAGAGTTCGGGCGGGAGACCGGCAGCGTAATAGGTACAAGTCGTCAGAGGGTCTGCTAGGAGGCTGAGTGACAGGGTGACAGGCTCAAGGTGCTGCAGATAGAGTAGACTAGTAGAAGACTGAGTGGACTTACTTCCAGGGCCCCGGGGCCCTGGCGTAAAGCGAGCGAGTAATAGCGGCTGTGGAGATGAGGATACTGAGAAAGAGTAGTCCTACAGGGCGAAACCCCCTGGTTTAAATATTATCTCCCCTTCCTACCGGAAGGCGGAGCCTGGCTTTTAGATTTTATGACCGCCGGAAGGTGACCCTAGGTCTACCGGGTCTGTTTTATGACGGGCAGGTGGCTCATCGTCTCAGGTTTATTGCTGACGACCTTCGACCCTCTTGTGACTTTTGTTACGACTACCGGCCCTTCCATGATTTATTGCTTAAAACTTTAAACATGATTTACATTAATTACAATATATTATAAATGCACCAGAGTATAGGATGATTTAACACTTATGTCGTTAGGATCGCTACACATGGTATGGCCAACCATGTCCAGAACACCAAGGGACCGTTCCCCCATCCCTGGAGGTCCACTGCCTTTAAAATAATATATATATACAGGAAGGGAAAATTCACTCAAAAATATGATGATTTAGAGGTTTATTTAAATTTTGGTAACGAACCTTCCAATCCCTTCACTATTGAGGAGGCCGATGAGACAAGCAACTTAGGCTTGAAGCAGTGAACCGTAAAATTATGTCACAAACGGATAGCGGTAGATTTGAACGAGTCGATCTCACTCCATCTGAAAAAAAAACAAAAAACCGTTGCGTAACAAACAAGTGAAAACAAGGATGCGATTAGGGACATAATGGAGCTCAAGGTGATTATTCAAAGGTTGTGGCTGAAGAGACATGAGTTCTGAAGAAACCGTCTCACCTGTATTTTTACATATCTATATTTTCATTTGATTGCACATCATTGTGTCTAAATGTACTCCTAGGTAGCAAACACTGTGGTCCTTGGTATTCAATTTGATTTACCGTCAATATCTAGACTCCTAAAGCCGAAAAAAAAAACACCATTTTCAAATAATTGGTAAATCATATTGCTTGCGATCTTACTATATATATATTGGTTTCCTAGAATGTTTTACTGATTATGAAATATTTTGATTTCACACTGATAACGAGTTTGTTTTGGTAAACAGAAATTGTTGGTCACATGATACTATCTTTCTTTCCTTTTACAGATTTTTTTTTTCATTGCATTCTTGTTTTAAATTAACAATAGCTTTACTATATAATACGAAACAATGATTTTTTTCCCTCATGTTTTCCATTAATTATATTCTTCCAAAGAAGTGGTTGGAAAAAAACAATCCAAAAAAGTGATTATTTTTTAAGCACAGGGGATCATAATCAGCACGATCAATTTCGTAATCACTATCAGACTCCTGAAAAAAATGTTGAAATCGTTTGCAGCGACGGTAGCTTGGGGGCATAATTTGATACACCAAAGCCAACTATAATTGTTTCATTATTTCTGAAAGCATGTTCATTTGTATTTAAAATAATGAGTAGCTGCTATCTGACTACATCAACAAACATTTATCCTTATCTCCCAATTCAAGTAGATCCGGTCCGGTAACATTAATTGTCATCGAAAATGTCATAGCGAAGAAACCATAAAACAAAGAGAAGAAGAAAGATTACACAGGGAAACAAAAAATAATTTTTTTTTTTTTGTCTAAATGTGATTCTCATTTTTACTGGAATGATCACCGAACGAACCGATTATATCGGGTTTTCCCCATCACACAAGGTTTCCGACAGGCATTTATGATTTCAAAACATTTTCATACTTTCTGCATTCTTAACTATGCTTTATTTAAACATTTGACTCATCTAGAAAGTTAGTTTTCTGCTATATTTCGCTTGTACAACATCTTGATGGTCCAGCAATTTTATTTCCCAGCATATTAGGATTCCATTTGTCTTGACTCCTCTCTTCTATAGCTGAAATATCCTGATGAAAATGTTCTTCGTTCACTAGGACAAGATTATCCGGGAAGAGATCTAGTTGCGAATTACAGGAAGTGTAACTTTTAAGGACATATTACAACCCAAATATTTTATAAGGTGTCATAGGGTCGTTGACAATATCACGGTCATTTTTTATAAGGTGCCATAGGGTCGTTGGCAATATCACGGTAATTTTTTATAAGGTGCCATAGGGTCGTTGACAATATCACGGTAATTTTTTATAAGGTGCCATAGGGTCGTTGACAATATCACGGTAATTTTTTATAAGGTGCCATAGGGTCGTTGACAATATCACGGTAATTTTTTATAAGGTGCCATAGGGTCGTTGGCAATATCACGGTAATTTTTTATAAGGTGCCATAGGGTCGTTGACAATATCACGGTAATTTTTTATAAGGTGCCATAGGGTCGTTGACAATATCACGGTAATTTTTTATAAGGTGCCATAGGGTCGTTGACAATATCACGGTAATTTTTTATAAGGTGCCATAGGGTGGTTGACAATATCACGGTAATTTTTTATAAGGTGCCATAGGGTCGTTGACAATATCACGGTAATTTACCATATTTCGATTTCCCAAAAAACGCTTGAGTCACATTTTTGATTGCTTGCCCAGCTGCTTTCTTCAGTGGATTCAATAGTCCCATGAACTTGTCATCGTGCATTAGTGATCGTAGTTGTAGATCCGCAAATATTTCTTCCTTAATTCTTTTATCATGCGAGGGAGGTGACAACCATGTGGATTTGGGAGGCCTCTGGGCTGTTTGTAAATACTGTATGAATGCAAATTGTAAATATGGTATGAATGAAAACATTTATCACAATTACTTATTGCCCAATGAGGCAGATTGTAATTTTACCATAATAAATTTTTTGTAAAAGTAAAATTCTTTTATCACTAATTTCAGTAAACTTCTGTTTTAAGTACATGAAAGCAGGAGTATTGCCCATGGCCTTGACGAAATTCTTCATTAATCCTAGTTTGATATGTAACGGTTTTAATATTTGATCGATACACATTTCCAGATTTACATGTACGGCCATATTTCATATTTTTCTGTTCAGGAATGAGCGACTCACGTTTAGACCTTACGAAATGTTTTTTTTCTGTCTCTACTATCCCTTTAACATAAAAAACAACAGCACTTTGTGTAGACAAGCTGCAGACCAAGAATAAGTGCAATTACCTTCAAATCGCCACAAATGTTCCATTCAATATTCATGCAGTGCATATTGAAGCTTTTACAATTTTTCATGTTTCTTTCATACTAGCAGAGTGAGCTACGGGTACTGACGGGAAGTTACCGCCATTATGCGGAAGCACAGGTTTTAAACTATCTTCAGAGGAATCAAGGAACAGAATGGCGCTGTTGGGTTATATGTTCATTACAAAGTGTCTCCATAAGGAAAGGACATTAGAAAACGCTAAGCCATCAAAGAGGAAAATCATGTTGAGCAGTGTATAGACAAGGTCGATTCAGTCACCACCTCAAGTGCAGTAGGATTTCTACACATATGGGTGTGTTGCACGTGCTTTACGTTGAGAGAGAAAAATATCTAAAACAAAATTACCCCAACAGCAATTTATTAATGACATTTTTTTCTGTTGTGTTCTCCTCGTGTGTTAGTTAAGTTAACTTCTGGCTGACTTAAAAAAAAAAAAAAAGAATAGAAGTATATTAGAATGTCCAAAAGTTATTATTTGACTAGAAGAAAAAAACAATTATTTGTATTTACGTAGATTATTATATAATATATAAATTATTTTATTTCCTATTAGTAAAATTTGGTGTCGGGGATTGTGTCCCCAAAGGGGAGAGAGGACGCCCGCCGGGGGATAGGGTCACAACAAACCCGGGCGCTGTCCGGCGAGCGCCTAGAAAGATATAAAATGGGTGGACCTGTGGTCTTTGACCTTTGCTGGTGGCCTAGTCTGCGGGCTGCTTTATTCTTATTGATCTGACTCCATAAGATCTTAAAAGGTGTGCCCGATAGTATACTATGTTCAGGAGAAGAGGTACAAGGTAGGTATTATAGGTACTTTACATGGTCTTGAAATGACCACGAATTCACACTCGCTATCTAAGGGTAGGTGAAAACCGTCCGGATCCCAAAGGCGAGTGTGAACCGGAGTGAGGCAGACTGGATCACTGGGGGAGATACTACTAGGGCCCCAGATGACCGTCGTCCGCGAGGTCTCTCCCAAGAAGTTGCTAGTTTTAGCGAGACGAAGGCAAAGAATCCCACTAGGAAGGTGTGGGGTCTGACAACGCCGGACTAAAACATAGCGAGGTTAGGAGAGAGAGGTGCAGAGGTAGTTGAATAAAAAAGCCATGGTTCGAGTAGAGCAGCAAGCGCCAGTGCAGAGAGAGAGTAATGTTCCGTAGGTGCCAGGTGCCGAGAGTCTATCGAATGCTTTATTAATTATGGAGTGTGGGAAGCCTCGGTAGAGGTTGATTGTTGCGGTACAGTGGTGAGAGTCCACTGGTCTATCAAATGCCCCAAGTCGGGCTGCTTATATAGGCAGACGGCCAGCGGTGGGGTGTTGCCCCCGACACGCCTCATGGTGCCTGCGGCTGTTTCGTACACTAGTTTCCTCCTCTCTTAACTGACGCTTTAAGGTTTTTATTATTAAAATATGAAACATAGGTGGATATTTTCTGGGCCGAGAAGAAGGGAACTTGTAATTATTCGTGATCAAGAGATTGAAACAACATTTGGGTGTTAGAAATGTTGTTTTATTAAAAAACACGTCGTCTACCTCTACTCTGCCACTCTAGAAAGCCCTGCCTCCTCACTCCCTTCACAACCCACCTGTTACTTGGTGCCTTTAGTTTAATCGAGTTTCTTTTACATATTTAATATTATTTAATTAGTATTTCAGCAGCAACGAAATAACCATAATCACATACAAATAAATTAAGCGAAAAATAAAATATCTAACCGTGGTCCCATAAAATAAAATAAATGCTGTTACTAAACCCGTTAGGTAATTTTTTTTTAAATATAGAAAAAATAAACGGAAGAAGGCTTACCAAAAGAGAATTTAATTCTAATAGTATAATTACAGAACCGAGAGGTATTGTTTATCCCTTTATTACTGATTTATTTATTTGGGGACGGTTCAATCACTTGGATCATTGATGTCCAAATTATAATAATAATGTGGCTATATAATGATTAGAAAATTAAATAATACAACAAATTACATGTCGAATGGATAATCAAAAAATATTGACTCATTGATAAATCCAAATGGATGAAGATTTAACTGAAATATAATTAACAACTCTCCTTAACAAAAACTCAAATTTTATTTGATGTCACAGTTTCCAATAGAAGAAACAATCTTCTTGGGTGTTTTCTTGAATAAATAAAATGTTTACTTTTTTGTTGAGAAATAACTTTTATTTCCAAAACAACTTATTGATTTTAATTGTATATATTTCTTTTGGTATAGCCTCTAAATTTTTCATAAAATCGTTTATAACTGTTGTAGCGACCGCTAACTACATAAGATAAATCACCCTATACTCTATGGTATATAAATTATAAATTAATTTAAACAAATGTAAATAACATTACCAAACCATAAATCATTGTAAATATTGTAAAGAATAAAAGGCGCAGCTGCAAGTCAATTAGTTAGACACTGGGGACCCTCACCCGCGCTACCTATAGCAGGTAGCGACCCAAACCAGGCCAAGCCTACGGCTTCCAAGAACAAAGCCCCACCGCATACTGGGATCGCATTGGATACAATAACGAGGGAGATGATTGGGTGTAACGACCCACCACTAACTATAAATAGGGGCAGATCTTGGCCTGTAAATCATTCTCCTGACGACGCGCTAACTGATGACTTGCAGCTGCAGCTGATGAGGCTTGGCCTTCTCATTTATGAAAACCTCTACATCTCTCTTCCTAGCCTCGCTATGTTTTAGTCCTTCCTAATCAGACCCCACACTTTCCTAGTGGGATTCTCGTGGGATTCTCTGCCTTTGCCTCGCTAAAACTAGCAGCTCCTTGGGAGAGACCTCTCCCTCGCGGACAACGGTTGTCGTGGCCCTACAAATTTACCAAGTAGTGTCTCCCACGAAAATCCAATCCACATCTCTCCGGTTCACACTCGCCTTTGGGATCCGGACGGATTTCGCCTACCCTCAGATACCGAGTGTGAATTCGTGGTCATTCCAAGACCACAGAAACTACCTACACTACCTACCCTATACCTCTTCTCCTGAACATAGTGCATTGTCGGGGCACATACCTATCAAATATGGAGTCAGATAGTAAGACCCGTCATGAAACGATTGTCTAGGTTGTAAACTCAATCAACCCTCACTTCGTCACCAGGGCTAGGGTAACTAGGCACCCCCCTCGTGACAACCCGACAACTGTTATTAAAAAGTTATACATAATTGGAAGGTTATAACGTTTATTTAAGCAAATAATCGATTTATACTTCTATTGCATAGCTTAAGGTGGTTCATTTGTAATCACAAAGAATAAAAGTTAGTTGATATAGCTATAATTAACTTAATACAAAATAATTTATTGATTGAGTTGTATTTTTTCAATAATAATGTATATAAATGTTTCATGTTGTATTACGATTGCAAGGAATCAATAGTTCTTCATTTATTTAACATGTATATCACGATTTGAACATGTGCATGTTGTTACAGTTGCGACAGGGTTAAGATGGAAGCTTTTGATGTAAACATAGAAAATCTTTCGTCAATAGTGGACAAGATAATATCCTATAAGACCAGTAACGATGATGAAGCAGGTGTGAAAGGGAAGAAAATCGAGGGTATGATAGTTAAAGGATTGAAATCATTTAAATATGTTCGCTCTTCGTGTAAAGAAAAGTCGATGTATTGGTACTTATTGGGTATAATGTACGGGTGCAGCAGTAAGTACAGGCAGGAAGCTATCGACGCTTTGAAGACTGCTACTGAAAGAGACCCCGACTTCGTGGAGGCGTGGAACTGCCTCGGAGAGAGTTATTGGATGAACGCGGAAGAAGAGGAAGCGCAGAAATGCTTTGAACGCGCCCTCAAGAAGTCAGCGAATAAACTTTCTTTGCGCTACCTGTCGGTGCTGAAAAGGCAGCAGTCAGGTACACTGACAGGAGAAGACAAGACAAAGCAGCTGATGGCAGCCATGGGACTCGCCAAGAGGGCGCTTGATCTGGATCCGACGGACGGCCAGTCTTGGAGTATCCTTGGCAATTCCTACCTCGCTGCCTTACTCGACTGCCCCTCAGAGAGCCACTACTCACGTAAGGCCATCGGCTCTTACACTCAAGCAGAAAGGAATCTCCACAGTGGCGAGAAGTTGGACGTCTACTACAACAAAGCTGTCGTCTTCAAACACATAGAGAATTATTCCGCCGCTCTGGACTACTTTTCGAAATGCATAGAAGAAGACAAGACTTGGACCCTCTCTTTGGGGATGTACAATCACTTGATTCGATACTTAGATTTGATAAAGAGCAACATAGGGCAAGAGAGAAACGAGGGTTCCGCCGAACGTGATCACGAGCCAAGCCCATTATCTCCAAGTACTCAGCAGACTGTGATTCTCATCCGGGAACTCAAAGAAGGTCCGAACCCAGCATCTGTCCTGTGCGGAAAACTTATGTGTATTATAGAAACGAACAGTTTCTTCCCGTCAACTGTAATTTTGGGGGATAATAATGGAGATCAATGTGCTGTAACTATTTTTAACTTGAACATTAATGAGAGTTTTTTCAAAGTTGGAGATTCCGTAGCGATTCCGAATCCCCAGTACGCAGCCATCGAGGTCGCTCACAGAGAGAAGCGATACACGTTTAAGAAAATACGAGTAGACGACCCTTCAACATTAATTATAAATAACAATTTGCTACCTGAATGTTCTTATGTAAAATACAATTTTGTCTCTTCGGTTACATAAATTTTGAAATTTTTACAAATAAAATTATTTATCGTTCATCATCTCTTTTAGATTCTAAGTATGTACTTGTTAATATCCTTAATAATAATATTAGTTTTAACTCCAATGTATTTTAATCTTGTTTCTAAGTTGTATTTGTTTAGGTCGTTGTTCCTTTATTTGCACCCTTACGAACTCAATTTAGGATTACCCTTAAAGGTTAAAGGTTATCCTGTAGGCATTTCTAATCATAGTAGTGAAATAAAATAATTTTCCATCTAAGGGTTTGAACCAACCTTCCTATCATGAAAAAGAGAGCCACCTGTATAAAATTTTATTAGTCCGGATAAATACTTTGTTTCAGTTAACTGAATGATACTCGGTAATGGGAAGTTATATTAAACGAATACTGTTAATCTAGTTACTTATGTGTCTACTAATATAGTTACTATAGCATATAGTTAATCTAGTTACTTATAATATATAGTTAATCTAGTTACTATAGCATATAGTTAATCTAGCTACTATAGCATATAGTTAAGCTAGTTACTTATGACAAAAACCTATGCCGATTCCTAGAATATTATCCTTCATTAGTTATCTATTTCTAAAGTCACGTTACTTAAGGCCTACTACCCCTGCGTTGTCTACAACAATTTCTTTCTTCAGTTTCTTGGCTTATAAGAATGGACGTCCTAAGTTACTTTTCTTTATTACTTACTTGCTTGCGGGCTCTACAATATGTAGAGATAGTTGGGTGAATCAGGGCTCCACTCCTCTCTTCAACTGGTAGCCAGTGGTTGACTCCTTTTGTAGCACTCTTCTCAGAATGTTGAAGGTCCGTCTTCTTTATTGATATCATACAATAGATACCTGTGACAATACTCTTGCATTGGTTCTACACAGGGGAAATATTAGGCATTTGTCATCTTCCGTTAACACAAACAGACGCCTAAAAGATTTGAAGTACTCTGAGAAGATTCTTTTAGCATAAGCAATCTCAATGAAATTATTTGCGGGATGTTTCTGTATAATGTATTTATGTAAAAGTTTGTTTTAATTTTATTTAGTATTATTTTTATTTTTGTTTTATTGTGTAGGTTTTTTCCTACTATATATATTCACTTAATTCACGCATTATAGCACTATAGATTAACTATATGTTAAATTTCCATCATGTTTTACATTCACAAAAAAAAAAATCTAAGTTGATTTTGGGTACAGCTAACTTCAAAAATGTTTCGGTTTTAACTTGTATTTTTTTTACTTACCTAATCTTCTTCCTTGGGGAGGCTAATCTAGTGAAGAGACTGTGGAAACCAAATAATCAATATTTGACCGGAGGAGTATAATTTTATATAGACAGTCCGAGATGAAGGATTGTGACTTAAAACGTTTTAGAAATTGTTTTTAATAAATGACTCGAGTATTTAAAGCTTTAAATTCAACAAGCTCTCCAATTGGATATTTGAAGTGAACACGGATAAGAACCCTTATATCACTTTCACCCTCCGTCGCTCAGCTTGTCTTTCAGTTTGGCTTTTCTACCAACCCATTCTTACTGAATCTCAGACCACTTGCCTAGGACGATTGAGTAATAACGAGCCCCCATATCACGTCTAAATGACAAGAAACCAAGAAAAAAACAGACGATGTAAGCTACTTTCTCACCTTATGGAAAATCGTTCTAAAACTACTATAGAAAACCAGAGAAGTTTGAGGGAGTTTCATGCCCTCCAATATTCTTCGCATTAAGTCTCTGCAATCCAGAATTCTACATACGATAGCCTCATCCCGTTTATTAAAGCCTCCTCCCGCTACCAGAACTTCAATTCCCACCTCCCTAGACATCCTAATCCTTATGGTAATGATCTGAAATCCCATATCATCCCAAAGTGTAACAAGACCATGTAAACTGAAGCTAGAACCACTGCTTACAATCCTATTGTATTTATTCCATGTAATTATTTCAATAAAGGAATATATATAATTTTTAAAAATCAACTTTTCTCAAAAATATCAAGCATGTATTGTACAGGAGGCTTTTACGTCTAGCCAACCACCCATTAATAATTTTCTTCAATGGTTCATATTTATTTTTTCTGAATTGAATATATTTTTTTCTGTAAACAGGAAAAGCTCCAGAATTGCAGGAAGGTTAAGCTTGCAACTGATGAAAATCTCCAGATACTGAACCCGGATTGCTTGACGTTTTCTGACCACTACAGAACGAAATTGCGTAATGATTTAATTTTCTAAATCTCTTTCCCTCCTGAAAATAAGATAAGATAATTGTCAATTGAAACGACTTATAATTAACTGTACTTGAACCTTACACGATCAGTCTGCCCAAGGAGCCCGAGAAGACAACATTATGGGGCTCAAAAGTGGACTCGAGATGTGCAGCAGGTTCGTCGTGGGTCTGTTCAAGTCTATGACCGTCGAACCTTCCAGTCTCTTCTACTACTTCGCCTACAGTGTGTACACACTCGGCGCGCAGAGGCTCGTCATGCAGAAGACATGCTTCCCTAATGCCCAGCCTGCGGACATCGACCTCAGCTGCAACAGCACAGATCTCGTCGCCGAAGCTTCTGGTAGGTACCAAGTGCTTTTTAATGTCAATATTATCCCGAACATCAGTTGTCTCGCCATCATTTTACATTTGAAAACAAAATTTTATTTTTGCAAGTATTTACCCACAAAATTTGTATTAGTTGCTAGAATGTACTATATTTGTAAAATTACAATTTTCTTACTGGTCATTAATAATAGTGGTTTAAGAGCTCAATCAGGAAGGTAATAGTCATCCAGTAAGAATAAACACGATTCCACTGACTCAATATGAGCAGTTGACGCTCATGCCACATACATACAAAATCTGCCCAGGAGTCCCCATGCCCTCGAGGAGTCCCCTAGTGAAGCTGGTGTAGAGATCAGGGGCAATGGAGCCCCCCCTCACTGAGGGCTGGAAGTCTCTTCGGCTTATGGTGAAGACCAATAGGACAAGAGAGCCACAGATGCTTTAGATGACAAGGAGGATTGGATTAGGGTTACTATCTGAGGAGTTGACTGTAGGATTTGGATGCACAGTTTGTTTTTATGGAATTCGGTCAATCTTGAGGTACATAAGGTACGTAAGGTACATAAGGTACGTAAGGTAGTAGTAGGTACATTGATATCATTGTGACTATAGTTATTTAGCCAGAGGCTTGGATTGAAATGTTTTGTCCCCCATTTTTCTAGTCAGTATGACCAAATCGGTTTTAATATTATACAAGACAAAATTAATGACTTTAGCAAGTAAAGAAACAATATAGACATACGTCTGAGCCCTTAAAACTTCAAATTAAATTATTATTAAGAATTATTAGCTGAAGAAAAAAGGTACCGGCAGGATCTTAATTCGGGATCTCCCTAATGTCCAATCAAGCAGGTTCCGGGTTCAAGCATCTATCCAGCCATTATAATTTATCTTTGGTGAATAATTATTAATTATAGCGGGATCTATAACATAAAAATATTGACAGTTTAACTAAAATAACTGTTCAGTATCTTTAACCAAAAATTTTAGTTGCTAAACCATCTTTGTCGCGGAAAATCTCTAATTGAACAAATAAATATAAATAGCATGAAATAAAACTATTAAAACCATCTTGGAATGTATCAATGTTTGCTCTCATTTGGAATATCATTTAAATTCTTTTTGTGTTATCTTTTTTAATCTGAGCATGGCTATGGGGGGGGGGGAAATAGCCTCTAATTTGGGAAATCACACTAATTTTGTATTCCTTATCTCATGTTATTTTCTTTTGTCAAAAAACTAATTAGGATGTTTTGACATGTCATTGAATTTACCTAAATAGTAATAATAAAATTTCAGATCATTAAATTATAGAATAATGTTTTACAATCGTTATCATTGAACTTACTTGCAGATAGACAAAAAATAATCATATGTGAAATAAAAGACCTAATCTATCAATTATGAACTAAATTGCATTATTTCAAAGATGGCTATACAAAATAAAAAGCTTAGAAAGTAAAGAAACAATACAAAGACCTGGGACCAAACATACTTCTAACTTCTAACAAAAGCAAAATTCCTTAGTCGAGCTGGCGATTAAAATCTTCTGTTAAAAGTCAGCATTTAAAACCTCTATACTAAACGGACCATTGCCATATTAAGTAGGATATCAGTATGCCAATGTCCTAATTAATAATGTGTAATCTGTATGCTTTCAGATGCGCTTTAGCGGTCTAAAATTCATTAAAACAGTTTTCACATTCGCGACAAAACACTTAATTGTGTAATAAATCACACTTCATATAGGACATTTTTTGCCAGTCGATTTTCATTTATAATTTCTTCAATTTTGACATGCTAAATCAAACAAGGGGTCGTTTTATTGCAATTTCACCAAAATAAAAATTCGATGTTCGCCCCTCTTTTCCAAAAATTATCATTTAATAAATCTCAATTGGACTTAAAAATAAGAGAGACATAATTTCTCCTGAGTAGAGGATTAATGGTTGGACAGCAAAATACCTATTCGTTAAAAACAAGTTGATGCAGAAATAAAGAGAAATAAATTTGTGTTCTAAGCTTTACCAATCTCAGCAGATTTGAAAATCTACCTTTTTTAAAATGTCTAAAGCTATATTTAAAAACATATACGTTTCATGAAAGAAAGAACCGAAAATACGGTACATTCTCTATCATACTTCTGCATAGTGTAAAAACAATAACATAAAAACGTAAATAATGAAGCAAAATAACAGAGTTCGAATCCATGAACTTTGTTATTAAAATATAATTAGCAAAGTGAAAGGAGCTATAAAAAAATGGAAAATATTGAAGAAATAAACCTCTTATTTCAATTAATTATGTGAACATTTTTTTAGAACATTTTCTAATTACTTACCTGAAAAACGCTGTAAGTTAATTTCACAAAGTTTTCAGAATGCTTTCTGTTCTTCCACCACCTGTTTAAGTTTTGCTGCACTCTAGAGCACTAATGGCTATTTCTACAATTTTTTTAGCGGTAATCATTGACATAGGTACCGACTTTATTATTTCGAGGGAAAAAAAAATTAATCGAAATAATTTACACACCATGTTCTTCATGCCAGACATTCAAGCAGCCTCTACTTATATCCTCATTAGCCATTTAAAATAAAGACATATATTTTTTCTACAAGGATATTTATATTCTATAAAGGAAGGTAGTTTATTTTTACATGCATAAATAATGGAGCTATCAATAAAATAGTTTATATATAAATATAGTTATATAATTTTTATGATTAATTATTTAAATCAACAATATAAATTTTCATTTTAGTTTATCATTTCTATGTTGGCTTAAATAGCCTACTAATATTAATAAAATAGTGGTACTGGGAGGAGAATGTAAAAATCCACACTGTAATAATGTAATGTATATTATTGTTTATTTAAATGTAGACTGCAGTTTTTGTGCAGGGGCCTTACATAAACTGCAGAGGGTTGAAAAGTTTTACCTGTCCTTTTGAAATAACTATGTTTATACTCATGCTTCTGTTCTACCACCCCTTTCACAATATTCTATGTTCGTCACATGATCTAAAAGTCTGACAATCTGAAGTTCAGCATTGTTTTCCATATATTTATAGTTC
Organism: Acanthosoma haemorrhoidale; assembly: GCA_930367205.1. NCBI lineage: Eukaryota > Metazoa > Arthropoda > Insecta > Hemiptera > Acanthosomatidae > Acanthosoma > Acanthosoma haemorrhoidale. Next base: position 108,290,525 of record OV884013.1, read on the forward strand.
CAGCATAGAGTGTAAAACCTTTGTCTACTGTTTGGTAATTTTCTCAAGTATTGCTAAGAGGTCTCCTCTTCTTCCTACCACTTGAGATGCACGAATAAGAATCAGTGTCAATGGATGGTTATTTGCAGCTAATTTAGTTATGTAGATTATCATTGACTGATTCTTATAATTTAATTTAATCAGGTTCTCATTTAATTCATACAGTTTAATTGATTATAAAACAATTTCAAAAACTGAGATAAGATTACATATGTATACAAAAATGATCATGAAAATATAAAATCACATACTCATCAAAGTAGTATAGTCATTGTTCTTGTTAATTTACTTAATTTGAAAATCTACTGAATGAAAGCAGGCATTTCTAAATTTGATGAAGTGGGGAAAATGGCAAGGCTTATGCCCCCGGTGGGCTTAAGCTGTTTCATGCACTAGTTTCCCCCTCTCTTAACTGACGCTTAACGTTTTTATTATTAAAAAACTTTTGTGTTTTAAGTTTTTGAAAATTTTTATGAGTGGAAATTTTAAATATTGCAAATTTGTTTTGAACCAATATATTCAGTTTTTTAGCCTATATGTGATGTAAGAACAATATATGAGGTTACTCATATATTGCAGAGATATGATGACAAGTGTGTAATGGAATGTTGTAGCTATTCACTTTATAACGTGAAAAAAAATAATCATAATACAAATAAATGAAAACAACAAGTGTTTTATCTATGTAAAAACTTGTGTTATTATTTTTATGTTAAGGTAGAGCTAGTTGTGAATGTCATCTTATCAGTTAAGTCATGTGGGGTGCATAACAGTGTACATATTACAAAGATCTCAATTAAAAACCTCTAAGAGATAAGAGTTCAGTTATCAGAAAGAATAACATCATTATTTCATATAACCTTTAGATAACTAAATAAACAGTGATCGCGGGAACATTTTTAAGAAGAGGTATATGGCAAAGACCATCTGCACTGGAGTATGAAATGAACAGTCATGGAATTGCACTCAGCTGTAACCACAAGAGCCTCTAATGTGCAAAAATGTATCTGAACCAACCAATTATTTGTTCTGGAATAAACTGAAATGTATAGCACTGTTTGAAATCCGCAGATAATTTTTTAAAACATTATTTAATTAAGCTTAGATATCAGTCTCCCATTCCAAATACCTCACATCGCTAAACTTTATTTCTATAAAAATGACAGTAGGGTGTTCTGAAATCAATGTGTGATAATTTATCAACTCGTCCCAGTAGTAAAATTATATCAGACATCTGAATATTCAGGGTCAGCTGTAAAAATTAATATTGCAGCCAAATTTGAAGTATGTACTGGTAACAAACTAGATGGTTTCCGCCTAGGTAGATTTTATATGTTATAAAACTATTTCTTTAGGGTTTTGTTGTTTTTTTCAAAACCAGAAATCCCAATGTTTTACCCCTGTATATGTATTTCTGCCTGTTTGCTCTGTTCATTGTATCCTTTTACATTTAAAGGCATGGAATTTCCATGGAGGTTTTATTAGATAATTTCACTATGAAAAATACTATTAACCCCATGAAAAACAATGAAGAAGAATTAATTAATCAATCACTTGCTAATTAAAAATCCTGTATACTATGTATTATATGAGTAGGGTATCAAAATCAATAACTCAATTTCCTGATGAATAATATTTGATACCACTTCAGAGGAGTATAATTACATAAGTCTATTAGCCTGTCATTAAAAGCTACTTGGGATGTCATTTCATAAAGAGGATTTACTTGATGCTCCTGAGATTCTAAAAATATGGTATAATTACTTAGATTAACTACTAATTAGATGCTAATAATTATAATTGATTGTGTTATTTTTAATTTTTTTTTATTATTCAGATGTGAATACAGTAAGGAGTGTGTTACGAGAAGCACTGCCACCTTTCGTCATGGTTTTAGCAGGTGCCTGGAGAGATTGGACTGGCCTCACTTATCCTTTGTTGGCCTTAAGTATTTTTGGAGCAACTATGGCCGCCACTGTTTCACTCATTTCCGCCTTCTACTGGCAAATGACTCCAATGTTGACTGCAATTATTGAGTCCTTGTGCGCCGGGGCGGGTGGAGGATGGCAGCTCCTCCATCTCAGCACTTACTGCCACTTGAGTAATCGTACAAGTACCGAAACAAGGACAACAAGGTACACGCCTTTCACCCTAAAACAAACATTTTAATTCAAAATATTGATGTTATAAGATGAAAAAAGTATTATAAGCAGGTCTTTAATAAGAAAAAAGTATCATGAGTAGTAAACTTAATTCAAATACCTTTTTCTTAGTCTATCCCTCTGCTACCGCCTGCTGTGGTGTGAGGTTACTTTCTATAGAGACTGATATATGTAACTCTGTCTTGAGGTTGTCGAGGGTGTCCTTTGCCTCAGAGGTTCTTCTCACCAATCTGTACTCTGATTGACCTCATTGACGAACCACTCTGTCTACAGGCCTTTAATTTTTTTCCTATTTTCATCACCTTTGGTTTATGTTTCTTGATTGTCATATTGATCGATGCCGCCAAGTCTTCTTAAAGAATTCTTAGGTTGTAATGGGTGTTTCTTTCATAGTTTACAAATATCATAAAAAAAAATTATTAGACCTGAATTCAGTCAAATCAATTTATAATACATTTATTAATAACAAATAGTATAAACCAGGGTAAGTATACCTTTAAGATTTCCGATCAATTTAGTCATATTAATGTCTGTTACAATAGAACATAAACATAGAAAGACCAAACGATAGAATACAATAGCCCTGTACTAACTTGAAAGTAGATACCCTCCTTCCGGGCATCATCAAAAACACATGTGACTTCAATATAGGATAGTAGATCAATGGCCTCACCATTTTATTTTCATTATTTAAAAAAAAAAAAAAATTATTTTTTACTACATAAATTTTGTTTACAATTACAGCTATAAATTAAATTGTATTTTTTTAACTTGCATAAAAAAATTAAAAGATGTAGAAAGTGAAGAAACAATATCAACAGATACAGATGTTATTGTCTTTGGATTCTTAAATACTTATTAAACAAAAGTGAAAAAACTACTCAGTATTTTTGATCAAGAATAGGTCATTTTATTTGTTAAACCATATTCTTGTTAGTTCCAAAACTTTATTCCCCAGGATCTCTTTGAGTTTCTTTTTACGTTACAATCATTAATCTATCCTTAATCATAGAGGGAAAATCAAAGATAAGACCTAAAACTGCTTTAGGGCTTTGGCTTAAAAAATATTTAAAGTTAGAGAAATAAGAAGAAATTTGTAATACCTATATATTGGCTGAAATGTGCACAGCTTAGCTGGGAGTTTTGTTGAATGAACCTTTAAAATTTCAGCACAATTGTAAAATTTGTATCGCCTTTATCATAGGATTCGCATATAGACAAAAGACTTGTATGAAAGCAAAGCTCTTCCATTTAAGTTCTGAAATAAAAAGAGTTCTTGATACCAGAGTTCATCAGTTTTATCTCATTGTTATACTTTCTTCATGTAAATTGACAGCAATGAGGAAACTATTTTGTTTAGAGATCCAAAGAGATTGTTTTCTCCAAAATTGATCTGGAATCCATTAATCATCTTCCTCATATCACTTTTCTCTACTACTGATAATATACTGCTAATACCTTCTCTACATAGCGATAAACGCTTGCTCCTACAAACTCACTTTCCACGTCAATAATATTCTTCCTTAGCTCTTCCATTGATATTAGGATCTCTTAGATATGCCTCTTCAGCTCTTCGTAGTGAGTGATAAATGTTTAACAGTACCTAGCTTATTTCGAACCACTGTGACCTTACACCCAGCAATGCCAACAAGATCAATGGTTATTTTTGTTGAAAATAAAAACTGTATTTCTGTTGCGTTAGACAGTGTCCTTACAACATTACAAACTGTCGCTTGGTGTTTTCCAAGATAGACCATGACAGTAAGGAAAGATAATTATATTATTTTTAAGGAAGTTTCACTCGGCATACTGGACTATAATTTGTTAATAATTGTTAAATTTTATCCTTTATTTAAGTTTATGGTTATACTGGTTTCGGTAAAGTGGTTTTCATTAATTTCATACACTGGATTTATCAAGCTAGTGTAAGATCGCTGACTTAGCTGTTTGTCCAATGTGATTATATTGTTACTATTGTCATAAGGAATAATTTGGAAGAAGTGAAAATAAAATATAAAAAACTTGGTGTATATCAAAGTGATTAAGCATGGTAGGTTATGAAATTAGAATAATTTCATTATTCGGAAAGCTCATGATATAGCAGGGACTACATATCTTATGGGCATGGACAGACCTTTGGGTCAATTGCTTCAAGAGAGCCAAGATACATGGTGTGAGGGATTCCTTTTAGCAAGAGTAAATAATGCTGAGAGCAGCAACGTGTTGGAAAGAAGGATGGAATAGTAAAGGATAGGAGGTGAACAGAACCTCAAAGAAAGTGGAAGATTCTTCCTCTCGTCAAAATAATTTAATCCAAGAACATTTTGTGAATTTCAAGACATCGTGAGTACTCAAAAATAATTACATTTCCTTGAAAACAAAAATAATCATGGACACAACATAATTCCTAGATTGCAAATGTTTGAAGATGTGTAAATTTAAGCTAAGTAAAATTATTGTTTCATGGAATGAGTTTTAAGTTTGTCCGAATCTCACCTGGAAAATTTAAAAAGAATCAATAAATTAAATTCAAATTATAAATAAATTTAAATACTTCATAAGTTTTTTTATATTTACAAAACTTGTTCATATTGCAATTTATAAATTATTGTATGTAACGAGAACGTTACAAATTGGCACCCAGCATGGGGCCTGAACTTTACAATATACTCCATGAATATATGTATCACTTATTACTTTGAAATTGTGTTTTACAACTAATAAATCATATTTTGTCTAGGTTTACATGGCTTATGGTTTCGATGACATGTGGAACCCTCATTGGAAATTACGTGTCTGGATATCTATTGATCCCATTAGGATATAAATGGTTCTTTGGATTAGTTATTGCTGTTAAATTGACATCAATTGGACTTGGCTTCATATTCATGAGGGAAGAACGAAGGCCTCCACCTGAAGGAGTAAATTTTTTTAATCTAAGCAAATTTTTAGTTCCTTTTAATCGAAGAGGTTACTGTGCAGTCAATTGGATGATGATTTTAAACAGCTGGTTATTGTACTGCGCATCTGTAGGTAAATACTCCCACTAAAACTTCTTATCTGCATAACATACAAAAATTAGATGGATGAAGCACAAGATGTCAATTTTTCTTCTGTTAGAAAAAATTAAAATGATTTTAAAGTTTGGAACTTCAGCCCACAGGAGGATACTTAATTTTCCAAAGTTCTTTTGATTTTCTTCTTTCTAATTTGAATGATCCATGAGATTTTACTACTTGATCCCTTACAACTTTACATTAAAGCAGGCATCAAAAATTGACATTTTACGTTGTTTTTTTTCCATAGACTCTTTACATGATATTGAGACAAAATCCCAGTCAGAAAATTAAATTAAATTTATATTATATCTCATTCAATAAACTAGAATGAGACAATAATTATAAATTCAATTACTTCCAGCTTAGACTAAAAATCTGTTTTATGTTTGTGAATCCCTTAAACTTTCTAAGAATAGTTAACTCAAGCAATGATATAAAATATATTTTTCTTTTTAAAATATTTATTCTGATAAAATTTGGATTATTTTAGGAAAACCAGTACTATTAAGATAAATGTAATAACTATTAATCCAATTAAAAAATAAATAGGGCATGAATTCATTTGTGTATTAGCAACTTTATAACATTATACTGCTGTGAATTCTAAATCAATGTTGTAATTCTTGTAGCTGAAGGAAGCCTCCGATTGTATTTTGTGGAACGGCAGTTTGGTATTGGAGTGAAAATGTTTGGAACGTACATGGCTTACTGTATAGCAATTCATTTTCTAGGTAAGAAAAACTATAACTATAAACATTACTTTGATCTTTTGTTACAATTTTAATGGCAAAAAATATTTATTTTTGAATCAGTGAGTAATCGATTACTAATTTGTCACTATTTTTCATTTGGTTATTTTTACATTTATATTTTAATATCATGAGGGCATTAAATACAATTAGCGTGCAAAATACCTTGCCTCTAAAACCATAGCAGGCTGAGTTAAAGTTGTGAACACGGTGGTAATAACTTTCTAAATTTATAGTTTAATAAGACAGATTACCTATTATTAATCGGGGTGCTGAGATCTTTAATTTAAGAACTTACTCAACTTGATAAAAAATATTTATTGTACCTTGTACATATATGTTGTCCAACATCAAATGGATCACCTTCAAGGCCAAACAGGGAACTTACCAAGACCACAACAGATCGATAGACACAGGTATGCAAACAAAAGTGTTTAAGGAATCTCATCCCAAAACTTCGGTAGGACTTTGCTGCTCTGAAATTCTTCTTTGTAAAGCATTCCATGTCTGTGCAAATAGTTTGAGATCTGAAGATAATAGAGAAAGAGGCTAATACTACATTTCCAAGTTTGAAACTATCCTGTGATGGCGTGCGGCCAAGAAACGGAATCAAGTACCTGGTTGATGGAATATTTTCCTCAGTAAGGCTTTTGTTGTTGTCATGGAATTGAGGGCTCTACTAATCTGCAGTAAAATAAGCCCTTTGCATTAAATCCACCCTAGACTTTGCCTTCTCTAAACTGACTGTGAAACGCATAAACTGGAGAAGTTGTCCATATGCAACTCTATGTAGCCTATGTACTCCATGTACAAAGCTAAACAACCAGTTTATTCAACGCTTTAGTAGTTTTCTTAATAAAACATGTTTAAGTGAAAGTGCTTCAGAATCCATTATACAAGGATTTAAAGTTCACATATAATCCATTTATAAACATTTCCACATTTGCTCTCATTATATTTTTCTTTTTACATTTAACAGAAATATTTCCAATAATCTTTTTTTTTTCAGGGTTGGTTTTATATCCTCCACTATTAATACGAGGATTAAAATGGTCTGATTTTACAATTACTATTGTAAGTTTGGTAATCTATATCATTTCATATACTGGCATTGGATTATCAAGAAACATCTATGAACTTTTTATATGTGAGTATCAATAAACATCTACATAAACATATCAAAAGAGTCTAGGCCCAAGAAATTGAATGCTTATTTATGTTACTTTTTCAAATTTTCCTTTTATTATAAAATAATATGTATTTTTAACATGTTTTTCTTATGTTTAACAAAATGTTTCCATTATTTTAACAATTTTGTGCATAAAAAAATGTAATAGTAAAGTTTAAAAAGGAATCCCTTTTATAAAAATGTCTAATTACAAAAGTTAAACAGGAGTTTAATTAAGAATTAGGTTAGATAGGTGTGACCTACCCCCTACTGTTAATGACTGCCTTTTGAGACATCTGCAAGGAAATTTAGATCACATTGTTGATTATCTGCTATTATGTTCTATTTATCGTGAAGGCTTTTCACCAAATGCGAGTTGTACATCGTGTTCCAGCTTAAAATACTTACTTCTACCCATCATATCCCATAGATTTCCAATTAGGTTTAGGTCAGGTGACTGAGAAAAACCTGGTATAACTCTTAACACGGACTGTGTATAGTCAGCCATTACGGGTCTAACTCTTCATCAATAAGGTCGGTCAATAAGAAAGAGATCCATTTCTTAACAGTTGATTGCGTTGAAATATTATTCTAAATCAAGGATTCGGTCTTACCTCAAAGCCTAATTCCATTCCAGAACATTCCTCAGACTATTCCTTCTTGCTAACTGTACACGTCCTGAGCCACTGTGAGACTCCCTGCATTACCAGTTCATCTTTTTATTCACATTTTTCTTGTGTCCGCTTGTAGGACAAATCTTGATTTGTCGGTGAACAAGGCTCACAACAACAGTGTGCCCTACAGCCTAATTGTTGGGTTTATAATTTATATTTGAACATTATCTAATGTATTATACAGTTGGGATTTGTGAGTGATGTTATATGTCCTCAGTCAGTCGTATGACATGCTCCATCCTGCTGTGTACTAAGTGCACTAATAAAGTTACATGTTTGTGATCTACTGTGTTGCATTTCATAACCACTAACCAAAACCAAAGAAAATGTGAAGCAGTAGCACTACAATCTTGTAAAACTTTATTTTTAACATTATAAATTGATCCTGAATTTGACTAGTTAACCTTGGACACTGGGTATGCTGTTCTTAAACACCAACTGTCTCTTAATATCTCAAGCACAAACCATTAATAGCACTTTTTGAAGTTTGAAGTGCTTCAGAAATGTCTCATTTGAGCTCTTTGAGCAGTTTGAAACATGCCAATTGCATGTAGCTGCATTTCACAATCTAAATGAAGCCTTTCTATACCTTATTGCTGAAATAATAAACAAATTATGACAGAAATCCATCTAAAAAAAAAAAAAAGTAAATAACCCATTAAAGCTATAGATTTGACGTCTTGAGGTGGCTGAGTTCAAATTTTTTTAGTAATAAAAAAGTGTATGTATGCAGAAAATTTCAAATAAAAGATTTTTAATTGTTTGAGTTTAGCCCCTACATTCTTTTGATATTTCCATTTATAAAAAGTAAAAATATAATAGTGTATCTATTGATTAATTTCCTTTCATAATTCGCAGTTTCTACTTTAAATCCGATGAAGAATTCTCTTTTAGTTTTACACCGATCCATATTGACCAAGTGTGTTGATGACAGTGAATTGGGTATGTATTAATATTTCTATTGTAATGTAGTGTATCAAAATTTTACAAATAACATAGAATATAACAATAATAAAATTAGAAAAGAGTGGAAAAAAACTAATGTTTGAGACTGACTATTAGCAGCTAATGAGCTGAATGAACTAAGTGAGCAAAATGTTACTCAGAATTTGTTTTTGGTGAATATTACATTTAATTAAGCAGACATGAAAAGGTTTATAAAAAAAAAAAAACCAAGGGTATATATACATATGCTTGCTTAGTCAACAGGTAGTATGCAGGAAGTATATGCGAAAAAAAGTCCGTCTTATTTCTCAGGAACATTTAAGATTTCAAAAATTAGCTATTTATGATTTTAAGTAATGGTTTTTCCATATGAACAATGGTAAAACAGTTAACACAAAAAGAAATTCAGAAATTGCAAAAGTAGGTAATGCAAAAGATTGTAAGAGCCAATAGTAAGTAATGTTTGCTTGGCATACTGATTTTACCGATTTGTTAATACTTTTTAGCTATTTACAATTTTTGTTTTTTATTTATTGCTTGAATCAATTTACTGAGACCAGAGTGGTGTGATAAATTAAACTATTTTTGGTCAAAAATACAGAGTAGTTTTTCCACAAGCTTTTTATAAATATCTAAGTAACTTCTGTGTGAGTTTCTTAGACCTTTATAAACTCATTCTTGGATCATCCATTCCTGTAAATATTTACCTTTTTATGTATGTTGCAAACATTTAAATTTATTTACTTATGAGTAAAAAAAATAATTATAAAAAAACAAACATATTTAATAAAGTAATAATTATTATTTTGAATTATTTTCCAGGAATTTATTGCAGTTTTATTGGGGTAGGTGAGGGATTTATACCACTAGGGTTTCTTTACTTATATAACTATGTATTTAAATCATCATTAAACTCGTGGCTTGGAGCATACCATCTGATATCCTCAGGAATAGGAGTCGTTATGTTAGCAAACATATGGTGAGTAATTGTAGGATTTGATTTTATCTTAGCTTTTGTGAAGTAACTAACCAGAATTTGTTTTAAATTTAAATTGAATATGCCTATATATTTAATGAGTTAGGGGTACTATGAGCTACTGGAACAAAATTGATTTCAATTTGACTATGAACAGGAATTTATGACAGAACAAGTAATTAATTAAGTAAACACTTGGAAATTAAAAAATAATCTATCATGATGAATAGGCAACCACATTAAGCTCAATATTCTGATTAAGAATATATAATATCATGTTTGTTAAACGGAGTCGAAAATTATATTGTTTTCAGTGCTTTTTTTTTTGCAGCATCCATTTGACCTTAACACCAGAACTGTACAATTAAGTTCTATTTGAAGTCACTAAAAGAGGAAAGCTATAAATTTTCCCATAAAAATAATGAAGTGTCATTTACTAACTAACTGATAAGAAATACTAATTTTAAAAATAAATCATAAATTAAGGTCTCAACCCCCCCCCCCCCCCTACATCTCACATTGTCTAGTATTGTAATATTTATAAATATATATTCGTTAATTTGTAACATATTTAAAGATTTCATTCAAGAAAAAGTTTTAGAAAATATTTAAAACGTTATTTTGCTAAGCAGTTTATTAGAATTAAAAGCATTAAGGAACAAAGTTCATAAAAAATTAATTTCTCAGCATTAATGAATGTGTCAATTTACATGTTTCCATTATACTATAGGTATTGGTATTGTTTTTTTCAGCCTAGCAACATACTATTTTAAGCGTCAGTGTTGCACCGAAGGCCGATGCAATCCGGAGTGTAAATGTGGTGTGGAACTTACAGATTCAGATCATAGTGAGGCACCAACAATTAAAGAGAATTAAAGAGTCAGATTCAGAAAAACTCAAACAAGTCTTCCATGTTAAACAGCAATCGAGGACAAGAAATGGTTTCTATAATGCATGCAACATACTTGGTAAAAAATATATAATAAATGTACTTATCGTATGTTCTACCAAAATTTTGTTTTATTATGGGTATTATTGTGTTATTATGGAAATAAAACCCATCTTTTTTATATCATATGGGTCATATTAAACCAAATGAAATTGGAAAATGCCCTCATGTAAAGATATAGTATATATGTTACTATACCATGTAAATAAATGAATAATTATAAATAAGTTAATTTTTTAACTATAGATATTTTCTAGTTAATTATTTATTATGTTTTTAGTGACACATGTACATTGTTATAATTTATAAACAGTATTATGACGATTTTTATATTTTTATAAAAATGTTTATATTTATTTAATTCAAATGACATGGGAATTAAAATATTTTGGAAGAACTATTCTCCAACTCTATATGTTTAATTGAAAGATATATTTATTGAAAGACACATCAAAGTTGAATATTAAGGAGACAAAAATATCCCTCCAAAAAAATGTTAATATCTGTATATACCTCCATTTTAATAATACATATTAGCATATAATATTAACATGTAATATGTAAATAAATTTGTAATAAATTTATAGTGTTCCTTGATTTTTAAATATTACTATTCTATATAACTCTGCTAAATAGGATATAATTTGTAGAATGAAGATTATGTAAAAATGTATTACTAAAGTAAATAAACTTTCCTTTTTTGCATGTTGATAATGTTATATATTAACTTGCTGCATTAAAACAAATTAGTTTTAAGAGTAAATATTGTTGGGACAAAACAGAAAAGCAATCGGCCCAGTTAGTAGGAAGTGGTGGGGATAAGACATGATAGGGCATCATAAAACCCCTTTTTTGTGGCAGAGATTGCAAAAACCCTTTTTACATGGGTTTGAAAACAGGTCAAGGTAGGCTGAGAGTAAGTGAATTTGCACTGTTTAAAGATGCAATGGTTTTATTTTTGGCAGGACAGTGTGGGAGATCATAAAAACATTTTCAGTGCCAGAGAATGCAGATAAAAGCAATATTCTTTACACCAGATTGAGCCTCTTGTAGAAACACTTCAGAAAAGGGCGCGAAAAAGACACTTTCAATTGACAAAGATTAAACACCCTTCTTTACACAGGGTTGGAAGACAAGTCAGTATTAGGAGTGGTTGAGGAGAAAAAGTGGAGATCAGTTTTTAAAGAAGAGGAAGACGGAACGGATGCAGAATTGAGAAGAGATAAGAGGCTTGAGGGACACTCTAACGAGGTACTTGGCTAGGCAGGCTTCCTTCCATAAAGAACATCTTCAAGACACCAGCCATGCGAAGAATTGATGAAGAGACAATTTATATTAATATTTACCATATAAGTCTAATGTGAAATCATCAATCATTTCATTTAATCAAATTGAAATGTCTAAATTTCTTCCATTGATCAAAACAAAATTTAGCTTTAGAAAAGAATTAATTGGGACATCAATCAAATAAATTTTATTTTATTATAACTTATATTGTTATAACACCCTGAGTTTGAAAGAGTGATCTAATCCAATATTTGAATAATTAAATGACATCCCATATCAATTAAATTCACTATTTTAATTATTCGACTTAAGTTAAGCGTAGAGGGGTGGTTCTCTGGATAAGGTAGGAGAAAATTTATATGTACCGATAAATAGATATATATTTTCATACATTTTATATGTATTTAAAATAAATTTACTAGAGGACCAAACGTACAATTAAAATTCCTCTAAAGGCCCTTTGTGGTTCAGTTTTTGAGCTCTTACCATATACAGTGTTGAAAATTAATTGTAAACCTACATTTTATCAACAATTAGGATTCGCTGACATTTGCTAGTAAACTAACAAGGATCAGTGGTCTCACCTTAGCTTTTAGGTTGTTTTTTTTTTCAGAACCTGAAACTGTTATTTTTTCAACCATACTTTTGTTCTGGTGTGTCCACATGTTTGTAATGTGGGCCCCTTGTATTCAACCTATATATGTAAAATTTTACATGCAAGTTCCATATGATTACAAAACTACGTGAAAAATATTTTTGACTCCACAAAACATATTAATTAAGCATTATGTGGTAATTAGCTTAATTAATTATAAACTGGTATTGAAAAATAATTATAAATAGGTATTAAAAAATATGTTACTATCATATTGTTAAGTGCATCAACTTAATGATCTTAGCATCCTAATTGATAATATGCAATTTTTCAAAGACTTTAAATCAGCCCGTGTTTGACATAAAAGCATACTTTGTAAAGTAGTTCCATTTGATGCCCGATGATGATAAAAAAAAATTTATGCCATAAAAAATAAAGTGTTCCGTTAATTAAGTAATAAATCATATTGAGTAGGGTATTATCGAATTAAACATTTTGGCACCCTGTTCAAAAATATATATTAATTGTTGGTGATTTATACCAGTGGCTTTGCCATTCTTCATTTTTTCACCAAAATACATTTTTTTTGTAAACTAAAAATGAAAATTTTTTTAAATCTAAATGGGTTTTTATTTATTTTTTCTAATATAAACAAACAAAATAAATGAGAAAGTAAAGGGAAAATATTCAGAGGTCAAAAAAAGCCACAACTTGTAAACAGCTGAAATAATGACCAAAAAAACTGCTGAGATTTGCCGAACCATATCGATGAGTAAGTGCACATATGTTTTAAGTGACAGACTTACTCTTACCACATGTATGCACTAAGCCATCGATATTATATATGCAATTTCTGTTGCTGGTTCTCAAAACATTATTTTTCAGAAATATCTTTGAATTTATTTTTGCATTACTGTCTTAAATAAATGCTTAAATATTGTAAAAGTCAGAAATTTAAATCTTAAACGGTCTCTGATATTAAAAGTTAGTAAAGTTGTGATCTTAAAGGTACCGACCTTTTTCGTGCTTAATTTTAATACTGCCCACTTAATCTGAGGTGTTTGAAATCAAATTTTTAATCCATTAAATTAATTATAACATGAAACAGAAGACTGACAAAACGCAGTTTGAAAGTAGAGATTTGTCAATTAAACACATTTACATAGCAAGTAATATTAGGTTGGTGCGTATGAAATGTCGGATTTTCTTTAAATGTGAACGATTGTCTCCCTGTTTTTGTTATGCTTTTGTTTTTGACATAACCTGGTTTATAGTCGTACCGTCCATTGCCAGAGTCACATTTTAGCAAAGAATATTTTCTCAAAAGTGTTCCCTTTTGTTATTTGCTTTGAATTTTGCACCGATATGAATTCAACTGATATTCGTGTAATTTTCTAATATGAGAATAAACTTGGTAATAATGCTGCATGCAATATAAACCAGGCGTTTGGGGAGAATACTGCGAACGATCGAAAAGTGCAGCGTTGGTTTGAAAAATTTTGGTCTGGTGATTTTTCCCTGCAAAATGAACTGCGTGGAAAATGATGCTCTAAAAGCATTGGTGGAAACGAATCCAACTGTTTCTTCAAGGGAACTTGCTGCCAGAATGGAAGTTGAACATACAACAATATTGTGACATCTTTCCGAAATTGGCAAGGTGAAAAAAATGGATAAGTGGATACTGCACAAACTAACCGAGCGAAATAAGCTGGATCGCTTGAACGTATGCTCATCATTGCTAACTCGATTTAACGCTCGGCCGCATACATCGTACAAAACAATTGCGAAATTAAATGAATTAAAATATTCAATTTTGCAGCACCCACCTTATTCACCGGATCTTTCGCCAACCGACTTTCATTTATTTAAACATTTAGAACTGTTTTTACGGGCTAAACAGTACGAAAATGAAGACAGTCTGAAAAATGCCATATCAGAGTTCATTGATTCTAAAGATCAGAATTTCTTCAAGACAGGCATCTATGCATTAAAATCTCATTGGGAAAAGTGTATTGAAGTAAATGGAGCATGTTTTGATTAAATAAACAGCTTTTGGAAAAAGATATGCAGTTTAATACATTCACTTAAGAATCCGACATTTCATTCGCACCAACCTAATATTTATTGGAAAAAAAAATCTTTTGGACCATATTTTTTTAATATATTTATTAATTTTATTGTGAAGTGTTCTGAGGGAGTATCTCTGAGGCTACACCACTGATATAAACAAATTGAAGGAAGTAAAAAGCAATAAAAAAAATCAAGGGATGGTATAAGCCAGGCCCATCAACCTCACTTAAATAATCAAATATAAAAAAGTTATTAAAAAAAAAAACAGAAATATTTTATTTAGCTATATTTAACATTACTAATATTTTCCATAAAATTATGTATACCAAATATAAATATTTAAAAATATACTGACAAAAGACTTAAAACACAGATTGCACGTAATTTATATACATCTATTCACAAAAATACCCCTATCTTCTGTCAATTGTACAAAATATGAAAACTTAACTTTTAAAAATGATAAACAGAAAAAAGTTATGAATTGCTCAATAAGTACCATTTAATCAGTACAAAAAAAACAAAACCATTTCTTCCTGTTAAAAAAGTAATAAAACATTAAAATATATTATTACATCAGAAAACATTTAAATCAACATAATTAATTTTATAAACGAACTGCATGTTTTACAAGAAAATATTTACAAGGCAATGCTTACTTACATTGGCAGCAACAGTTTTAATTAATTTAATTTTTAAATAACAAATTTCTAGCATAAGCCTAATTACATAATCTATAATTAATATACAATTTAAAATTTTAGTTAACCTTGTTATTTTAGGTTAAAATACAAAAAGAAGCTAAAGGGGCTCCATCAGCATATAAATGTTACTAAAAACGAAAACATGTAACAAGGACAAATGTGTTATAAGCATTATTATATAAATTTAAAGCTTTACATGTTTATAAAATTTTATTAATTGGTGTTATAGAAAGATATTTTTGGTGTTTTTACAGTATGTGTTTGATAAATATTATTTCTCACTTTAGCTTAATGGTTCCAAGTAAAGATAGAACATGAAAATGGAAACATCGACTACACTACATGATTCTATGTATAATTGAATAAAAAAACAAAACAACAAAAATACTTTAGACTAGCACTTTGTAACAGATAGCCCCTCAGCACTATTACGATATAAGTCTTCTTTAGTAATGACTATTTTCAATTGTAGGTATTTACATTTTTTCCCGATGTTTTATTCGCCCTGAGTAAACCAATCTTCCCAGATGACCTCTCATTACATCAACCAATAAAATAACAGCAGTTCAAAATTTGTAAAAAATATACAATAAAAAGGGTAACATCAGCTTATAAACAATATGTTTTTTCTTTATAGTCAGGTTCGGATAAGTACAAATGCATTCATACAGTACTGGTTTATTTTAGATCCTAGGTTTCAAAACTTATAATATAAAAGCATCATAATGAGCTAATAGATTATCACAACTCCAAAAATACTAAATTGACCTCTAAAACCATAGTTCTGAAAAAAAATAATATTACATCTATAAACACAAAAATATACCAAAAATGAAATAACGGTTTTTCATTTCACGAATCTGATATGCCCACTCACTAATTTGGTTTCTATATAACGACATCAATTATAAAAATATATAGTAAGTGCACGCACTCCACTGTCATCAAATATTTACAATCGGAAACCTGTTTCTCTTTTAAGAAAACATTAATTACTGTAAAGACTATAAAGGGCAGTGAGAAAATTAAACAAACAAAAAAAAGAAAGGAAAATCTACTGTTAATCTAATACCATGACACATTTTAACCCGAATGTTATAAGTCTCTTAAATGTTATTGGATTTAATTTGAGTAAGCTAATGTCGAGAAGTTAATTAACACTCACCCACAAAAAATAAAACAAGAAAAACAAACAAAACGGAAATGTTCAAGTTCACAGCCATTTACAACAGTTCAGTACTTTTTTTTTTCATTAATTTAAAAATTGATTATTACATTTTTTTTTTTTTTGGACAGAAAACACAACCCTGCCTTACACTTAAGTAGCCTTTTCTGAGATCCAACTCATATTTCAAACTTATACCATCATAATTTCCTACAAATAGTCATTCTCTTAAAAATTACATAAGACAACTATATTTAGTTCTTATAAGCTAAGAATATTGCAATATTAAAATTGGCCTAAAGGATTCATAAATTTTATTCGTTCATGCTGCAAATATTAAAGCTTAAAAAGGCTACATTTACAGAAAATGGAACATGTAAGTACAGGCTATTTGTAGACAAGTATTAATTTGATTGTTCTAAGTCTATAGCAAAATGGGTAATTTGTCGTTACTAATCTAATGCTTAATTAGTCATTTAAGTAATCCCGAAAAAATGGAAATCATATTGAATATAAAAAAAAATCTAGTCAGAGACAAGTAAAAAATCACAGCTTCATAAAAGTACATCATCATCAATAAAGAAAATCTACATCTACAAGAATAAAAAAAAAAAGTTATAATGGCGATAAAAAATAAAAGATTTTAAATAAATTGGAAAAAAACTAAAAAACAAACAATTGCTATAACATTATGAAAGAAAAAGAAGTAATAAAAAAAAATGAGAATATTTAATAGTGACATTTCCTTTCTTTTGCTTCTGGGTAATCTTGAAATCCCAAAGACTTCTCCCTTATGTTGAGAGTGAATCTGGAAAAACATTAACAATATAGAAATGTTAGGCAGTGATGTCACACTTTTTTATGTATATTTATTTAAACATTTTACAATTGAATTCAATAACAATAACAATAACAATAACAATGGATAGATTTAATGAAGGCAGTACTTTCCAAAAGGTATGAGATGATAGTTTTTCTTCTGTCTATAGGTCTCTTGTTCTGACTGTCTCTGTGATATCAGCTGGAATAATGATCCAATCTTTTTGAAATTTCGAAGGAGTAGTCAACAGCACCTTGGGCTACGCAATATATTTTTTAATAAGTAAAAATCCAGGGTTCAACACCTAGGTCTTGTTACCTTAACATAATTTCAGTTTTCTTAACTGGATTAGTAAGTTTTTTATGGGAAAACCGGCTAATATATCCTAAGGAAGCTGAGTGAACCCTGACGAGAATCATAACCAACCGAAAAAATCCTTTAGAGAGCCGGGAATAAAACCCGGACCTTTGCAATAAGATGTCAGTATGCAAACCTCTATAAAATGTAACAATATTTTTACAACCAATGGAATTTTCTTTAAAAATGTACATAAAAATAGTGTTTTGTACCTTAAGTGTGAAAAGAGGTCATCAAGGGATTAATTGAGGGGGGAACCAAGTAGAGTTCGGAGGAAAGGTGTTGCCCAAGCAGGTAGGCAGCTTGTTAGAGACAAAAAGGCTGCTGTAACCACACCTTCACATGGGTAGACCAAGTGCTTGAGAGTACTAACTAGACTTTCAGCAGAGCGAGACCACACGAGTTAGACCAGAGAGTGGGTAATGATTAACCATTAAAACATGGTAGTTAGGAGCATACAAGGAAGAAGCCAGTAAAGAGACTATTCATCCCAGAACGGCAAAGAAGGCATCCGTGTTATTATAAATCATTGTTTGTATTAGCTAACTATTATTTAATAAATATATACAGTTCTATAGCCAATTATTTTAATATGAAATAGGCAAAATTATGCACTAGAACTATATAGAACCATGAGATCATATTAAATAAAACATAAAATAAACTATTATTCTTAATTAATTCCTCCTTATAAATATATATATAGTAAAATTTTAGCAAAGACGAGATATTCCTATAATGGGTTTTGGTTAATATTTAATAACAGCAAGTATGTAAAAAAAAAAAATTAAATGTGACTAAAATAAAAAAGTAAATAGCTTTATTTGTAGATTAAGTTTTGACACACAATGTACATATTAGGGGGACCGGAAAGTAATGTGCTTTTTTTTTTTTACATTAAATTCAAACAGATAAATTTTTAACAAGTTTTTGTTTTTGATCAATGATGTAATCACCCTTGTTATCAGCAACCTTTTGCCATCCATTGTGCAAATTTTCAATGCCTGATCGATCAAAATCAATTGGTTTTCGAGCAAAATATCTGGAGATGGCATTTTGGACATCATCCAAATTTTCAAATTTTTTGCCACTTACAAAATGTAGCGATCGGAATAAAGGGAAATCTGATATCTGTACTTCGTGCTGAATCATGCGAAGAGAGATTTTTGGATTATCATAGAGGACCCATTTTTCATATCCAGCCTCACCCAACATACTTGCCCAATATTGCGCCATCGGATTTCCATTAATTCCGATTGCTAAAAATTTGAAAATTTGGATGATGTCCAAAATGCCATCTCCAGATATTTTGCTTAAAAACCAATTGATTTTGATCGATCAGGCATTGAAAATTTGCACACTAGATGGCAAAAGTTTGCTGATAACGAGGGTGATTACATCATTGATCAAAAACAAAAACTTGTTAAAAATTTATCTGTTTGAATTTGATGTAGAAAAAAAAAACGACATTA
The DNA here is from genome assembly GCA_930367205.1 of Acanthosoma haemorrhoidale. NCBI lineage: Eukaryota > Metazoa > Arthropoda > Insecta > Hemiptera > Acanthosomatidae > Acanthosoma > Acanthosoma haemorrhoidale. Next base: position 108,309,716 of record OV884013.1, read on the forward strand.
CTTTCCGGTCCTCCTAATACATACAAACATCAGCTCTGAGAAATAGGTGGTGTAGTTGTCTCTTGATCCTAGCAGGAGATCTTAGTGACTAGTTCAAAATTCAACTTCTTATTTTAATCAAACCGAGGGAATTCTCATAAAATTTAATTATATCCACTATAAGTAAGCATGCCCAAGAAATTGTAGCCACTTGCCCATCACTGTCTTAGACCTCTTATTGAGTTAAAAAAAGAAGCAGAAAAGATGTTCTTTGGGATTCTTGAACCCTCCATCCTGACCCATTGAAGCCTGCCAATTCTAATCCACGTCTTTTTACATTGCTTGCAGCTTATGGATATGGCTTCTTCACCATTATCTTTTGTCTTGAACAGAGCCATAGATACGTCTATGACCGCTACTGAACATACGTCCACTGGGGAATCATTCTAGCAAGGATTAAGAGTCTCCACGATTCCACCATATGTTAATACATGACATATTAATGTCTTGTATAATCGTAGCTTAGCATTCCACGGCAAAAGTTTTCTGTTCTTTTCCACATTACCTGTTGCCAAACATGATTTGTTTATGCATTTCTTCACTTACCATGTTTTCCGTATTAATTAGGCTTCCCCAATAAAATGTAATTTTGAGAAATATTTCAGAATATCAAAAATATTGATAGTTCCATCGATTACTTAAACAATTTTCGGCAAAATGTTTTTACTTACACATTAAAAACCAGACTCCTCATCTTCAGGATTCAGTTTAGGACCCCCTGTACAGACACGACACTTACAGCAGACAATGCACGGAGCTGCTAGCAGCAATAAGGGGGACGCCACTAGAAGAAGTATCCCAAATCCTGCGAAGATGCCGATCACCTGTGTTCTGTGCCAAATCACTGAGGCTCTGGAATGGCCGAGTTTGTTTTTGCATGGCCCCTTGTCATAATGACGCAGCAGGAAATCATCCTAAAACATTAAATTAACACAATTTGACAACAATGAAAAAAGTGTGATGGTATACAAAATATTACACAGCTTTTCACAAGTCCCATCCATTAAATTTAACATATAAAGTAAAAAAAATCTAAGGGGAATTAATTAATTATTACTTTGTGGACGTGTGAATCGTTGCAAAGGCTTCTGAACCAGCAGTGATATTGATACCAAATTTTTCATTGATGTAGTTCTAGAACCTTGCAAAAAACATAGGGTCACAACCTTAACCATTTGCCTATTCTCCACTAATTTTAACATTATTATTCCCTTGATTCACTTTTGCAATTAAAAAACTTAGTGGTGAGAAAATTTGTTTCATTTATTTAACCTATAAGTCTACAACCACCCATAACACGTGATAAAGAATTAAATTCAATAAAAATTCTACTTACGTCAAGAGAGGCAAGGCAGTACCAACAGAAGACATGCTTGCACCTTTTGCACATCATCTGAGCACAACCTTCATCCTTCTCGATGGGAACTGTACACATGGGACAGCACTTGATGAGGTCAGAGTCAAAGGGGATGCCTGGGGGGCCTGGAGCTGCCTGAGGACATGGGCCCGAAGGATGCCATGGCCCCCGACACAAGGAGCAGAATTCTTGCCGGCAGGTGGGGCAGGAGACCCTTGAGGGTCCAGGCGACACCGGGCACACAGTTTCGCACCCTGCAGAGGGACACCATGCCAACCTTACATCTTGGTCAACTTCTGTAAAAACATAAAGTCTATTTATAAAACATCAATGCTTCAATTTTTATCAAATCTTCCTACGAATTATTTTATTTCTTTATACAAGTTATTTCAACAGGACCATCTGTCACTTTCAGGCCCACTGACAAATTAACCACCCAGCGGCAACAGAAAAGTTGAAGAATTGTCCATGTTGAAAAAGCTTGTATTAAGAAATAATTTAGAGAGTAGGTTTACAAAATATTATTTTTTGAGATCCTAAACAAAATTTAAAATGTGGTAAGTTATTCACCCTACAATAATTATTTTATTTTTTCAAGTATATGTTTTAAATTAGATTGGAAACAATATTTAAAAAAAGTAAATTTTTGTTGTGGTATAGATCTAACTATTATTAATAATTATTAGCCAAAGAAAAAAAGTTGTTGAGTATGTTTTCCTCAATATTTTAGCTAATAGAGCGAGCCAAAACTTAAGGACCGAAACAACAAGAATGTAGCCTAACTTTATAGGCTTTTATTGCCAATTGCAAATTATTTAAGCCATTGTATAGCAGTTATACCAAATATATCACAGAATCAGTGAAAGCTTAAAACCAGTCATTCATATTAAAATTCTACTTAAAAATTATCATCACAATCGTTTGACTGAGTATAGTCAACTCAATAAATACAATTTATCGGACGTTTCTTAAACACATAAATTCCTCATCTTGTATAGTAGTTAAATATTAAAACTGTTTTTTGTTTCAAAATTGATACCACATACCCTTATTTCTCCTGAATCTCTTGTGCTTCTCCATAGTATCAGGATTGACTAGATTCTCAATTTCCTGAAGTGACAGGACTCCACGAGCCTCGCACATAGCGTCGGGGCAAGAGATCTCATAGGCACCTGCCGATATCTCATATTCCACGTAGTCCCGCATGCACTAAAAACAATATCACTGAAATTTCATTCATAACCTCATTACTACCTCTAAAAAAAATTATATAAATTAATGAATGATATAATAGTATGATTTTAACGAAGCCTTTTTCAAACAATTATTTCCATCTATAAATACTGCACGAATCCTGCAGAGAAGTAAACGTTTATCTTCCATCCTTTCTTCTAATCATGATCAAATCAGACTCCAAAAAATATTTGTAGTAGGTCCCCTGTTATTGTAAGCTAAAAGGAACTTTGTATAAGCATTACCATTTCACTTTTTAAGCCAATGGCCATACTTATGTTTGTAAAAAAAAACAAAAGTTTTTTTAAATAAACATTTCTGCTATCATGAAATTTCACACCAAATCCATGAGAAACTGTGGTACTAAGCCCAGCTGAGCTTATCAAGCTCACAGTGTCCCTGCTTTTTTCCCTACTTTACATTTACAACTTTTCTCTGCAGAATATAATTTTCTTCATCTCCTGAAAAAACCGATATCCACCCTCTAAACATACCTCTATATCCATCATAAACATATCTGTGTCCCACCTCACAAATCTAAATGAATATCCTTTTATCTCCACCCTTCCCAATCTATCGAAACCTCCTGAATGATCATCTGATGACATCTAAATGATGTCCAATCTCAAACCTCCACTGATAACAACCTCAATCCATTTCAATTATTCTTTCAAGCCAATCCGACTATCCCACTCAATCTGCTCTAGCCGAAATTAGTAACTGCCTTTAATCTCCCATAGATCACCACAAAATCACAATCCTAACCCTCCCCAACTTCACCAAGGCTTTTAACATGATCGATCCTTCTACCAAAACTAGAACATAGGTCCTTCTCACATTGTGGTGTAGAGTGCAATGGTTCCAGCCCTTTATTTCAGCCCAATCTCAAGTCGCCCTAGTTTCCAATAAACCCCTTTTTTCTTCTCCTCTCCTCATATACAAAGGAGTTGCACCCAAAAATTCTATATTTCCTTTGTGAGGATAAATTCTACTACCACATTGTCCAGTTTTTTTCCATGCCTTAGCCAATGACACCCAAATATACCTCTCCTTCCATCCCTCAGATCTCCTAATCACTTTCCTTAAAATTCAAGAAGACCTGAACCAAATTTGGTGAAACTTGGGCTAAGGTAAATAAATTGAATTAAAATCCTGCAGTCGTCATCAGTCAAAAATCTCAGCCTGATCCTAGATCAATCCTTAACATGGTATGGATAGGTTTTCGAAATCATGAGATGTTCCATGTACATCCTAAAATTGCCCAAAAGATCCCATCATATCCTTCTTCAACTAACTTCTTGTTTCTCCCTTTATCGTTAATAAACAAAGAACTCAATATAGTATTATGGCTACTGCATTGTATATGGTGGTCTCTACTACTATATGGTAAATCTCAATGAAAATTTAAAATTTTTAATGATTTGTCCTTAAGATACACACATATTTTACATCACTATGTTGAGTAAGAATGGGCGTTTCCCTAGGACCAAACAACAATACTTCCTCGAGACCTTCCTATACAAAACCTTATCGACTAAAATCCCATTATACATAACCTCCATATATGTGGAATCTAGAGAGAAAAAATTGGTAGAAACATTTTCTTAAAAACAAAATTCTTAATCAAACCTCAATGAATCTTTTCTTACATGTTAGTGAATATAATAGTAAATATAAAATAATAGCTGGATTATTACAAATATTTCATACCCCGGTACAGAAAGAGCAGCCACATTGGAGTGTCCAGGTTGATGGTAAGGACACCTGAGTGAGGCATAGCTTGCAAAATAATGTCGGCTGAGCAGCGGCTGGCTTTCCAACTTGCACGTAGTTTCCTTCTGCTGTGATCGAATATTTGGAAGAGGAGGCCATCGACAACAAGGAGGAACATCTAAAAACAATAATTACAAATGTACTAATCTGCAAAAAATAACTTAAGTTATAATTGATAATATATCCTAGACAGAAGGGACCATGACCAGAGGTCAGGAGGTTTGGAACCTAAGCCTGAATTTTTTGTCTTCGACAAACACTTACTTATTTTTCTTAGTCATTCATATCATTCAATTGTTTTAGGATTAAAGTCAGGACTGGATTTACCAAAAATCAAACCTAGGTCCTAATCTTAGTAAAGAAAGGAAATCCAGATCACTTTTCGTTTTATTAATTCAAGCAATACAATGTTTATTTTAATTTTAAATAAATAATGGACATGGAAGAGAAGGAGGCCATTAAAAACTGAACAGTATCGTGGTAAAACTATTGGGCATTACATAAAATTCTCATTGCTTAGGAGTCTACGTTTTGATTCTAAAAAATTTTCTCTTAATTTTCATTACTGGGTTTGATTAAAAGACCAAATATAACATATGCACTAGGTATGTTTTGATTGACAAGACTCTCAAAATGCATCACAACATAGCATAATTATCATCATGGAATAATATAATTACTACTTCAAATGCAAATGAGTGCATAAAATTAATTTTGAATGGCTGTTCAATAAGAATTTCCAAACTATCATCACGCTACTTATGGGTACATGAAAAGCATCCCCCCCCTTCAATTCTACACTGATTAGACCAATGACAGAAGACTAATACAAAGAAGTTATGAATTTACAGCCTGCAAATTTACTAGTAATAATTTAAATCACTCAAAAAATACTAAAATTCAAAATCTCATTTCTGAAGAAGGTGAAGTAAACCAGAAATGATAAGAATAATTATAAAATATAAATGATTACTTTTAATTTTGTCTTTTAATTTATAAAAAATTGACTGAATCATTGTTTATTGTTACAAGGCATTTTGATGTCATTCTAGTAATTTTGAAAATTAAAATTGCCTAAGCCATTTAAAGCTGGTTACAATCATTTAATGATTGTAATAATAAAATGTATTGATAAAATGTTTGCTTAACAAGAGAAAATAATTTCAGAAATACTCAATTATATGATATAAATATACTGTTTAAATATCTCACAATAAAAAATATATGACTTGGATTACTTTCATAATTACCGGCACATAAATACTGTACATTATTGCTATTAAAACCTAAACTGAATGGTGATTTGAAAAATTGTAATAATTATTAAATCTAAAAAAATTTGTTCATTCTATGGGGAGGTACCACGGTGAAAGGTCAATGTTCAGGCAGGTATAATTCAATTCATTCTTACAAAAAAATTCGATGTAAATATGTGCCCAGATTCCGAATCAAATTATTGTTCATCAATAACAATAATATTGTAGTCAATATATGTTGTTAATTGTATTTATGCTATAATATTGAACTGTACAATGATGATGTATGAAAAGTTCAAAAATCCAATTATATTGTATCAAGATAAGGATTCTTCATTATCAAGTGTCATAATGCATTGCTTAATTACTTTCATGTAATAATGTTCCTTATTTGTGTTTTTGTTAATAGGGGTTAATATAAATTATTGTTAGAGGCCTAATTTGAAAAAGCAAATAATCTCATGATGTGGATCTAAATTTTCAAGATTTTGTAAACAAAGCGTTGTTTATTCATTCATTCCCAACAACTTCATCACGACTCCGTCCCCCCCAGGCCAATCAACTGCCTATTGTTTCACATTTATAATTTTTCCCTTTAAAATTCCATATTTCCCCTGGAAAAAAGCAAATGTTCTTCCATTAAATAAAGTTCTTAACATAACCTCCCCAAAAAACATTCAGCCTATATCTATTCTTTCTAACAATTTCAAACCTCTGAAAAAATTACTTCAATCCCAAATTTCCTTATTTTTTTAGAAGCACATTTAAATCTCCTACAATCTGGCTTCCAGCCAGGTTTTTCCACACAATTAGCTCTCAACAAAATCATGCAAGACATACTATCCACCATTTACCAACAACATATATCTATCCTTATCTCCTTATCTTCTTAGACTTTACCAAGGTATTCGACACCCTTGACCACTACACCTTCTATTGAATTGAAAATTGTACTGATGTCCACTTGAAGTACCATCAGCTGGTTTAAATCATTCATTTCTAATCGTTCCCAGGTAGTACTCATCCTTGATCATCCTCCATCCCAACCCCTTTCATTGTCTTCCAGTGCAGCTCAGAGTTCATCTATTTCGCCAAAACTTTTCTGTGTCTACATCAACGGCCTCCGTACATCTATCCATCGTATTCTATCCACTGCTCATTTCACTCAAATTTACCTATCCTTCACTCTAGGTCAGATCCAATCAGTCTCCTTATTGATTGATTCAGGAAGAACTTGACCATATTCCAAATTGAGGCCTGGTCCTCTCTCCATAACATTTGATTACATATTGGAGAAGTCCAAGGAAATCGTCGTTGGTTCAAGTCCCGTCCTAAAAACCCTAATTGATTTTCCCATCTTCACCATACATGGTCGATCTGTTCAATTCTCTACTTCAGCCAAAATTCTAGGTTCGGTCATTGACCAAGCACTTTCGAGGACAGACCACATTACCCAAAACACCCACCCTAAAACTGCTCAATGGCATCTCCCATTACATACATACCAACTCCTCGTTTCATCTCTTCTACTCCCCCATTTTGTCTACGGTTATGTGGTATATAGTGGTGTCTCTGGGGATCTCAAGACTAAGTTAAAGCGGTTGATGAATTGTTTTATAAAATTTATACTCAGGATCCCCAGAGACCGTTACATTTTGTGGCACCACTCCAAGTTTGGGTGGCGCCACCCTTCCCTGTCGCTAATACTTCCTTGGAACCCTCCTCTTCAATACTATCATGACTAAAAAGCCTCCTTACCTTCACAGCTTCCTCCAATTTAAATCAGCGATCAAATCCGACATTATTAGATCATATCCTTCCAACCTGTATTACCCTCCTCAGAAATTCTTTTACGTGCCACAAACCATTGAAACTCCATTTCCATCGATATTCGTTGTTCATCAAGTCTCTTAATCTTTAAATCGAGAGTTTACCAGTTTCTTATCTCCCTCCAATCAAACAATTCATAATTCATTTTTATGATTCTGTTTATTTATTTTTCATTCATCACAGCAACCTTCCATGCTCTTTCCCCCCTTGTGATAATTTCTGTTTTATTTATTTATTTTTTTCATATCTACTTGTTTTTTGTTTTTTTTAAATTTGTCACTGTTGGCTCTTTTTAGTTATCTCATATGTACATAACAATATCACTTCACATTATACATTTCTACGTAGTATTATATATAAACTTATCAAATCTGTTTACTGTCTTGTATTTTTTTCTTTTTTTTTGTCAGCTAAACATTCTTATTATGTCCCTTGTTGTTATTCTCAGGGGACAATGTCCTAAAATAAAGTATATTGTGGGGGTCGTACCTCGAGATTTCATCCCATCCAAATCGCTATTTCCATTCTTACTTATGATCAGATTGGCATGAATACTGCTTAGGTTAGTACTTTAGGAAAAACTAAAAATGGGACCTAGCAATTTTATTTAACGTTTATTCAAATTTTCTAAGCCAAATTCCCATTTTATGAGTTAGGTGCTGGCTGTGGATTGACTTTTTAGTGAATTAAAACTTTTTCTATTCACAAAAAATTACTACTATACACTCCTTATTTTTTCAAATAGGTACTCATTTTCCCCCATGAGACCGAATGATCATGGGCAATACCATAAGAAATCATCAAGGCTGGAAGCCAGAAACTGAATCCGGGTCTGCATATTTCTCAAGGGCCACAAAAACTTTTCTGAATGGTATATTTTAATTAGCAACCAAAGATGCTCGTCATGAGTTTGTTTTAATATGATGAAATGTAATTTAGTAAACTTAATTTGGTGATAAAATGGCTTCGTTATGTCAACCTGGTACAAATGAAATACAAGTAACAATCAAAGACTTATTGGACCGTTACACATAAAATAGAGACATGGGGCTGTTATCCTGTTTATCATGATACCATGATATGAATCCCAAAATATTCTACCCCTGATAAGTTACATATAGAAGAATAGAACCTACAATAACAGAGAAATATGATTGTGGGTATTCTCTACAGCTAACTTGATAGAGTAGATATCATTTATTTAGAAAAATGAAGTACTGATAACGAAGAATAGTACTAGTTATCGACGAATGGGCTACAAAAAAAAATTAGAACTGAAGACTTGAGAAAAACATTGCATTCCTCATAGGCACCCAAGAAGCTGTCATTGGAATGACTAATTCTGAGCCAACAGATTCTGAATAAAGATACTTACTGGACAAAGAGAAATTTGAAACCTTTTGAACTTAGTGATACAACAATAAATCCTACAAGTAGTGGTCGAGGGGGATCCAATGCAGCAGAGATACAATTAAAAATAAGGAAACTCATGAGGAATACAAAACATAAAAGATAGATAAAAACTTGTCAATGCACAATATACTCTATTTTATTACAACATACATACCGAGAACTTAACTTCCCTTCTAAATCTCCAATAGTATAAACATAAACACGCCTAATTCAAAAATAAATCTAAATGATACATCCAGCAATCATCTGCATAGTCTGTAATTGAAATACTAACAAAGACCACTTGAATTGCACATGCCTTAGATGCCATAGAGCTTCTCAGAACATCTTTTTATAAGTCACTGACAGAATTAGACACACTTTGAACAATACAAAAACATTCTGAAAGCTGGGAGCTTTTTATGGAAATCTAGGCGAATCTCTCTATTAATATATATTTGTATTGGATTACTTAATTATTTTTCACCTAACGGTAGCTAACCTGTGCAGATAAATAAGGGAGATTGATAACTATAGATTACATCTTTCTGTCCCGTGTTTATTTATTATGTTGAGTTAAGATTAGACAATATATTGGTCCTAATCTTAGGTTACAATAATACGGGCAGTTAAGGGATTAGTATTAGTAATAATGCTTTTGTTACCATGCCAACTATATTCTCTCTACTATATCACAAATATTCTACCCCTTATCAATTGTGTTTCCTTAAAACTTTGCGCAATAACATAGAACAACTATTTTTAACAATGAATATACTACGATAACACTTCGTTTCTTAAATTTCTTCCCCGAGATGCCATCTGATTTTTGGCTTTTTTTTTTCTTTTTTTCTCGAGAGGTGTCTATTGTTATTCTTCCACCATTACAGGGAATTTCTTCGCACATGCCCCAAATCAGGTTCCTTGTAATGGTGAAAGAGACAGTGCATTGAACTTCACAGGTGGAAGACTTCACAGTAGGAAGAAAAATGGACACCTCTGGGAGAAAAAATCCAAAGAAAAGAAAGACAAATTATTATACTATCGACACTAAAATCTCAATTAATACATGGAAATAATGAATAATTATTATAAATTTTACCTATGGTTGAGCAAAATTGTATAGTGCCTAAGGAACATCATTCCCATGAATTTTTCAAGTAACTCTCAAATTTAAAAATCACTTTGTCCAGTGTAAATTTTACTATATTGGTAATTTAATAAAGTATTTTGGTTGCAGTGTAATATTTATTGGCAGAATATAGATAGTGTTCATAAGTAGTATTTTTTTTTTGTTTAAGAGCAAAATATAGCAAAAAAAGTAATAAAATAAATAAATATTTCTTTATTTAGTAAGGTTAGATAACACATGGAAAAATAAATTATATGACATGTGTATATATGTTAACAAGCCACTTATTATTGCATTTATTGCTTTTAGACAATCAAAATTGTTTTAAAAAAAATAAATCAATTGATCATAAAATAATGAATTCCAATTCAATTGATGAAGATTTATTGGCATGTTTAATGGTATTTTAAAATATCTAGGTATGGCAGCCCACCAGTACTTAGGTTAGTACTTAAGTTATGTATGAGATTATACCATGTTACTTATTCCAAACAACAGATTAATGCATTTTAAGAATTGATTTTTGTTTAAGGAATAATACAAAAAAATTTAAAAAAAACCCTTTACCAGTATAGTATCGTCATCAAATTCTGTTCGAACTGGTACCTTTATATTAGTGGAAACCTTTTAAAAGTTCTAGGACTACGTTAAACCTACCCTTTACAGTGTAATATATCTTATAACCACAGGTGAGGACCAAACATGAAAGGATCCAAATTATTTCGACTTCACTAAATTATTTTAGTTTCATTTTAGTATCACAAATATAATGTAATGTTAACTATGATAGAACATGTTGATGTTTTTTAATATGCTGGACTACACCTTATTTGGTTAATTATATGTAGTTCAATTCCATAAAACCTCCTTACCTTGAACAAACAAAACTGCCATTTCTGAGCCTGTTGACTGGTTTCATAGGTTCTTGAGATAGGGTCAGTACTGTATGGCACTTCCTCATGCCCTCGGTGCTGCCTAAATCCAGTCTTGACCTCGACCACCGGCTGAGAAGAGACCCGAGAGCTAAGCTTGATCGCCATTTCACCCGATCTAAAGCCCACGCACAGTTAGGTAAAATTAACATTACATACAAATAACTATTGCTTCTATCTAAAATAAAGTTCAGTTTTGTAATTAAATGATCATTTATAAAGCGAATTTGACATAAAATCTTTTATTTGGGACTTTCTATATGACTTTACCCATTATTTAAAGAACGGCACACAAAAATATGTAAGAACACTTATATTACAATTTAACTGATACTTTTATATTAGCTCCTTTAATACTAAATTTATATCAGACCTAAAATTTACTCGGAAAGATCAATCAATCACTGAGGACTTAAATTTGAATTAGAATAATAAAAAATGCTTTTGAGAAGTGGTGTTTCCTACTTTTTCCTCAGGGTTGTTATTCAAGTGTTCCTACTCCGCATTCTTACCTCCTTCTTATTTTTTTCAAGGATTTCATTCTTCCTTAACAAGTGGACATGTAAACCGTTTAACAAATAAAGAACTAGATGTTGGTCAGAAGAATACAGGGAAGAAGAGCGGTAGGACCGATTGGTTACAAACAACCAAATGCACCAATAATAAGGGTTGCTATCACACAGCGGCTGGTTAAATTTCCTGTATAACCTCTTTCACTCATCCGTCCAATTAATATGTGGTCAATATCTTGTTCTTCCTCCAGTCACCAAGAGAATTAGTCATCCCGATTAAATCTTCTTTATGACTATTTAAATTGTCACCTACCTAATGAGCCTATTTAAATTTGTTGCTATAATTAACCTTATTTAGTAGTAATATATTTCATTGGCTTTCATTATGGCCACTGTTTGTTATTTCCGTCATGGTCCATGTCTTTGAGTTAGAGTACTTACAAGTTTAAGGATATGGCATTATTCCATAATACTACTAGATGGAGCTCCAACTGCATTCCTTAGAGCCGTACTTCACTATTCAAAGTTTTTATCTCTTATCATAAAATTGTATTATTTTTTCCATATTTGGCAAATTTGGGAGAGGGTAATCCAAATCTGGGGAAAATCCAGGTATAAATGTAAGCCATTTATTTTTTATAAGAGTCAATTTTATGGGCACTGAGCACATGAATAATTCACATATAATAAATAGATCAATTAAATCTCCAGACAATTCTAAAAATTCTGCAATAATGGCTTATTGTGAAACTTCAGGTTTACTTTTTCCCTCTATTAGCTAATCTTCACAAGAGGAAAAATAATTGAAATGTATTAGCCTAAGGTCTTTTATGTAAAAATTAGAAATTGAAAACCCTCTTATCCCTTAGTTGAATAAACCAAACAAAACTTAATTTATTGGCAAGCACACTTCGTAATAAATTGAGGTCGATGCTTGTAGATTTGACCGAGTTTGCAGGACTTCTCTATTGTTTTTATGAATGATCGAAGTTCTATCGTTAAAAGTCATCTGTAATGCTTTTTTAGCTTCAACTTCCTCAAATCACTGAGTGGCTTTGATATTCCTATCTGTTGACATTACAACTCTTTTCTTTCACCTGGCATTATGAAACATCCTTAAACAATAACGATCTTGAGATTTCTGAGGAAAATTTAGATTTAGTTGAAACAAGAAAGGCTAACGGACATAAATTAAAAATTATTCTTGCATAGTTACCTAAAGTTAACAATACAGATACTGAATACAGATACATATAGATACTGATCCAAAAATAATGGTTTGTAGTAATGATTTGGATATTCCTTCTCATAAACAACAACTTAGGATAGAAAGGGCATGCTATCTGGTGTGGTTATATACGTGGAAAACCTGGTAGAAAATGATCCATATTCCTGAAGATTTTAACCTACGATATATTGAATTATGGTGACCTTAACAGCTACAAATACTTAAAGTTAACCATTCACTTTTGGACACCAAGTTGCAAAGTTACCTTTGGCTTGCTGTGCAGGAGATGCTGCAGCATTGGAATCCTCCTCCTCAGCAAGAGCCCCATAGCCGTACCAAGATTTTACCAGGCCAGCCCGCTCAGGGGGGGGCGTCTCCCCCCCACTCCTCATCTCACCCTCCCTCCTCGCCTCTGTAATTAAAAAAATATACGTATTAATACAATAGTAAAGTAGCAATAGATAACCTAAACTCCTAAAAGTATTCATCACTAAATTAGCCCATTGACTAACAGAAAATCTCTTTTTTAAAATAAAATTATAATAAACGTTCCATCGGTCATAAAAGAGAAAATTTAATCTACACTTAAAATAGTTTGGATTTTAAAAGGAGCGTTTGATAGAGATCGGTCAGATCATTTTAAGAAATAAAATATAAATGTGTAATGTAACTGGTAAGTTCAAAACAATATTATTTTTTCTTAAATTATTATTGTTTGCTTCTTCATTGACTTTTGGGAATTTAGGTTATGCAAGGACAAGTGATCCATATAGTTGCACCATGTTTTATTCTTAGATACAGGCATTAAATATAATTTAATAACATTATAAGACCATGAAACAAGGTAACTCATAGACGAACCACAAACTTGGTATATACATTTATAGCAAACACATATTTATTATTTTATTTGGAATTTTCAGTTCTGAAACGACGACTGAGATTTTTTTCGTTTTTATTTCCAATTTTTCTTTTTTTAATTTTTGGGAAAACTAGAACTAGAGAGGAGCGGGAAGATAAGCCAAGTTAAACAAAAAGTTGATCATCTAATAGTTCGGCTCTTTTAACTCTAAAACAAACATTGAATCGGCTCATACAAAACATTATGTTAATATGTTCGGTTCAAGGGAGGCCTCAATTGGCTTCGGAAAAATTTTTTGAGGCGAAAATATACATATATAAAAGTTTAAGCCGGGTTTTCTGTCGTGGTGTACAGTCACGACAGTTAGACAGACAAGATAACAGTTAACCTGATGACAGTCAGTTGGAAAAATGGCGGATGTATTATTGGTTGCTGCAATTGTTTTCGAAATTATAAAAATTAAACATCGTACCAATAAAAAAGAAAAGAAAAAAGAATCTGTACTATATATTCGATTTTCATAAGAAAACAACTAGAAGAAATAAATATGTTTGCCTCAATTCCTTCGTTGTACCCAGATTGAAGAGTTGAAAAGGGGATTTCTGCTGCTCCTCCCAGTTTTTGAACCCAGGATCGCAATTTCCTCGACAAACTGGGGGAACATTCGATACTCCTTCAAGAATTCAGTAATATTAAACCGGTTGGACGAATCAATTTCCATTCCAAGTGCAGGCGGTCATGACGGTAACTGTCGTACAGTTTGCACCATGGCAGTTGCTGCGACAGTTGCTAATTCCCCTCCCCTCGGCTTTAACTAACATACGTACAGGTGGAACATAAGGGTTTCTGTAACAGTGGATCGTTTGTTAGGGTATCGGCTTAGGTCGATGAGACAGAAATGTTATATTTCCATATTATATATATATTTTCATCAAATTTATTAATAATCAGCGCTTCGTCATTACATATTATGTACTCCATTCTCCATCCATCTAATACTAGGTCCTGATGCAGGGGCAATACAGTCATACAAAGTGTGGCGAAAAGCTGTCCAATAAATAAACAATGAATAATGTGATGAAAACATAACACCTCTCTCTCATCACAATGAGCCGATATCCCGACAAATAATCCATAATCTCAAAATACTCGGCTAATAAGTGTTTCTGTTTTTTGCAACAAAAACTCAACGAAACCATTAAAAAAAAAACAAATCTGTGGTTCTGGATTCGACTGAATAGGAAGTTGTACGTAGAGCTTCCTCTACCCCCATCTTCCGTTTCCGGTAGTTTCTTCTAGTGTGTGGCAGATAATCAGGGGCAGTCATGATTTTTTTTTTTCTGGGGAATATTACTATTTTATTCTTTGGAGAATATTTAAAAAATATATATCATATAATTTAAACTCATAAAAATTTAGGACTATAGAGTCATATTTGAAATACAATGCAAGGCATCATACTCTAATCAGGTCGATGTACGAGGTTTGATCAAAAAGTAACGAGAATTTTATAATTTCGCGGGCAATTGTGGTCGACACCATCGATTCCGAAGGTAAACAAAATTTTTTTTTCATGGTGGTACACATGTCTCTGAAATACGTGCTGTTTAATGTTTACTTTTTTAATAGCAGTCGCTAAGGTACGTATACGTGTTTAGGTGTTCTCGCGGTTTTTAGTTTAAAAAAAAAATGGATCAAAGAATTTGTATTAAATTTTGTCAAAAAAATTAAATAAAATGCAACAAAGTTCGACAAGAAGTAAAGGTCCTTCTCACCGTTTTAATCGATTTCAAG
Organism: Acanthosoma haemorrhoidale; assembly: GCA_930367205.1. Classification (NCBI taxonomy): domain Eukaryota; kingdom Metazoa; phylum Arthropoda; class Insecta; order Hemiptera; family Acanthosomatidae; genus Acanthosoma; species Acanthosoma haemorrhoidale. The sequence continues at coordinate 108,325,056 of OV884013.1, forward strand.
GGCGTAGTTCATGACGAGTTCCTGCCAGAAGGTCGTACGGTCGATAAAGTATGTTACTCGAAAGTAACGCGTGGAGCGATCCGTCGAAAACCACCAGCATTGCGGCAAAATAATTCGTGGAAACCATATCACGATAACGCTCCCCCTCACTGATTGTTCGTAATTTTGTTAGGAAAAAACAACACTACTGTGTTACCTCGGTCACCGTATTCGTCGGGCAAAGCTCCCTGCGACTTCTTTTTGTTCCCGAAGTTGAATAAGACCTTGAAAGGACGACGTTTGGACACCATTGGTGAGATACAAGCAGAATCGCTGAAGGAGCTAAGAGCTATATTGAAAAGCGCTTCGAAGACTGGATAAAAGCGCTGGCACAAGTGTATTATATCTGAGGGGGAATACAAAACAAATACGACAAGACCTACATGATCTAAAGCTGGACACTCCTGTGCGAGCTGGTCTTTCCTCGTTCTTTCTTCCTTATCCTTTTTCCTCAACCCTCTGTTCGTCAGATGCGAGTCTCTTTTCCGGAATTAACGGTCGTGGAAGAACTATGTTGTAGGAAGAGGAGTTAGTGTGTATCAGTAAACCTTCACTTTTGGTGTTTTGGGCCGTTGGCCGCATGATCACCAGTTAAATAATCTTTGCAGAGGAGAGTCTTTTAAAAGAAAAGAAAGAAAAGCTTTATTATGTAGTACAAGCAAAACACTGGTATACACAGGTGGTCTGAAAAGTTTCCAACCTCAACATGAAGATGATAATAAAATAAATAAAAGCTTTGTTATGTCGGAAACTTTTCAGACCGCCCGTATACAAACATTAAGAGTTACGTTACTACATACTGGATGGAATCTCTAGGGACGAGTGTGGTCTGGGGCTAAAGCCGAGACATATATGTATAAGAAAAGGATAAGATTCTGGGAAGTAAGGAGGGTTGCTTACTTAAAAATAACAGGGCACCATCAGTGACTTCCATGAACTCACGAGGCAGGTATACAGATCTGCTCAAGCCCCTTCTACTTTTAGCATTATATATTATGTTAGCATTATAATATTCTTAGCGTTATAAAACTGATGATAAATAAAAAAAAAATTAAGATAAAAAGAATCTTTTTACTTTTTGATAAAACCTCGTACATGTCATCGCGGAATATGGCTTTGTGGAAACGATCCCAGTTAATAGGAAGAATGAGAGAGGAGGAGCTTAAGGAATAGGGATAACCGAGAGGGTTAAGAATACTGGACTATGATTGGAGGAAAGGTCGTGTACGCGTGCGAGTGTGGAGGATTACAAGGAAGTTAATGCGTATTGGATTAAAAATATGAAGTACGTCAGGATTTCTTTGAGGATCCGTGGGAGGGCATTCGTCAACGACTCTGTGGTTGGTTGTATTTGAAGTACACTGAGGGTGCTCGGCGTTGGAATCTCCTATTGAAAGATGGTCTCCGGGGAAGGAGCTAAGATTGTTAGATTGCATGAGATTTAAAACTTTTTTTAATGAGCTACTTATAGAATATTAAAAAAAAAAAACACCGAACAACAATCAAATTAATTCCGCTCAAGTAACTCAGACGTCCGTAAAGGGAGGGAAAAGCGAATTCTCAAGGCTGATATAAGGCATGGCCAATGAATTTATAATTAATTAATGAGAATAACGTGATCCTAATCGAGCATAGACTAACCATTGGCTAAGTATATAATTTAAAAAAAAGTCAATTGGAGCAGACCATCTCCAACATAAAATTGTTGTGTTTTCTGTACGTTCGTCACGAGGGGGGGGGGATGCCTAGTTACCCTAGCCCTAGTGACGGTTGATTAGGCTATAACCTGGACAATTGCTTCATGACGGGTCTTACTACTGCACTATCTGACTCCATATTTGATAGGTATGTGCCCCGACAGTGCACTATGTTCAGAAGAAGAGGTATAGGGTAGGTAGTTTATGTGGTCTTGGAATGATCACGAATTCACACTCGGTATCTGAGGGTAGGCGAAAACCGTCCGGATCCCAAAAGCGAGTGTAAACCGGAGAGAGGCAGACTGGATTGCCGTGGGAGACACTACTAGGTAAAGTTTGTAGGGCCAAGGCAACCGTAGTCCACGAGGGAGAGGTCTCTCCGAAGGAGATGCTAGTTTTAGCGAGCCGAAGGCAGAGAATCCCACTAGGAAGGTTTGGGGTTTGAGAGGCCGAACTAAAACATAGCGAGGTTAGTAAGAGAGATGTAGAGGTTTTCATAAATGAGAAGTCCAAATCTTGAAACATCAGTGCAGCTGCAAGTACCAGTCAGAGAGAGAGCCGTAGTTAGAATGACTTATCGGCTAAAACTAGGGGATATATATAGCCCCCAGTAACCAATGATCTGGGGTTTTATTCTGGCCAACCAAACCGCAAGATTGCGGTGACGCTTGCTTGTTCTAGACCTGGACCCACCCAAGACTGGGTCGCTACCGGACTCCCTCTGCAAGGGCCTCTGGCTAGTTTTTTGCAGCGGCGTCTTTTATTGTTTACAATATTTACACTGGTATGACTTATGGTTTGGTAATGTTATTTACATTTGTTTAAATTAATTTACAACATATTATAACCAATTTAAAATATATATACAATAGAGTATAGGGTGAGTTATCTTATGTAGTTAGCGGTCGCTACAATGACTAATAATGCTTTGGTGTTGTGTTCAGAGGTACGTTGTTTGGTTAATTAGAATAAAAAGCCGTTAATTTTTCTTCGAACCTTTTAAGATATTCAACGAAGCACGTGTGCTTCAAGGAACACCTTGAACCAAGCCTCACTTTGTTTGCTTTTAATTTAATGACTTTATTTTTTTTTTTAACCACGATCAAAATTATACATTTTTAAAAAAAATAAATGTGATAAACAAGAACTAATAAGCAATACCAAAAGGTACTAACGGGACATGAGCTACTTCAATACAGTATTTTATTTGTTGAAATATTTTAGCGGCTGAAAATCGCCTTAAAAAAATCAAAACAACAAACAAAATTTCAAATAGCCGTTTGAAACGGCTCAAATGACATGAAATACATAGATTTTTAATACATTTATATAGCGCACTCTTTCGACAATTAGATATTGCGAATGTTTTTTGTTTCTAGACAAGCCAGTTGGTCATTTCGTACAAGTTAAAATGTAAACGATTCAATCTTGAACAGCGGAGGCGCATGGCAATCATACAGATGCTAAAACCCAGGCTAATACTGAAAATACTTCAAGGTCCGAAGAAGTGTGAACTGCGACTGTCGCTGCTGTCTATTCCATGAGCTCAACAGCATTCCTTCCAAAGCAATGAATCGTAAATAGGAAATATTTACAGGAATTAATTTGAATTACTTAAATAGAAATATAAAAACAAAATGATATGTCGACAAATAACTTGGGGAGTAAATTGAATTTGTATGGTTGCTTCGTTAAGTAGTGGACTCCTTTCAATTATACTTTCGCCTATTAAGAGTCCATAAAGTATTAAATAACTACTCATTTTAAAAGTTGGCATTTTTGCTCATTATCTTTTGACTTTAAGATACATTTTTTACACGAAGCAAAAATAAAATAGACATGAAGGAAAACAGCCGCGAACCCAATAAAAACATATCTAAAAAATGTTAATTACGCCAGAACTTGGGAATTACATAAAAGAGTTTCCCCCATCATGATGTGTACTTCGTCTAACTGAGGGCATCGGCGATGTAATTAGGGTTACTCAGAACTCCGTGAACCATTAGTACATGACAATTACTAAATGTTGTTAAAACAGTATATTTCTACACCGTGAATATTGTCATAATATTTTGAAACTAAACACGGTTAACAACAAAAGTTAGCTAGGACATGTTCCGGTCAATTTTTAATGATCAAAATCACTCTACGAGGCCCTACTACCACTAATACTACTGATGGCAACTTAGAAAGTTTACTTTGACTACGTGGATGCTTTTAAGTAAAGGTTTTATTCAAGTGATCTTCAACGTCTTGCATCTCTTCAGATCTTTGTGATTAAAAAACAATAACAACATGAGTTACGTTAATTTTCCCAGTTTTTTTTCTTTTTCGAACTTGAAATATGTGTTTGTATTCAAATAATACATAATATAAGAGGCAGATAGTAACTGCTTCTGTAATAAAGACTTTCAAGAAAACAAACTGGAAATACAACGTCTCGAACGTGTTCACAGTTTTTGTTCAGCAATATGAGCCACTAACATTAAGATAACTAAAGCAATGTGGACGATTTAAGAAGAGGTAAGATGACTGGCGTCAGTCAGCAAGAAGCAGCCTATCATGTTACCCCCCCCCCAAGAGGAAAATCTTCAAAAATCACGTTATCCGTGGAAACCCTAACTGGGCTCAGTTTAATTAAAGTTAACCATTTCCAACATATTGAGGGATTTAGTTCCTAAGAATAGATAGGAAATCGTACTGGTTCCCGTTCGGACGCTCGAGAAAAAAATAACGATTCATGCAAGCATTATAAAGGCTGTCCCAGAATTAACGCAAGATTTGATTTAAATAGAAAACAGAGTTTTTAGTATTTTTGTTATTTTTTCATTGAATTATAAAGTAAATAGGATAAGGTTATTTATGGAATAACACATCGGCAAATGACCTCCACGACTTTGCTGGTACATACGCACTCTTTTGTCAAAATTTTCCATGACCATTTGGCATAAATGTGGTTGAATTTCGTTGAATTTCCTCTTTTAATCCACATATGGATGTGGGGTTGTTGACATACACCTTTGGCTTTTAATAACCCCATAAAAAGAAATCGAAAGGTGTTAAATCACACGATCTAGGGGGCCAATTCTGATCACCGAAACGAGAGAGTACACGACCTGGAAATGTCTCATGTAGTATTTGAATTGTTTCATGGGCTGTATGGCATTTGACACCATTTTGTTGAAACCACATATTGGCCACATCAATATCATCCAATTTCGGCACAAAGAACTGTGTTTACGACGCCGAATTGATGTTCCTGGATTTTCAACAACACTCTCACGCACTGTTTCGATATTGACATTTGAACAGCTTGTTTTTGGACGACCAGTGTGCTTAGTGTCTTCAACTGACCCATCCTCCCTACATTTTTCAATTAATCTCCTGACAGTTGATGAAGTCAAAACACTATTCCGACCATATTTTGTATGAAATTTTCGAACTGCGGTAGCCAAACTTTCATTATTTTTGAGATAATGTTAATCTATCGTGTAACGCTCCATTTTTACTAACCCTAACCTGTCAGCTGTCAAATTGTTTTTTTTAAGGGTTGCCAGCACTTTACTGCACAAATGGCGGCAAATTCAAATCTTGCGTCAATTCTGGGACACCCTATATTTTAACTATCTTTTTGGGTTTGAAAAATATTCATTTTGTTATTCCTTTCAATTTTATATTATGTATAGTTGGTAGATTCATTAATCCAACAGGTAGTTAATAGGAGTTGACGGAAACATTATGGTATTCGATATAGTAACCCTACGGAAGGTTATCTTATATAAAAATCAGGAAGGCTCTTATGCCAAGAGGTCATGGCACCATACTAGGTAGCTGTGACAACGGGCTCTTGGCAAAGTGTAGCTTTAATATTTAATTTTCTTTGTATGAAAATTAAAAAAAATCATAAAAGCAATCCAATTAAATTAAATAAAAAACGGGGGTAATCCCTGAGAACGGAACGTTCCAAGAATTGCCAAGGAAGTAGGAAAGATTTGAAAGAAAGCTTAGGATATCGTATAAATTATTACTGCTCCACTAAAAAAACGACAAGGCCTACATGATCTATAGCTGGTCACTCCTGTGCGAGCTGGTCTTTCCTCGTTCTTTCTTCCTTATCCTCTTTCCTCAACCCTCTGTTCGTTAGATGCAAGTCTCTTTTCCGGAATAAACGGTAGTGGAAGAACTATGTTGTAGGAAGAGGAGTTAGTGTGTATCAGTAAACCTTCACTTTTGGTGTTTTGGGCCGTTGGCCGCATGATCACCAGTTAAATAATCTTTGTAGAGGAGAGTCTTTTAAAAGAAAAGAAAGAAAAGCTTTATTATGAAGTACAAGCAAAACACTGGTATATACAAATATTAAGAGTTATGTTACTACATACTGGGTGGGATGTCTAGCTAGTGACGAGTGTGGTCTGGGGCTAAAGCTGAGACTGTATGTTATAATGTATAAGATGCTGAATGTATAAGAAAAGGGTAAGATTCAGGGAAGTAGGGAGGTCTTACTCAAAAATAACAGGGAGCCATCAGTGACTTCCATGAAGTCACGAGGCAGGTATACAGTTTTGCTCAAGACCCTTCTACTTGTTCTTAGCAAGATTATAAATATTATGTATAAAGCAAGCATTACAAAACTATCGAAAAACCATACGTCTGACTATTCTAGCAATATTTGTAGTCATTGACCTAAGTTATAACCGTTTGGCGATTCCCGGATGAACAATCGTGGATAGATTGATAGCAAAATTGGTATGGAGTACTAGCATTTGAATTTTATTTGAAAAAAAAAATAAATCAGTAATTGATTCTACACAATAATAAATTGCAGTAATGGTTTTGATGGAACTCTTTTGCCGAAGTTTTCATTTTATAACAATCGGACTAAAAACCAGTTTTTAACATTTAATATTTTGCATCCCTTCCAAGTTCATGAAATTCCATAGTAAACTATCCAACCAGCCTAATCCTGTAGCACAGTCATTACACTGCACCACTCATCCCTATAATCCTCGTCGGAGACTAAAGTGGCAGCTGCTATAAATACGTGATATTGAGAGTCCTGGCAATTCCCAGTTTCTCCAATCATGTCCTGAGCGTATGTGGCTCTTGGTCAGCCTTCACTGGCTCGAATCCAGGCCGTTTCCTCTTTCGCATACGAGGGAGATGACAACCATGTGGATTTGGCAGGTCTTTGGGCTGTTTGTAAATACTGTATGAATGAGCGAGCGAATGAAAATTGAAAATTATATCACAATAAAAAAAGTTTCTATTATTAATATTTTGATATGTCCGAGATAGCTTACTCCTTACTCATAGTTAACAAAGAAATTTTTTTTTTTTTAACAATCGACATAAAAAAATGACTTCCAAAATTTACATCTACTTTATATTATATACAATCAAAACTATACAAGTCTTTTATTTATCGGATACAACCAACCACCATCAAAGATACGCCCTGAATCAAAAATAGCGACAAAGTATAGTCAAGATGCGGTCTAGTCCTTTAATAACCTCAGGAAATTTAGCTACACGTTGGCTAGCTAACTGAACCAACGAAGTGTAAAATAATACTCAACGACAAATATAATTATGGGACATTTCTGTGGTAAAACGAGAGGTGATTAAGAGAGAAGTGGCTCGGTCACATACCCCAAATGGGAGATAATAACAAGGCCACGTGGATACCGGAAGCCAGACCAAAAGGAAGGGGACGTCGAACTACATAATGATGTCCATTAACCTAATGATTAATTTTTTTTTTTCAATTACATATAAATACAACAAACAAGTACAAAATTGAGAAATATTTTCCATTTCAATAGCAGGACTGTGAGCAATCTGTATAAGTTCGCTCAAGTACTTTTCGACCTCGTGCAAAAGGCAAATATTCGTCCCACGGAGAATAGCGAGCGAGAGTGCCCGCCGGAGTTAATTCTAGTGAACTACGACAGAGGAACTGTACCCGAGTTAAAAATACCGTTACAGGCTAGTCCTCAAGCTGACAGATAATCTATGACCCGCAAACAATATCTGCGATTAAAATAGACGCGGACCGCTCTTTGTAACAAAGTGAAGTCGTCACAGATGCTGACAGCTGACAAGACCTGATACATAAGTGAGGCGGCAGATGCCTAGATGTCCAGAAGCATGAGTGCCGTTGAATAATGAATGGTCCACATCTACATTAGCATACTTTACAAAGCTATCTCCGACCTCTCTGGTTCCTCGCTCTATCACATCTATCCTGGTGACGTTTCTATTTTTGTATCTGTCTGACATTGGTAGTCTGACGCACTTCCCGTCTTAACTTCAGAGATATGGAGGATGGGGATCCGTTGCAACTTCATGTTCATTGAGAAAATACTTGAACAAACATTGAAACATTGAAATAAAATTACAATATACCCTATTGGGCAGTAATTAACTCAATCATTGATATGATAAATACGATAAGTATAATGATGCGATTAAGTATGATAAGTATACATCCTATGGATATTTTCAACCACGCATGATTATCACCTCCTTCTCAAGCGATAGAGGAAGCGGAGGCTCCGGGGATCCCCCATAAGCCGTATTAGTGGAGGCTGTCCAAGATCGAGCGAACCACAGACGCTCAGAACGTAATTAAAAAACTGGCCATCGCCACGCATTTATAGTAGATCCTGAGGCTTCTGCCGCTTTAATCTCCCAGAAGGATTATTAAGACATGTAAAGCTCCATAACATAATGAAGGGTTGTGTTTCTGACGTAATAAGGGGCATTAACTATTCTTTTCAAGACCTTTGACTGAGAGGATTCGATACGCTTGGTGTTTGATCGTTTCGCTGGTCCGTATGTCCAGATTGTTTTAGTATGACTTTCTACTGTAAATTAGTAGTTTAGTTTCTATTGAGAGGTAGGATATTCTTTCTTCCGATCCTTTGATTCCCTTCCAGTCGGTTGCCGGTTCCATATTAGTCTTATCTCAAGAAGGAACCTCAAGATATACTCATTGAGAAAATGAAGGAATGTTCATTCAGCTACTTCTAAGGTTTTTTTTAGTCACGTAGAAATTTGACATAAGTAAACTAATAGATCGAAAAATCAGTGGTCTCGCTAATATCAAAGATTCTTTTTCAACTGCCACCGTTGAGTGAGGGAGCCATCAATCCGACAACTCCTGTGACCAGGTATGACAACTTGCCGATACTACGTAGCGGAGACGGGTTATTAGTCTCCTCTACCTGAGGACAACTGGTTAAGCGGCCAGAGGGTAGGGTACTATGTACGAATACGGCAACTTATATGTAAAGTCGGAGTTGATGGGGGATGATCCCCCCCTTAATAAAGGCGTTAGGGAAATCAATAACTTGCCTGGTCACGGTGTCAAGGTCTCGCAAGTAGATTGTCTTTAACAGGATCGTGAATGTAATCTACCCAATAACTAAAGCTTTATTGATGACTTGAAAAGTTTACTTAATGAATTCGTAATAGGATTTTTACTAGTATAACACCATTTTTAAAATGTTCTCGGCATCCTGGGATGCGTTTCGTCAATATTAAGCATTTGACTGTAGTAGTAAACAGTCCAAAGTGATTAAATGTAAAAAAACAAATAAATGGATTTCGGAATGAAATTACAACGCACAATTATAGAGAATAATTGTCAGAAATTTCTTTGCCTGTTCTTGCCAAAAAGAAATTTAATTGGAAGCCCTGAAGTGCTCTCTGAGAGAGATCAAATAAAAAAAAAAAAAAATTAAACATACCGAGAATGTTTTTGGAAAAAAAAAAAAAAAACAAGAAATATATCAACACTGTTGCCACACAAGAAAATATTCTTCAAAATGTTTGGGTCTTTCGTATGGTGTTATGGCTAATGTAACTACATAAAATGACAGGGTTCGACTCACTACATGCATTGGATGTGAATTTATTTCACTTCGATATGATTAGGCCATCTTTCAGGTCAAAATGAAAGTACATATATACAAGAAAAATAATTAAATAAACAAAATATATTTGACTTTCTTTTTTCATTGCCCACTTAACGTGTTTTTTTAACCATGAAAAAAAAAACATAAATGTTATTTTAATTACTTATGAGGTTAGCAATACAAATTTTATTTTTTTCTCAATATTCTTGCCGATACGTACGTTTACCAAACATAATCAGCGTGAGCCGAAATAGTATCGAATATACCTTTAAAATTTCCTCGATATATGTTTGAAAGTAAATAAAATGTTTATATCACAGCTAAAAAATGTAATAACAGTACCACTTCACTTGTATAAATGTAATGGTGCAGCCATATCAAGTGTCGCGTAGCAATCAAGAGAACGCATCCTTTTAAAGATATGAGCATTTCATGAATTTACATACAACCACAATTTGATTAATTAAATGAAGCAGTAAATGGATCAGGCATGAATAAATATATAATATTTGTTATTTGTCTTACATCAGCAAAAAAAAAAATAATGCAATCCAGGGAGGTAATTACAATAGCATGAACACATTTTAATCATGGAAGCAGTTAACTGATTCCAAGGGAAACGGGGAGATTACACAATAGAAGTTATTCTAAAATATATATTCATAGCTTATTATGAATCGTAAAAAACGTTAAAGAGTTTAAAAAAACGTATGAAATATATAAGCGAATATTACTCGTAATACAACTATTATGAAAATTAATTACAAAGACAATTTAAAAAATAGTTTAGATGATTGAGTGATTTCTCAATACAGAAGCATAAGATAAAATATATTAATAGATACATCGCGCTTTGTAATGAATAATGGAGACTAATTACTCCTCGAGATATTTGATTTGTATCGCTGAATCGCCAATTAAATCGCTGATAAAAAAAAACTTTATTATGATAAAATTACACTAGAGACCCCACTTACAATCACACTATTTGAAGATGGAGTGGAAATGGATATTGTGGTCGGTAACAACTACTAGTTCGAACTATTCCTTTTACAAGAGGTAGAACTTATGTCAACCGTTTCCATTAGGTAGAAATTGTGTGCTGGCTGTGGGTGAAAGTTATACTTAAGCCAATTTGGACAGACGGAACAGAGCTATGGGGGACAGCAAAAAAGTCCAATTATTTCAATCAAAAGTCCTGAGAACAATAGTAAATGCCCCTTATTAAGTCAGCAACAGAACCCTTAATAACGATCTTAATATACCTTACATTTTCGAACTCATCCCTTCCAAGTTCATGAAATTCCACAGTAGCCTTTCCAACCACCCTAATCCCCTAGTACAGACATTGTACTGCACCACTCATCCCTATAATCCTCCTCGGAGACTAAAACGGCAGTGGCCTCGTGACCTGCTATAAATCCGTATCAGCGGGGGTCCTGGCAAAGGCCAGTTTCTCCAATCATGTCCTGAGCGTATGTGGCTCTCACGCTCTTGGTCAGCCTACGCTGGCTCGTGTCCGGTGTCACGGCTGACGGAGGAGCATGGGGGTCTTCCCAAGACTCCGCTTCCTCTTTCACATGCGAGGGAGGCGACAAACATGTGGATTTGGGAGGTCTCTGGGCTGTTTGTAAATACTGTATGAATGAGCGAGCGAATGAAAATCGTAAATATGGTATGAATGAAAACATTTATCACAACTACTTCTTGCCCAATGAGGCAGATTGTAATTTTATCATAATAAAGCTGTTTAATAGTAGGTTGTGGGTAAGTTTAAATACATCAGCAACGCTTTCTACCTACAAATCAACATGTTTTATTGTAAGACTATAAGCGCTATCAATGAACAGGTCACCCACCCTACCATTCACAAGTACTAATGATGTTACAAACCAGGGCACCCCCTCATCTAAGGTACTCAACTCCGTGAATAATTTAAAGGCAGTCTAACACCTATATGAGAACGTCAAGTACTCAAGAAATTCAGACTTATTTTAATAAAACTAACGTAAAGAACAGAAATGGCCAGTTTTTAATAAATGCGTTTAATTAATCTTATCGTAAAATTATGTTTTTGAATAGTTCTCTCTATCTCGATACGATGGGAAAATATTATGAATTAATTGATGGACAGCTTATCATAATTCAAGGAGAAGCCATTATTTATCTTGCCGTTACATTAAATGGGACCTCCTTATAAAATTTTATACCTTCAAGCGGAATAGAGGGGACTCACAAGGACTAAAAAAGCCAGACACGTGGATGAAAATAATTAGGGTTTCGGTTCTGACTAAGACAACAAAACCTTAAAAAGAGACGAGAGGAAAATTTCAAAGCAACAAGGCCCGACCGTAAGCAATGTCCAAAGGTTAAAGTTTTATTAAATGGTCAAACAGATTCAATTGTAGTCAAATTTGAAGGTAGTATTTGATGAGATGAGCAACGTAGTAATGATCAAGAGGGACGCACAGTCTACTAGAGACCGTACACACCTTCAAAATTTTAGATAAATTCAGACTCCTGAATTGGGCGTTATCGTAGTACACACGCATCTGTTCAAAAGTAGAGCCCCTCCCTTCGGAATCACCCCCCCCCCCCTCCAACCACCTTAAATAAAGACTGGAAAAATCTACTCATATGCTAAAAGATCACGAAAGAAACACGTGATGAACATAGAGCAGTTGTAACACTGAGCGTTGACCCGGCCGATTGTGCAGGTCCAACGTTGAACTCGGAATCCAAGGTTTCTGGCAACTCTGCCATATCGGGTTCACGTGCTCCATTCCACAGTATGCAACATGTTTTCCACCAGAGCCGATTTCAGCTGTCGATTTGTTTTTTTAACGTGTTTTCCTCATTGATAAGAATATTCATCGGGAAGTGACAATAAAACAAAAAAAAATACGCATGCAATCCACATATTATTCTACTAGATAAGATTATTTTTTTATTATGATAAAATTACAATCTGGCTTATTTAATACTTAATAGGCAATAAGTAATAGAGATAAATGTTGCTCATTCATACCATATTTATAATTCACCATTCACTCGCTCATTCATACAATATTTACAAACAACCCAGGGGCCTCCTAAGCCCACATGGTTGTCACCTCCCTCGCATGCGAAAGCAAGGTCTTGGGAAGTCCACCACGCTCCTCCGTAAGCCTCGACACCGGATACGAGCCAGCTGGCCAAGAGCGCGAGAGTCACATACGTTCAGGACATGATTGGAGAAACTAGCCATTGCCAGGACTCCCACTGTTACGCATTTATAGCCGATCACGAGGCCGTTTTAGTCCCCGAGGAGGTTTATAGGGATGAGTGGTCCAGTCAAAAACGACCATCTCGTTGCTCCAGCCATTGTGCATCGCGGCACTTCCATTTAGCTAACATATTCATCTAATCGTTCAAAATACGGAAAATCCAGGAAATTTTTTTAATCTTTCCCCACCATTGCCAATTATAGTTTGTCACCAGTTCTCTGTTTTCAAAAGGATTTCCCCCCCCCCTTTCGAATTTGAAACATTTTTTTCCAGTGAAAAAGAAATACAAAAAAACGACCAACCCGCTCTGTTTTGTCTCAAGTGAAAATAGGTTTGAGAAAGAATGATAAACTAATTTATTCCAATAATTAGCCACGAGATGCGGGTCTGACATAAAGCTGACCACAAATTTACCCTCTTTGTTTATTTGTTAAAAATAAAAATATTAACAATATATACAAATATTAACAACTCGGCTTTAAGAGAAGAAAAATCTCCCTATCTTGTCATATGAAATTGTTGAGAAATTCAGCCGTGTTTGTATCTATTCAAAAGTTGTACCAAGGAGTTTAAATGAAGATAAAAAATGTGAAACCCTCATTTTTCTCCCGCACAAGCCAAATGGATAGTTTACCTCTGGCTATCGCGCTATTGGTCAGCCTCCGCTGGCTCGTATCCGGTGACGCGGCTGACGGAGGAGCGTGGGGGACTTCCCAAGACTTCTTCTTTCACAGGCGAGGGACCATGTGGATTCAGGAGGACTTTGGTCTGTTTGTAAATACTGCATGAATGAACGAGTGAATGAAAATTGTAAATTTGGTATGGATGAAAACATTTATCACAATTACTTATTGCCCAATGATGCAGATTGTAATTTTATCACAGTAAAGTTGTTGTAAAAGGTTTAGTTCTCGAAGTGATTCTTTGCAGCTCAGCGTCATTGTCGGCTCAACATTCTTTGTCAGCCTTCAGTGGCCAAGCATTGTAATTCATATGCTAATGTTTCTTTACATAAAGGATCTGTTGAGGCAGCAGAGTCGTCAGTAATGAGCCATTTATATATATCACATTAAGCGTATTGGCGTCGGTACCCTCTGGTCGATCAAATATTATCACAACAAAAATCTAGTTGCGATATCGTATATTGATTGCACTATATCCTGTTTTGAGAACGTTCCTCTACCCGCTAGATAAATTTAATTGTACAAAATTCCAACGTTCATTGATAGCAATGGCGGACTTTATGATAGGAATAAATAATACAAAACTAATCAACAAAGCAATTGTATTTATTGTAAATATGGTACGTATGAGATCATTTACCAGAATTACGTATTGTCCAATGAGGCAGATAGTAATTTCATCATAATAAAGTTGTACTATTAAAAATAAATTGTATTTACGACATGAGTTTTCTATTGGTTAAACGTGTCTTTCGCCAAATCGTGAACTTCTGATAGCCCATCAAATAACCACAAATATAAAGTTCTTAATAAAAGCGTCAAGAGCTGTAGTATAAGTTCACTACTAATTGATGGGGATTTTGTTTTTGGATGTCATGTAATCGCTATTCAACAAGTAATCAATATAAATTATACTGCATTTGGTTGTAGATATGTAGTCGAATCATCAAAAGTCACCTTTAATAAAGTAAAATTTTTATTTTTATACGTTTCTAGATCAAACCGAAAACTTAAACTCGCCGGAACAGACAGACTCACAGGCAAGAAACAATAATATGTTATTTTGGGAAAAAATATAAATAGTGATAAGGCTATCATACAACGTAACAAATGCACTCGAAACATAAAATTCTTACACAAATATCGTAGTAAGACTGTATTCGTCAGGCCGGAATTGTGAGGGGATCCCAACAAAAATAATTTGTGGCAGGGCGGTTGGTCTAAAGAAGCCTGTAAGTCCAAAACTTCGGTATCAGGAATCGGTCGGGGATGCGAGGAACGTCTTTTTAGGGACTGGAAGGCACAATGGACCAATTGACAGTGGCTTATTCAAAATGCATACAGACCTGTGGGTTGCAGCGCAGTTCAAAGTAAAGTAATGAGTAATGGTTGATCAGTAAAAAAGAATATCTATGATGTAATCGCAAAAAACTGAAAAGACAACTGATCTTTAGACTAACTTTTGCCGCAAACATTTTTACCAATACTTAAGACGACAGCCACACACACCGGGGCATCAGCTCATTCCCCCCTATGACATATACGATGAAGATTCTCTACTATTTTGTTTAATAAATTCCAATTTTTTTCATCCTTTGTCATAAAATAATGATAAAATGCCATGGGTAGGTAACCTTCGCTCATAGCAAGCTGCATTATTAAACAGTGGTTATATCTTCAGGGCGAACAAAGTACATAGATAAAGCTTTGATTGCCTAAGAGACTTTATGGCCAACAACGCGTAGACAATCAAGGACGGGGGGAGGGGGCGGACGTGGGTTGTAAACAGCGTGATAGCACTAGGACTACGCATCCCGGCGTAGAAGCCATTTGAGAGGATGATGCCCCGGTGGTGGGGGGGGAGGGGGTTATCTAGGAGCTAAGTGCGGGGGTGGGGATTGGTGCAAAGTGTGCACAAGTGTGTGGCGAAAGGCGAGGGTCGAGTTCAAGCGATAAGTGACGGCACGACATATTTTATACAGTGCCGGATCGATAACGGGCAGGAAATATTTCTTAAAAGAGATGCAAGACGAACAACAGCGTTGAAATTCACAAACAAATTAGAAATTATCGAAATAAAGCTCGGCTGTATCGCTTCCGATAATTCGAACAGCAAGGAAGAAAATACCAACTCCTCTCTTCCTGAACAGAGCCAATAGAACTCGCAACCTTCAATTAAACCAGTAATTTTATATTCCGATTCAATTGTCTTTAACTATTTTTTTATGTACTTTAGTTTATTTTTTTATGCATCAATCAGCTTCACATAAATACATTTGGACATTCTATGACACTACTTCGCAATGAAAATAGACATCGTACATTAAAAATAAAACTTTATTCGATAAAAAAATTACTATCTGGCCTAATAGGGCAAAGGGTAATTGCGATAAATGATTTCATTTATGTATACAATAGTACGTCCACTCTCTCATTCATACTGTATTCACAATATATACTGTAAACTAACTACATAAGATAAATCACTCTATACTCTATTGTAAATTAATTTAAACAAATGTAAATAACATAAATAAGTCATTGTAAATGTTGTAAACAATAAAGAAGTCGCAGCTGCAAGTTAATTAAGTTAAGAGCTGGGAACCCGCTACCCACAACAGGTAGTAAAACAACCCTGCCAGGCCAGGCCTACGGCTGCCTAGCACAAAGCCCCACCGCATACTGGGGCCTCATTGGATACAATAAAGAGGTAGATGATTGGGCCTAACGAACCACCACAAAGTATAAATAGGGGCAGATCTCGGGCTGTAATTCATTCTCCTGACGAAGCTACTGACGACTCGCTAACTGATGACTTGCAGCTGCAGCGATATTCAAGAATTTGGTCTTCTCATTATGAAAACTTCTGCGTCTCTCTCTCCTCACCTCTCTACGTTTTAGTCAGGCGTTGTTAGACCCCACACCTTCCTAGTGGGATTCTCTGCCTTTGTCTCACTAAATCTAGCGCCTCCTTGGGAGAGACCTCTCCCTAGTGGACAACGGTTGTCGTGGCCCTGCAAGCTTACCAAGCAGTGTTCCCCACGGCGATCCAGTCTGCCTCTCTCCGGTTCACACTCGCCTTTGGGATCCGGACGGATTTCGCCTACCCTTAGATACCGAGTGTGAATTCGTGGTCATTCCAAGACCACACAAACGACCTACCCTATACCTCTTCTCCTGAACATAGCGCATTGTCGGGGCACATACCTATAAAAAATGGAGTCAGATAGTAAATCTGTCATGAAACGATTGTCCAGGTTATAAACTCAAGCAACCCTCACTTCGTCACCAGGGCTAGGATAACCAGGCACCCCCCTCGTGACGACCCGACATACACAAATACAGACATAGCCTGGGGATCCCTCAAAATCTCCTGCCACATCCTCAGCGAATGGCAAGGAAGCAGAGGTCAGGGAAGTCCTCGCGCTCCTGGAGCATCATCACTGTTAGACATTAGTAGAAGTAACTGTGAGAGAGAGGGGGAAATATCATAATATACTCCATGAATTACCCAAAATGGAACTTAAAAGAAGACACCGTTTAAAAACTCCATGATACTAAATCCATTACTCACACTTCTAAACCACCACGGTCTAGACCAGTGGTAGTCAACCTCGTCCCTACCGCTCACTAGTGGGCGTTCCAACTTTGATGGTGGGTGGTAGGGGTTTTAAAAACATTTTCGTAAAATTCCCCGTGATACTTTAAATTTGAGAAAATACACTACTTCTATCGCCCCACATAAGTTTAGTTCACATTACGTAAATGGCGCTATAGTGCGACATAATACAACTTGGCAAGAAGAACTGTTAGAAATTAAATATGATGAAGAAAGTAAACATAAGTTCGATAATAAAAAATGCATGTCATATTCAAATATGTGGAAAATGATATAAAGTTTATTCCCTACCTAATTTAGAACCGGGCTTTGGTGCTGTTAATAATTTTATGACCAAAGAAAGAAACTGCTTTAATATTTCCCAAAGAGACCTAAAGTCGGATATCCAGTATTTAGTTTCACATCATCAGCCTCAGGGATTCCATCAATAATTATATTAAATAAATGTAATTTCATCAGACTTCATGCTTATATGTATGTAAAGTATAAATAAAAAGATAGATTAAACTATATTAAGTTGTTTTATAAAGCTTTATTCTGGCAAACTTAGCAAAAGTACTACATAAAGTATCATATTTTCAAGGTAATTATTATTATATGCTTTGACTTGCTGTTATTATTATCTGCTTTATAAATTTTATGAACTAAAGTTACTTCCCTACTTTATATAAATCAACATTACTCTGAAACCGGTGGGCAGTTAGAAAATTTTACTACTAACGGAGATACTAAAGTGGACGGTAGATACTAAAGTGGGTGGTAGATACTAAAAGGTTGAGTACCCTTTGGTTCGAGGACCCTGTAGAGAACTTGCTCAAAGCTGGAGAGCGAATACATTGCTAACAAGAAGTTCATCACATTTAAAAAAATAGTTTAATACAATTTGATCTATGTCGGGTCGTCACGAGGGGGTGCCTGGTCACCCTAGCCCTAGTGACAAGTGCGGATTGTTCGAGTTTATAACCTGGACAATCGTTCCATGACGGCGTTACTATCTGACTCCATTTTGATAGGTATGTGCCCCGACAATGCACTATGTTATAGAGAAGAGGTACAGAGGTTTTTCATAAAGAATTAGTCGTTTTGCAGGACCAACTTGTAACCGATTTCGTAAACGCACGTTTAATTTTTTCTTCGTGTATTTGTCGTACCAAAAATAAAAATTATTGCTGCCTAGTAGTGACCCCACTTGTGTTTCTCTCAAAGGACTTACATTTTTGTCTCCAAGGTCCACACTCTAGTCCGTTAGCGGAAGTAGAAACAACATTCAAATTCGATTTAGCCATTTCGTAACCTTCCCAAGATATCCGTGATAGTATTACTTTGAAGCATTGTTTAAAAACGTTTTTGTTTCTCTTTCTTACTTCGCCAAATTTAAATTTTTTATCAGTTGGGAGCGGTATTATGGTGACTGAGATCTTTGGGGGTTTCCTCAGGGCTTTTGTTCACTTTTTAAATTTGTTTGTTTCACAAAAGAATGACATTATTTTACTGCCTTGAAAGACGCTAGGTAAATTTGTTTAGCACAGACTGAGTCCATAATTTCAGTGTACAGTCAAGGACTTTGTAATTTTTAATACTGATTTTCGACTTTTCAAAAGAAAATAAGAATTATTCATATCCTTTTAATAATGAAATAGATCAAATTGTATTAAAATATCTTTAAAAATGTGATGAACTTCTTGTTAGCTTTAAAATGTTATTCGCTCTCCAGCTTCGAGCAAGTTCTCTACAGGGTCCTCGAACCAAAGGGTACTCCACCTTTTAGTATCTACCACCCACTTTAGTATTTCCGTTAGTAGTAAAATTTTCTAACTGCCCTGCATCAGCATTCTACAGTAATGTTGATTTATAAAGAAGTAACTTTACTTCATAAAATTTTAAAGCAGAGTTACAGTAAGTTAAAGGATATAATAATAATTACCTAGCAAATACTTTATATAGTACTTTTGCTAAGTTTGGCAGAATAAAGCTTTATAAAACAACTTACTATAGTTAAATCTATCTTTTTATTTATACTTTGTATTATAAATAACAAATATATTAAAGTATGCTATAGCGACCGCTAACTACATAAGATAAATCACCCTATACTCTATTGCATATATATTGTAAGCAAAAGTAAAATAAATGTATTATAAACAAATATAAATCATTGTGAATGTGTGAAGCAATAAAAGGCGGAAGCCAACTAAGTCACACGAGGCAGGTCATAAACGTAACAACCCTTTTGAGCCCTCTCTACCTCCAGGGCTTGTCCCCTGGTCGGGTAATAAGGCAGCGGTCACGTTCCTCACCCCCGGTCACGTTCCTCGCCACAGGTGTGCGTGAAGCCGGGGCTTGTCACCGCCGGCTTAGACCCTTGCAGCCTCCCAGCAGGCAAAGGGAGAGGGTACTTAAGGCAGGGCTCCTGGCCCTGTTGATTAGTCTCTCTCGCGACCTTTACTAGATGACGCTTGTTTGGTTTCCGCTCGAACTCTGAAAACTTGACTAATTCTCTATGAAACCTCTTTACCTCTTCTCTTGAACATAGTGCATTGTCGGGGCACATACCTATCATAAATGGAGTCAGATAGTAAAGCCGTCATGGAACGATTGTCCAGGTTATTAACTCGAAAAATCCGCACTTGTCACCAGGGCTAGGGCTAGGGTGATCAGGCACCCCCTAGTGACGACCCGACATATGCCATGCAAATTATTCTATATAGGTTTCCTAAAATTAAGATCACGTTCAGATAAAGAGGCACTTTATACTTATAGTTTATAACAGCAATGAATCGTCATAAATATCCATTATGAAATAAAATAAACAATGTGAAAATAATAATGACATATAAGTTAATGTAAAAACAAGACTCACCATATCCATCGGTAGATGATATGACCTGGCATAATAAGTAGTAGTTTCTGTAATAAAAAAAAAAAAAAATTTAATGTTTGGTATTATTATAGCATAGTTATTTTTATTTATTCAATACAAAAATGTGACCAAGGATTATATATTGAGACGAACCAATGCAATAGGATTTAGGAAGTATCAACTTTGTTGTATTTATATAGTGATTTTCTTTCGGAAACAAAACAAATGGAGCGAAATAAATTTTTGGCAGCTCCATACAAGCATGAATAAAGAGTAATCCCTGATTTCGTATCTGAACACGTAACGAAAAAAGTCAGAATATTCAACACTATAAATCGTAGCATGCAATATGAGCTATTTGCATGAACCGTACTAAGTAAATAAACGATCCTCGCATGGCACGAAACTGTCGTGGAAGAGAAAAACCGACCAAAACAAAAAAAAAAATTGGCATGTTTAAACATGGCATTTATACCATATTTACAATTTTCATTCACTCGCTCATTTATACAGTATTTAGCCCAGAGACCTCCCAAGTCCACATGGTTGCCACCTCCCGCACATGCGATAGAGGAAGCGGAGCCTTGGGAAGTCCTCCACCCTCCTCCGTCAGCCGCGTCACCGGATACGAGCTAGCGGAGGCTGGCGAAGAGCGCGAGAGCCACATACGCTCAGGACATGATTGGAGAAACTTGCTATTGCCAGGACTCCCACTCTTACGCAGTTATAGCAGGTGACGAGGCCATTGCCGCTTAAGTCTCAGAGGACGATTATAGGGAAGAGTGGCGCAGTGCAATGACTGTGCTACGGTGGTTGGATATACTTTAATAAATAAGAGAGTAAAGGTAGTGAAGATAATCCTAGGCAGTGACCATGTTAGACCTGAGCGTCCGCAACATGCGGTAGTTACGTATCGAGGTAACGAATACAGCGAACTAACGAATATATATTTTTACCTCTCCAAGAGTTGTGTCACCGACATAATTACAATAAGATGATAAAAACAACTAGAATGGCTAGTAAAGACATGTTTCAGCTATTAACCGTCGACAGAGTTACGACACAGAATTCATAAATGCATGAGTTATAGAGCGGAACGTGACATCGTAGTAACTGTTACGATGAAATAGTGCAAAGGAGGCTAGGATTGTGCATAAGACATCTTAACTTAACAACTGCTACTTAGCCACGTTTCCCAGTAACCTGATGCATACAGTAACAGTTACAGCGAGGAATTGGAACTTGGAAATCCACTTGGACCATCCTGCCGTGAAAAAAGTGCTATTTGTGTGGAAATGGGGAGTGAAATGGGAAGGGGTTCGCATTCATTTGTATGGACTCTGTATAAGAGATTGTAAATAATTATTATACAGTTTGTTGGGTTAATCGCCTGTTCTGTAATTCTTAAAAATATATCACTATAATATACACTAGACACCAGTGTTATGGTTTAAATCATATATTAACACTTAGGTTTGATGCATATTGGTTCTGTTACTGCTTATTAGTTCATAGTTTAACTTTGTTTCTGTTTAGCGTAGCAGTGACAATTATTTTATGTATTATAATAAAGTTAAATATAACAAATACTCAAACGCTGGTCCGGATATTGTAATAAAATTTATAGTATTGGTATGTCTCAGTTCTAATATCCAATATTCATTGTAACAAAGAGTTGGTGTATATAATTGAATTAATTTTAACTGGTTATATTTTGTGCATTCTATTTTATTAATTACGATTTTTTTTTTAAACCGTTCATTCAATATACACAGAGTGAGTTACAAATGTCACAATATGAAATCTTTACATAAATGCACATCGTAGCTACATTTTATGTATAGTTTGAGGTCAAAAATGATTGAGCTAAGGTAGAGAATACAAGGCAAAACAATAGAGAAAGTGTTAGTGCTCACTTTATGAATGTGTGGTGCCTATCGTAACTTAACCTTATATTCCCGGTCAGTCAGTTGTCATCGATACGAGAATGGGGGGTCATAGTGTTAAACAACGGTGTCAGGTGCTGCAACGAGTCAAAAAACTTGAGAGATAAACTCGCCCACCGACGGCACACCAACGGGTGCAGGTCAGCGTTCTGTAACCTCTCGAGAGAGGTACGTCCGACCACTTTTCGCATGATCCCATTCTTAAATTGCTGGAGGCTTTCGGCTCAATCAAGTAAGTATACAGTGGGGCACCGTACAACAGAGCTGGCTAGAGGACACATTTATATATCATCAGTTTGAGACGAAGCGACAGGTTGGGTAAAGTTAGTAAGTGCGAAAGCCGGTAAGGCCTGTGTCGTATGTTTTCTACCTTGCATCATTAATTCATCGGGATACACATAAATTGAATATTGTAACGTTTAATGATATAATAAGTGGACGTTGTGGTTTAGAATCCACCATAACAGTTTTGATATAACCACCACCTAGTTACTTAACATGACTGTTCACTTCCTTCCCTCAATCCCATTATTAATTAATTAACTTTAATGCGTTGGTTTGACTTGATGGACTGTCAAAACAATAAACATTGTTCATCAGTCTAGAAGGTTCTAGAACTTTTCACGTAACATTATTTTTTTTAACAGAAAAACACCTTATATTGGACTACAAGTGCCATTCTCACATAAAATTCTGATTATGGTACAGCTACCGTCGTATAGTGAACATACAATCATGATGACACTCCAAAACCCATTATTACTCATGAATTTGAAATGTTGTTCCTAATTTGAATATTTTCCCCAGTTCTTCTAATTCTGTAAATATTTAAGTAGCGACGACGTGCGTTTTTTAAGTAGAGTGCTGATTGGCTACATTCTAAATGTATGAGGCTCTTACATTGAATACTCTGTGAAGTTGATGAAAGCGTAAATTAGCTAGTAGGGTAAAGACAAAATGCGTGATAGCGGACACACTGACGGTACCGAATGAACCGAGTTTAATCACAAATATACTACGTTATATAGATTCCTAAGAGTGTTGTAAAAGAGTCAGTTTTGTTACGTCCGCATTGACAGCGGTATGTATATTGAATTCCGATGCGTACTCGAATTATCAATTATTCATAATTGTAACAGATACTACTAAGCAATAAACATTATATTTATAATACTTGAGCAACGTTTAATTTTAAATTCCTGGTCCGGCTAACATCACAAAGAAACATATCAAGGCATAAGTTGACCTTTACCCGGCTCAGGCGATAACTTATTAAAAAAACGACTCATTCCTATGCCAGTTAAAAATATCTTAGGTGATGTTTTGATAATTTAAATTAATTTATTGCCTAGATAAACACACAAGGTCGTGACAACGCAGGCCACAACAAGTTAAAATTAAATAATATATTCATATATGCTCAATTTGATTTGATTTAGTGACTCAGGAAACGTCTACAGGGTGTTCACATTTCAAAACGCTTACCGAATGAAGAGTAGAGGTCTGATTTCAAGAAGGTTCCTGCGTTTATTTTTTCGTGGTAAAACAATAAATGTTGTAGCTTATAAGGTTCTTCATGAAGCTGTGAATAAGTTCCTGTTTGATCTAGAGAATTCAAATCTTAGTTGGTTGGGGGGGGGGGGTGGAACTAGACGACCTGAAAAATAATTACGATCCCTTTTCTTGACCTTATGATTTTGTTTGTTTGTTTGAGGCCATAAATAAGTCAACCATAACGATCATTAACGCCCGCATACAATAAATTCAGAAAAGAGACACGTTATTCTACGTTAGAAAAAGAGAAAAACTAATAGAGCACAAGGAAAATAATTAGATAAATAGCCTGCGTGAATATCGATTAAATATGTTTAAGTATTCTCCGGGATTCTAGGAAGTTGAGTATTGCAGAAATCGATTCTTCTGAATCAGCAATGGCTTCAGAAGGAAAAAGGAATGCTCTCTACTCCTCACTCTCAGGGCATTGGACCAAAATATGCTTGACTGTATGGTCAGATCCAGCATCAGGTAGGGCGGGTGTCATTGTCCATGAAGTAGTCATGGATCGGTCAGTATGATATGCTTGACTGTATGGTCAGATCCACAGCATCAGGTAGGGCGGGTGTCATTGTCCATGAAGTAGTCATGGATCGGTCAGTATGATATGCTTGACTGTATGGTCAGATCCACAGCATCAGGTAGGGCGGGTGTCATTGTCCATGAAGTAGTCATGGATCGGTCAGTATGATATGTCAAATCCTTATATTATCGGCAAAATAATAACGACGCTAAATGAATAACCGTTTTTGAATCGATTAGTTGGGAATTTCAACATCTTTTCTAGCGCAAATGTCAATATACTGATGGTTATTGGCTGATAGATATGAGCCGTTTCCGGAGCTGGTCAACCCGCGACAGAGGTGGAGCATGACCCTAGCATTCCGTCATTTCCCAAAAATCAGTTTAATCTTCTCGACCGGACCCCCGATGGGAGTCGTACCACCAGAGATTAATTAATTAAGCTGATTTTTAAGATTGAATTTTTATTTAAATTATTATTTTTATTTTTTTTTTTAAATAAATTAATAATATGTGTTTCAGCTTGACGGAAAAGTCGAGTGGGCCAGAAGCCAGTCTCGAATTATGTTATACATACGTGAGTATCATTTCTATTTTATTTTTAATTTTTTGAATTTCTTTTATTACGCCAACCTCAAAATTTGTCCGAGGCGCTACCGCAGACCTGCCCACTCCCCCCTCTTTTTTTGTTTAGATTAATTTTTATTTTATTTTTCTTATTCATTTATCGTTATACCAATTTAAATACAAGTATTCAATTACTTATTTAATAAATTAAATAAATAGTTTTTATTGGACAAAACATACAAACAGAAATGAGCCATGCTTATTAAGGATTAATTAATTATTTATTATTATATAATATTAATATTATTATTATATTATTATATATATATATATATATATATATATATATATTAATATATAATAATTAATTAATTAAGGAGAAATTAAGGATGGAATGGCTGAAATTTAGCATAGGCTGAAAATAAATACCATTTATAACAGAATATAATGATGAGGTTCACCCTCACTTTAAAAAACTGGGGAATGAGTGCAAAGACGGTACTGTGTTGAACCCTGGGTTTTTGAGGTGTTTCAGAAAATCGAAGAATGCCTCGTGTCCGGAAAACGAGAGAAATCCTTATTAGTTGACATGCCTCCCTTTTACGAGATCGTCGGCAGGAAGTCAGGAGGAAAAAAAAAAGTAAAATTGAAAGCTTGTTCATCTTTTTCACTGAGAGAAGAACCGGTGGAGATATGTTGTGCAATTGCGCCAGGTGAAGTGTAAAGATGCTATTATTGATATAATTACATATTCTTCTAATTTCTTAGTAGTATAAGTTCTTGGTGGAATAAATGCCTGTTATTTAAAGAAAAAAAACGCCTTTCTCTCAATAAAGAAACGTCTTAGACTACGCTGTGCCATAACATGGTTGATAACACAGCCATTAAACCCGGTCTGATCAATAGCTAATCAATATGCGGTAGTAAATGTCGAACAAACGTTCATAATAATTTATAGTCTCAGATCACTTCACTAATACGTTCAAGACTACAATAAAATTCATAATTTATCTATCATTAACAGAAACTTTGCGAGAACAATGGTGATTGGGTGGGGGGCGTAGAATATTACAAATATCACTCGTCCTAAGTTCTAATCCTAGTCCTAGGTATGTAATAGAACAAAAAAAAAAGGATTCTGGGAACGTGTGCCATAAGAAAGATAGTAAAGTAAATAAATTCAATTCTAACAAACAGCAACAAACAAATAATAAATAACAAAAAAAAAAGACGAAATAAAACAAAGCATATACAACACACACAGAAAGTATTTACAAGCATTCAAGTCAATAAAGACACACATAAATCCTAAAATTAAATATACACTATAAGTGAACAAAACTAAAAATAAGAAAAGTACAATGCGTACGTTTGGACATGAAACAAATAAGCAAGTAGATATGATTATAGTGGAAATAATTCCCAAGCTAGAAAGAGTCTGTTTGGGGGAGGACGTGTTGGATAGGAGGGTTTGGAAAGTGCCTGAGGATCTCTTACTTTTTTATACTTGGCATACATAAAAATAACTGTCAAAATCAGTTCATATAAAATTTAAAACAACTATAAACATTTGGCGAAACTAACGTTATAGAACATTAACTAACAAAAACATTTAAAAAGCTCACTTATTTCATCCAATGAAATTCACTAGGGGTCGTAAATATAAGAATGTGGACCACAGAAACGATTTAACGACCACCGGGTTCGATCTGAGATCATTAATGGAATATTCCTAAATAGCACTTGCCAAGGCATTATTTAGTTTTAAATAACCGCTTCTTTCCGGTTTAGAATACTCTAACTACGATCCCATAAATGCAGGAATTCCACAGGGCAGTGTCCTAGGCCCCATCCTCTACAACCTATACACCGCTGATGTCCCCTCTACTTACAATACCTTCATGGCCACATTTGCAGATGACACTGAAGTCTTGTCATCCCACCCAGACCCCGACATAGCATCCCATAACCTTCAAAAACACCTTGACGAGATCGAGTATTGGGGCAATCAATGGCGGATCAAAGTTAATGAAGCAAAATGCTTCACCCTTTGTCGCAAGACTTGTCCACTAGTTTATTTTAATTCTATTCCTCTCCCTGTAACCGAGACAGTACGGTACTTAGGCTTCCATCTCGACAAACGACTGACCTGGAACCCACATACGAGACTAAAAAGACAAGAACTAAACTGACGCTTTGGACAACTGTACAGACTACTTCAAAGGACATCCCATCTCTCAATAGAAAATAAACTACTAATATTCAACTTAAACCAATCTAGACATACGGAATAGAGCTATGGGGGACAGCAAAAAAGTCGAACATCAAGCGTATCCAATCCTTTCAATCCAAAGTCCTGAGAACAATAGTAAATGCCCCTTCTTACGTCAGCAACAAAACCCTTCATAACGACCTTAATATACCCTACATTCTAGAACTCATCCCTTCCAAGTTTATGAAATTCCACAGTAGCCTTTCCAACCACCCTAATCCTGTAGCACAGTCTTCGCACTGCGCCACTCATCCCTGTAATCCTCCTCGGAGACTGAAACGGCAGTGGCCTCGTGACCTGCTATAATCGCGTGACAGTAGGAGTCCTGGCAATGGCCAGTTTCTTCAAATCATGTCCTATTGTATGAATGAGCGAGTGAATGATGACTGTAAATATGGTATGATTGAGATCATTTATCTGTATTATTATAGCCTTATAAAAGGCAGATTGTAATTATTGCACAATAAAGCTATTAAGTAAAAAAAAAATAATTTTTTTTAAATTATAATTTTCGTTATATGCTAGAAACAATATTTACAAATTTCCAGAATTTTCGGCCTTTTATTTATCATACAATTGATTTAGAATAGAATAAAAAAAATATTCCATGACTAAGTCCCCTACGAATAACATTAAACAAATTCACATCTGGCAAATAAAATAAGCTATAACACCATAATAAAAAAAAAGAACATAATAATAATTATGAAATAAAAATAAAAACTGCTTTTAATAAATAAAGCCCCCCTACGAGAAAGCAAAAAAAGAAGAAAGATAAAATACAACAATAGGCAGAAGTTTGTAACAACAGTAATAAAATGAAAACAAGAACGTAAGATACAAACTGGCAGCCAATATTTACTTACATATAATAAACAATCAAATAAAAATGATTGCTGCAATAATAAAAGTCATCAGAAATATTAAATAATGAATGAGTGAATCTTTCCCAGGCTAACGGTCGTCTTTTTGGATGGTGAGAGGGTGTTGTAATAGAAGGGCTTTGAAGGTTCGTAGGGATGAAGCATGGCGCATATTAGGAGGTGGAGAATTCCAGAGAGTAGTAGAGCGAGCAAGGGAGGACCAATCGTATGCTGCAGTTTTGTGGGCAGGAATATAAGGTTCAGAGAGACTTGCGTTCCGGGAGCGGACTGAGGTTAGGAACTGTAAAATAATACCTATATTAGGGGGTGTGAGGCGAAATTACGTATATTTACATGTCAATTTGGCATTTGGCTGGTTTTCGCCAGGACAAAAACCAATTTTGAACGTTCTCAAAGTCGTTTAAGAATAAGAATTGACTTTATTCTACATTCAATTTTTCATAGGTTTTGCTGTGCTAGGCTTGACAAAACCTGAGAGTTGAGAGCGAGCGTTGAACCTGAACAGCTCGGTGTGAGATAATACATTATTTATGCCTTGAGGGGTGTAATAAAGCGACTAAGGTTTTTTAGTAGGATAAAATACACAAGTTTATTCGACTTCGTGACAGAGAAGATATCTTATGAAATCACGACAACAAGAATTCCATCTAGCCCCGTGCCATGCTAGCCAATTATAAATAAACCAATGGTGTAATAGGGGTCGGAGTGTAGGTTACAAATCGCTTTGACTGGAACGGCGCGAGTCGATTCTCACCTGAGACAGCTGACAATACACGACATGACATGACACACCAGGCATTGCAGATCGGTACAAACAATGGGTGTTTAATCACCAAGTTGTTTAATTCAATGTGCATAACTCATTCATAAAGAGAGAGGGAAGGTGACGCTGAGGTGCTGGTGTGATCAGTAAGCACTAGGCTTTACCTCTCAATCTTATCTCATTACCGAGTAAATCGCTAAATTATAACCTTTAATTATTTGTTATGGGGTTGTTTTAGTTTTAGCATATTATTATTATTAAATAATTAATACTTTAATTGAAAATAACGTCCCTTTACTAGAAAATGGGACTATTAAAAGTAAAAGATGATTTTAATGTCTTTTAGGGTGTTATAGTATTTTTAATGTCTTCATCGTCCAATGAATCATCAATGTAAAATTTGACGGTCCTAGCACGCGTGGGACTCAAATGTACTAGAAGTCGCAGATAGACAAGCAGAGGTTTGAAAAGATAAAAATCATTGTTACCAATTGGCCAATATCTGTAAGATTGGTGTCATTAGATCCGGACATCTACGTACACCTGTCAATTGTTATTATTAACGAAAGAAAAAGAAAAAAAAATAGTCACAGGGTCGAGACTCGTACCCGAAACCTCAGAATTCCCATGACGTACAAAAAACAAATTCATTTCTAGCAAACAAAAATTACTATGACATCAGAATGGAAATAGTCCGAGATAGGTTGAGACATGTTTTAACACCTGTGTAGATCGTGTGATTTAACACCTTTAGATTTCTTTTTATGGGGTTATTTGAAGTCAAAGGTGTATAAAAACCTTAGGGCCGCACACCACAACTAATAATTATTAATACAAAGTTAATGTTTCGAAAAAAGAAAACCCGGTAATTTCAAGCGTAATTTTATTCATCTCTGTAAGACTTTGTTTTTAGCGGCGTTGTTCTGAGGTTAATTAGATCGAACATATTTTATCTTCTCACAGTTTTCGATGGCTTAAGCCATCATCTTCAGGTACTTAGAAGAGTCAGCCGCTACGACTGAAAACGACCATTAAAATAACTAAAAAATGCACGCAGACAAAAAATTGTTTCAATTATTTATCAAGGTCCAGCCCACAGCGGCAAATACTACAAAGAAAACATATTTTGAGGTTCGTGAGAGCGTGACTCTAAAGCGGTACGATACGTATGGAACCTCGTCATAGTTCAAAAGATTACCTACGATTGGGGAGCCATAGCAATTTTCTTCTTCAATAATTTTTTGTTTGGCTAACAACTTTAAGATTTTTTTTTTCAATGATATAATTGGTGATTGGGGTTTTAGATTATATAAATAACTCTTTTTTTTTTGTCTTCCCGACTAGTTATACTTTTAAGAAGACAAAAACGTAACGTGTTATTATCTTTAAGCTGCAACTGAAATAACTGCTATAGCTTCGTCGTTTGATATAGTTTTTTGTTTTTAAATCATTCTTTTTAAATTTCACGTATAGTTATCGAAAAAAAGGATATTAAAGTTTGATTTCTTGCCAATCCTGACCGTGAAAAGATCGTACTTTTGTCTTTTTGTATGTCGGCATGTTCCGAAATAGAGATCGTAAAAATAATATACAATCTCAATAATCCGGAGGCACGATGAGTAAAGATAACTCCCCTATTTGAAAAAACACAGCTTAATTTCTGTGCCTTTGTCAACATTTCTGTCACAGTGTGCTGTAAGCGGGGGTCACTGTATTTCTCTCTAAACGAATAAATAATTTATTAAAATATCCTCGCCCTTTTTTTTTTCTCAGCCATCAAAGGTATAATTTTACGAGAGAAAATATTATAGGAGCCAGTTAAAAAAAAGGTCGGACCCGTTTTAAAAATTAAAAGATTTCTTGACTCACAGCTCAATGACTATTCAACCGATTTATAGTTGTGACATTAACCCTTCATAATGATCTGAATATACTCTACATTCTTGAACTCATCCCTTCCAAGTTCATAAAATTCCATACACCTTAATATATCCAACCACCCTAATCCCCAAGTCATTGCACTGCACCACTCATCCCTATAACCCTCCTCGGAGACTAAAACGGCAGTGGCCTCGTGAGCTACTATAAATAAGTGACGGTGGGATTCCTGGCAATGGCCAGTTTCTCTAATCATGTCCTGAGCGTCTGTGGCTCTCACGCTCTTGGTCAGCCTCCGCTGGCTCTTATCCAGTGACGCGGCTGACATAGGAGCGTCGAGGACTTTCCAAGACTCCGCTTCCTCCTTCGCACGTGAGGGAGGCCTCTGGGCTGTTTGTAAATATAGTATGAATGGGCGAGGAATGAAAATTGTAAATTGGTATGAACGAGATCACATCGCACAATTACTTATAGCTCAATCAGGCAGATTGTAATTTTATCATATATTATTATATTATAACTTTATTGTGCAATAATTACAATCTGCCTTTTATAAGGCAATAATAATACAGATAAATGATCTCATTCATACCATATTTACAGTCATCATTCACTCACTCATTCATACAATAGGACATGATTGGAGAAACTGGCCATTGCCAGGACTCCCACTGTCACGCGATTATAGCAGGTCACGAGGCCACTGCCGTTTCAGTCTCCGAGGAGGATTATAGGGATGAGTGGCGCAGTGCAAAGACTGTGCTACAGGATTAGGGTGGTTGGAAAGGCTACTGTGGAATTTCATAAACTTGGAAGGGATGAGTTCTAGAATGTAGGGTATATTAAGGTCGTTATGAAGGGTTTTGTTGCTGACATAATAAGGGGCATTTACTATTGTTCTCAGGACTTTGGATTGAAAGGATTGGATACGCTTGATGTTCGACTTTTTTGCTGTCCCCCATAGCTCTATTCCGTATGTCCAGATTGGTTTAAGTATAACTTTGTAGATTAGTAGTTTATTTTCTATTGAGAGATGGGATGTCCTTTGAAGTAGTCTGTACAGTTGTCCAAAGCGTCTGTTTAGTTCTTGTCTTTTTAGTCTCGTATGTGGGTTCCAGGTCAGTCGTTTGTCGAGATGGAAGCCTAAGTACCGTACTGTCTCGGTTACTGGGAGAGGAATAGAATTAAAATAAACTAATGGACAAGTCTTGCGACAAAGGGTGAAGGTAATGTGGGAGCATTTTGCTTCATTAACTTTGATCCGCCATTGATTGCACCAATACTCGATCTCGTTAAGGTGTTTTTGAAGGTTATGGGATGCTATGTCGGGGTCTGGGTGGGATGACAAGACTGCAGTGTCATCTGCAAATGTGGCCAAGAAGGTGTTGGAAGTAGAGGGGACATCAGCGGTGTATAGGTTATAGAGGATGGGGCCTAGGACACTGCCCTGTGGAACTCCTGCATTTATGGGATAGTAGTTAGAGTATTCTAAGCCACAGCGGACTTGGAAGAAGCGGTTTGAAAGGTAGGACTGTAGGATTAGGAAAAGGGTCTGTGGTAAATGTCTTTTGAGCTTGTAGAGCAAACCTGCGTGCCAAACCCTGTCAAAAGCTTGAGCTATATCGAGAAAGGCAGCAGTGCAATACTTTTTGGTTTCAAGGGCTGAGGAGACGTGATCAACAACGCGAAGGCCTTGTTGAGCAGTGGAATGTCGTTGGCGGAAACCAAACTGGTGTGTGGGAAAAAGGTTTTTGGATTCAACAATTGGAAGTAGACGTTTTAGTAGGAGTTTCTCAAATATTTTTGAGAGGATTTTATCATATAAAAAAAAAAAGTTGTGACATTAGACAGGTAAGTTCCGGGAACTTCGTATATTTTTTTTGGACAATATTTTAACCGTCTACTTAACAATGGTGGTTTTTGGAGACCGAGCTGGTTTAATAAGTAAATTTACGTTCTATCTTAAATACGAAGTTTTTGATTAATTAATTTTATCTATCAACTGTGTAAGAAAACCCGCGTTCTTCAAGTCCTTTATTTCGTTTATAAATTAGATGGTGATATTTTTTTTAATAATGAAAAAAAAATGACTGCAGTTTCTTGGTTCAACTAATCTGGTTTGTATCTCGTAGCATACGCTAGAAGTCTGGCCAAATGCCAGAGAAACTGGTGTGTTCCTTGTTGTGATTTAGAAATATTTATTTTTTTCTTTGCTCAGCCGGTTTAATTATTTAATTCTGTGATTTATCTTTAAGTATTTAATTACTCACTACTTTTTTATTTTTAAATAGAACTCGTTTCTAATAATTTTAATTACATTGTGGTGTCGTGTCCTTCTTCTTTATTCTAGACCACCCATATTCTTCATAATTAGTACTAAAATAACAAGTAACTCCTTTAAAATAAAATACATTTAAAAAATAATATATGAAAACCAGTTTTTGAATACTTGATCAGAAAAGCAAACTATCACAAATCATACAAATAAATAAATCTTAGGTATATGAATTATTTTTTCATGTAATATCGGTTTATCATTTTAGCGACCGCTCACTACATAAGATAAATCACCCTATACTCTATTGCATATATATTGTAAGCAAAAGTAAATAACATGAACTAAATGTATTATAGGTAAAGGTAAATAACATGAACAAATATAAATCATTGTAAATGTGTTAATCAAAAAAAAAAAAGGCGGAAGCCAAGTAACACGAGAAGGGCAACAGCTGTCAGTCATAAACAGTCAGGTACCCACCCGCAGGGTCTATGAGCCAGACGAGGAGGCTACCACAGGTCATAAACATAACAAACCTGCTGGGGCCTCTCTACCTCCAGGGCTTGTCCCCTGGCCGGGTAATTAGGCACCAGTCGCGGCATCACCACATGTGTGAAAACCAACCACCGGCCTAGGCAATCTTGCAGCCCTCCCGGTAGGCAAGGGGTGAGTGTACTTAAGCCAGGGCTCCTGGCCCTGAAAATTAGTCTCTGAGTCTCTCGTGACCTTCACTCGGTGACGCTTGGTTTCCACTTGACTTCTGAAAACTTGGAAACCAACTTGGCCTAATTCTTTATGAAAAACCTCTGTACCTCTTCTCTTGAACATAGTGCAATGTCGAGGCACATACCTTGTGGTCTATTGATCGCTGCTAACATTTATGCAAGAAAAAAACAACATATGATATAAAATGACTTACAGTAACAAGTGGTAACTTTAGGTCATAATATAATATATAAAAATATTATAGCGTATATTTCGAAACAAACTTAAAAAAAAATTAATTTATATTTTATCAGTCATGTTTATTTTATATTTACCGTCACGCTACCGAACTTCTCGTGCAGAGG
Source organism: Acanthosoma haemorrhoidale (assembly GCA_930367205.1). Lineage (NCBI taxonomy): Eukaryota > Metazoa > Arthropoda > Insecta > Hemiptera > Acanthosomatidae > Acanthosoma > Acanthosoma haemorrhoidale. Next base: position 108,358,873 of record OV884013.1, read on the forward strand.
TATGGTGGTGGAGTTGTTGGTATTTTTGAATAGTTTTTGGTATTTTTATTGTTATTTTTTTATTGGATTATAAAGTAGATAGGATAGGGTTATTTATGGAATAACACATCGGGCAAATGGCCTCCACGATTTTGCTGGTACATACGCACTTTTTTGTCGAAATTTTCCATGACCATTTGGCAGAGATGCGTTGGAATTTCCTCTTTTAATGCACGGGTGGATGTGGGCTTGTTGACATGCACCTTTAACTTCAAATAACCCCATAAAAATAAATCTAAAGGTGTTAAATCAATCGATCTAGGGGGCCAATTCTGATCATCGAAACGAGAGAGTACACGACCTGGAAATATCTCATGCAGTATTTGAATTGTTTCATGGGCTGTATGGCATGTGGCACCATCTTGTTGAAACCACATATTGGCCACATCAATATCATCCAATTTCGGCACAAAGAACTGTGCTTACGACGCCTAATTGATGTTCCTGGATTTTCAACAACTCTCACGCACTGCTTCGATATTGACATTTGAACGGCTTGTTTTTGGACGACCAGTGTGTTTAGTGTCTCCAACTGATCCAGTCTCCCTAAATTATTCAATTAATCTCTTCACAATTGATGAAGTTAAAACACTATTCCGACCATATTTTGTATGAAACTTTCGAACTGCGGCTGGGAAACTTTTATTATTTTTGAGATAATGTTCAACAATATAAACACGTTGTTCTATCGTGTAACACTCCATTTTTACTAATCCTAACCTGTCAGCTGTCAAATTGTTTTTTTTAAGGGATGCCAGCACTTTACTGCATAATTGGCGGCAAATTCAAATCTTGCGTTAAATCTGGGACGCCCATGGAGCAACAAACAGAAGATATGAAGAGTCTTCGATATCAAGAGCGTAATTAGGAAACACGATTTTTGCAACAGAAACTCACAAGGGTGGGTCTTACAGAATCATGCCCATCAGATCTGACCCCCCCCCCCCACTGACACGGGGATTGTTTTGTTTCTGTTGAACTCGTAAATTTTCGCTACTATTTTATAGCATATTTCAGTACGCAAAATAAGGCACAATGACGACAACAGGACCGAGATATAGTGAGTATTTTAACACTGAATTCAGATTTGAAAAAAAAAAATTCTATGAGCCCAGGTTTTCCAGAAATCGCGTTTTTCTTCCTAAACATTAATCATTTTAATAAATTTACTAAAAATAAATCTCTCTGGTATACCCATAATTTATTTTATGGGTTTTTCGGCGGCTACGTTACTATTTTCAAGTATCTTGATTAAACTCATAGGATCTTGATCATAGGATATTAAATTTTAAATAAATAATAATTAATGTGAAAAGTTTAATTAACGTCCCATATTCTTACCAAGCCAAATCTGCTCCTTAGTGATTATTATTTATTTAAACTTGCATGTCCTAGTCTATCATTTCAATTATAAGATATTTGAAAATGGTGGCACAGCTGAAAGTGCTTGTGTCAGTATGAAATAAATTGAGGGTAGACCTGAAAGAAGTGTACATATATCGATTATAAATAGCCCGTCAACAGCCTTTCAACATAATTTGTCATTTTAAGTGGTTATACTTGGAGAAATTGAGCTATAAAATTGGCAAACAAATACTTTTTTTTTGGCTAGTGCAATTACTAAAACTCTTATACAGTTTGACACTGAACATCTGAAGAATTCTGTCAAATGGGATGGGTTAGCTTTCCAGTCCCCTAGTGCGCTCACTATATGATCAATGTTTTATACTAGACGGAATAACATTTGATAACTTATCGATAGTTATATAATGCTAAGAATATTGTAATGTTATTATTATATATAATGCAAAAAGTAGAAGCAAGCCCATTCTAGTGTATACCTGCCTCGTGGCTTCATGGAAGTCACTGGTATTTCTTGTTATTTTTTAAGTACGCGACCCCATCCCTCCCTATTTTCGGAACTAGCCTTCTCTTACACACATATGTCTCAGCTTTAGCCCCAGTCCCCACTTGTTCTCCGACACTCGTCCCTAAACATCCCACCCAGTATGTAGTAACATAACTCTTAATATTTGTATATACCAGTGTTTTGCTTGTACTTCATAATAAAGCTTTTCTTTCATTTCTTTTAAAGGACCCTCCTCTACAAAGATTATTTAACTGATGATCTAAACGGCATATGGCTGCCACGACTGACCGACCAGTTAAATATACAAGTTCTCCTTTTACAAGGAAATTCGTGGAAGGAACACATACACCCGAGTGATCGAGTGATTTGTAGAAATCCATCCATTCGTTATGTATGTTTTCCGACATAGATATACATAAGTGAATATTTCATTTAGGTTTTATGTATTCACGTAAAGTTTTAGGTTAGAGGCACTCTATCCTATGGCAAATATATGAATTGAGCCCATGTAGCTGTAATAAAAAGACATACGAACAGTTTACCGAAATGTAAAAAACCTATTTGTTATTTGCCAATTCTTAACTGTTTCCTTGCCTATTTTCTTCCCTATTTTTCTTTAGACATTACTACATTTTCCAATGAGTTTTGATCGAATACTTATATACGAATAATTATGTGTAAAATGTAAACAAAAAACTCTTCGTGGCTAAAAGAAATTTACTTTGGGAGTCTTCAACCAACCAAAAGGTGCAATGGCATCATGCCACCAAATAAATTTAGCGACTTTTCGAAAAGCCAAGGAGTTGGTGTTCTCAAGGACACTAGATGTATATATTTAGAATATTACAAAAGTCCTTTCAGCACGATTTTTTTTTTTTTTTAAGCTGACGTTAGCACGTTTTATTTTTAGACAAATAAGGTATACAATCGATCCCTCAATCTGAGAAATAAAAAGACACTTTAGAACATTTTACTGAGGTATAAAAAACATATTTAGTTTTATTGAAATCCCTTAACTGGTTCCAATCAATCCTTCATTTTCTTTAGACATTGCGGCATAGTTGACAATTTGGTTTGGTCTAATCATAATTCTCTAAAATGTCTTAATCAATAATACAAAAAATTTATTATTTCGTGGATGAAGGGCTTAATAGAATGTACCTAGCAATTTTTTTAATTATTTTAACCTTAATCCGAACTATTCAATGAACGTTCATTAGATATGTTGAATTGCCATCAAATTGACGGCTTCATGACGGATCTTACTATTGTACTATCTGACTCCATATCTGATAGGTATGTGTTCAGGATGAGATGAACAGGTTAGGTATTATAGGTAGTTTATGTGGTCTTGGAATGACCAAGAATTCACACTCGGTATCTAAGGGTAGGCAAAACCGTCCGGATCCCAAAGGCAAATTTAAACCGAAGAGAGGCAAACTGGATCGCTGGGGGAGACACTACTAGGTAAAGTTCGTAGGGCCCCTGGGACCGTCGTCCGCAATGAAGAAATCTCTTCCAAGAGGTGCTAGTTTTAGCGAGACGAAGGCAGAGAATCCCACTAGGAAGCTGTGGGGTCTGACAAGGCTGGACTAAAACATAGCGAGGTTAGGAAGAGAGATGCAGAGGTTTTCATAAATGAGAAGGCCAAATCTTGAAACATCAGTGCAGCTGCAAGTATCAGTCCAAAGAGCCGTAGTTTCAATGAAATATCATATTGAAACATTTGGGGGTATATATAGCCCCAAGTAGCCAATGGGCTGGGGTCTTATTCTGGCCAATCACGTCTAGCCAATAGGGCGAGGTTTTATTCTGGCTCAGAGGTTTTTCCCTCTACAAGGGCCCAGGGACTACCTGAGCCCTTGCCTTTGATCTCGTTTTGCAGCTGCGTCTTTTATTGCTTAAAATATTTACACTGATATGACATATGGTTTGGTAATATTATGTACATTTGTTTAAATTAATTTACAACATATTATAACCAATTTACAATATATATACAATAGAGTATAGGTATTATGAAGTTAGCGGTCGCTACAATGACTAATAATGCTTTGGTGTTGGGATCAGAGGTACGTTGTTTGCTTAGTTAAAATAAAAATCCATTAATTTTTCTTCGAACCATTTAAGATATTCAACGAAGCAAGTGTGCTTCAAGGAACACCTTGAGAAATAAAAAAAAACCTAGTGAGCAAGTTGAACCAAGCCTCACTCCTTTTAATTTAATGACTTTATTTTTTAAATGGTCGCTAGAGTATGTGTAGTATAAACTGGGAAGTAGTGATAACAACGTTAGCAGTGACCTGGCTAAGGCGAGAAAAACAATTCCAGAGTAGCGATAAGAAAAGGAAAAATAGGAAATGGATTGATAAAAACAATGTAGCTATATTGTTTTGTTAAACATTAGTGTTCAGGATAGAGTAGGGTTCTTTTATTTCTTAGATCATGAGAAATGAATCAAGATGTTTGCCTATTAAGTTGTTCAAGAGTCGCCTATTACGTTTATCCCTTGTCGCAATTATTAGTAGTCAAACTTTTAAACTTGTGATAAACTACCATTCATATCCGTAGTTTGTTGTACAGAACAGATAGTAATATGGCGGCTGAGAATCACTGACGTTGGCTATCGAAAACGCAAGCAAATAAAGAATACTATTAAAAAGAGACGAATAATCGGTAGTCGTTTAAACCTATAACTCTTCTTTGTGTTTTTGTTAGTAACAATTGATGGCTTTCTTTTCTTGTTATCTGATGCAGACATGCACAGTCAAAATATCGTCCATGAATAAATAAATGAAAATCTAACAACCAACAACAGTCGATATCCCAAGAAACTACTCGTGATAAGTTAGCTCATGTATTTGAACAATTGTGGGATACCTTTATAATTATTTTACCTTCTTTAAATGTTCAAAAAAAGAAACTCAAATATCATAATGGGACATTATCTCCCCTGGCCAACAAATGCTAAATAAAAATCGATTAATTTGACCAATTTCCCGATTTTATATTTCCTATATAATAAATAGTCTTTTCCCCCAAATCCATATTTTTTTAATTCCTATAAATTGAAAAAAGTAGTTAGAAAGGAGAAAAACACTATCACACTGGTGTTTAACACTTTGACCCGCCACCCTTCCCGCATCGATAGCAACAGACTGTCGGGGAAAATTAGGTTAAGATTTAGTTTAAGTTTTTATTGTTAGATGTAAGTTAGTTTTAAGTCTATGATAATAAGGTGAGCCCCATCACTTTTGATAAATTCAGTACATTAATGTATAATGTACATCATTACACTTTTATACAATGCAGATAACTATTAGTAGAAAACAGAATTTGTATAAAAAGTAGCCAAGCTATAGGAAATATAATGAAGCAATTATAAATATATTCGTTTGTAGAATCTATACTTTGTAACATATATTAATTTTGTAACAAGGGGATATGAAACAAAAAACAAAGAAAGGGGAAATGCAATATCAAGAATTGACTCAGATTCTTGTATACTGATTGTGAAAAACACTTTTTTTTTAAACCATCTCAGCCACTTGAAGATCTTGATATTAAAACATGGACAAAATTTTAAATAGATAAAATATTGAAAACGTCAGTACTTAAATGCATCAAATATACAATGTCCATTGTTGGCTTACTAAACTTCCTATTTAAAAGTACAGCCTTTCGCTTCGGGTTCGACAATAAACTTGTCTATATTTTGATTTTCAGTAGAACCCAATTATCCATTGATATATAATTTTGTATTTAAAGCAAAATTTAAATAGTACAGGTAGATGACTGTCACCAGTCTGCCGTGCATGTGTATGTGCAATTAAGATCATGCGAAAACCCTTCTGTGACCGTGTAATGTTCAGGTTTCCATCATTTTGTAAATACTCAGAGACGCATTTACTAATGCATAGGTTTTACTACTCCTGAAAAAAGAATTTAAAAAAAAGAAGAGAATGGAAAGTTGCATAAGAAAACATTGTGGCGTGGATACCAACCAGTTTTCGTAAGATAATTTATTATAGGAATTTTTATTAAATTATTCTTGTTGATACTATTTCTTGTTGATAGAAACCATAAATACGAGTGTTCATATAAAAAAATTAATGAAAAAAAAAACCAGCAGAAAAAAACTTGATCTTTACACGTTGACAGCCGTGAGGCGGAGCAAATAAGAGTGCAGTCCGTTTTCATCTGGGTGATGAATATTTAACGATATGATGATGTCAACAGTCGAACAACACAGTGAATATATCGCTTTCTACAGAGATAATGATCTGATGATAATGTCTTTGGCGAATGATATATATATCATAAAAAAAAAAAATACCTGTGTAAATTGTAATTGAAAAGGGAAGACGAATTGCACAGTCAGATATGAGATATCGTCTCTCACCATTGTTTATTAAGATAAATTTCCTGATTAATTCCGATAAATTTTCTGCTGTAAAAATTAAAATTAGTTCGTATCAAGTTTTTCTCCAGTAAAGTTTATTTACAACGCTTTACAAAGTCGATACAACCGAGCCTCAATCAGCTATCGATTATAAAGGGTGTCCCAGAATTAACGCAAGATTCAGAATTTGCCGCCAATTGTGCAGTAAAGTGCTGGCATCCCAAAAAAACAAACGATTTGACAGCTGACAGTTTAGGGTTAGTAAAAACGGATAGAACAACGTGTCTTTATTGTTGAACATTATCTCAAAAATAATGAAAGTTTGGCGGCCGCAGTTCGAAAATTTCATAGAAAATATGGTCGGAATAGTGAAGAGATTAATTTAAAAATTTAGGAAGACTGGATCAGTTGGAGACACTAAACACACTTGTCGTCCAAAAACAAGCCGTTCAAATGTCAATATCGAAGCAGTGCGTGAGAGTTGTTGAAAATCCAGGAACATCAATTGGGCGTCGTAAACACAGTTCTTTGTGCCGAAATTGGATGATATTGATGTGGCCAATATGTGGTTTCAACAAGATGGTGCCACATGCCATACAGCCCATGAAACAATTCAAATACTGCATGAGACATTTCCAGGGCGTGTACTCTCTCGTTTCGGTGATCAGAATTGGCCCTCTAGATCGTGTGATTAAACACTTTTAGATTTCATTTTATGGGGATATTTGAAGTCAAAGGCCTATGTCAACAAGCCCACATCCACCCGTGCATTAAAAGAGGAAATTCAACCACATTAAGGCCAAATGGTCATGGAAAATTTCGACAAAACAGTGCGTATGTGCCAGCCAAGACGTGGAGGCCATTTGCCCGATGTGTTATTCCATAAATAACCCTATCCTATTTACTTTATAATTCAATAAAAAAATAACAACAAAAATACTAAAAACTGTGTTTTCTATTTAAATCAAATGCGTTAATTCTGGGACACCCTTTATGTAAATATATTGTTTCCACATGGAATTCTAAATATTGCTATTTTTTGCTTCCTATGGTAAAAATTGTCATTTAATCTCTTGAATCGATTCGTTGAATTACAAAAATAGCGTCTTGTTTGAATAGCGTCATATAATAATGGCTGAACCTTTTGTTGGCAAAAACCAGGCATATAAAAACGTGATGGAAAATAAATATTTCGTTAAGTGACTTCCGTATAATTATCATATCTCCGACAAACACTTAATGCAAATACGACATCAAGGCTTTGTTTTCTAGCGTTAACAGCCAGTTATATAATACTCATTATATCTTACATTTTTAGTAGAAATGTGTACCTCAGTTGAGACTTATGGTCCCCTTGTTTTTTCTAAGTAACCATTTTCTTCCCCTGACCCTTTGCTACCTGCTAGGGTCAAGACCTTAAGGGCTTAAGCCTTCACTAAAGTATGTTCTAACGCTGTAATTGATTAATATTTGTATATATAGCACTGTTTTGATTGTTATTCATAATAAGGTTTTTCAAAAGACTCTCCACCACAAGATTATTTAACCAGCATTAAAACCTACATATGCAAGACGCTGTTTCACAAGAACAACTCTACGGAGTATACAAAAATGTAACGCTACATGTCAGGATAGAACGCGAAGGAAAATGTAACGCTACATGTCAGGATAGAACGCAAAGGAAAATGAAAACAAAAGCCCTTGGACACTCTAGAAGAAAATATAGCCGAGCACAATCAATGGCCTTGGGCATCAAGAAGCTCTACAGGCGATTCAGTTATTGCACCGCACTGGACATACTAGATTGACAAACTATATGAAAAAAAATTATAAATTAAATTAAGATATTAACCCAAATTTTCTAATGTCCAGTGGTCCTATTAAATTAAGATATTAATCCAAATTTTCTAATGTCTAGTGGTCCTATTAAATTAAGATATTAATCCAAATTTTCTAATGTCTAGTGGTCCTATTAAATTAAGGTATTAATCCAAATTTTCTAATGTCCAGTGGTCCTATTAAATTAAGATATTAATCCAAATTTTCTAATGTCTAGTGGTCCTATTAAATTAAGATATTAATCCAAATTTTCTAATGTCTGGTGGTCCTCTCGTCCTTACTACCTATTCTAAAGGCAATAGAAATAGGTCCAACACAGTCTTGTCAGCTAGCAAATAACTACCTTTTTTATACATTTTATTTATTCGCTGTTTTATTTTGCAGAACTTGTATGTATCTTTTATGTATAATTTTAGTAGATTGACTGTTTATTTTATTGAATTTTGTATAAAAACATTTTTTACGTAGATATGAGGAAACTATTAATTTTATTGACTTTATAGTCAATTTTATAGTATTTTAATTTTATTGATGTGAATTTTTCCAAAATTATTCTTCCGTTACTGTCATGGTTTACTGATGATGGTGGTTACTGTGATGGTTTACGGTGGTGTGATAGCGTGAAGCGCTGATACAGAATAAACATATGTCCTAACATTGGGCATGAAACCTTGGAAAAAATTCAATTTTTTCTTTATCCTTTGAAGTAGTATCCTCAGAGGTCGAAATATTCAGTGATTAATACTGATACCAGAGCTAGTACGTGTAAATGAATATCATCAAATGGTGAAACAGATGAATCACCGTACAATAATCTAAACATTGTGTGATGGAATAATTGAAATGATAAAAGTAGAACTTGACCTTTGTTGCAAAATTTAAAATGTCGGTTGGAAAGATTCTCTTTTTAGATAAAAAGTTAAACCCGTCAATCCCGAAACTTTCAACGATTTGAATGTTTATATATTTATATGTTTATATATGAGGGCTGTGCAGAAATAAAGAAAAAATAATCCTCAATTAAATAATCTTTGTAGAGGAGAGTATTTTAAAAGAAAAGAAAGAAAAGCTTTATTACGAAGTACAAGCAAAACACTGGTATATACAAATATTAAGAGTTACGTTGTTACATACTGGGTGTGATGTTTAGTGACGAGTGTTTGGTAAACAAGTGGGGATCGGGGCTAAAGCTGAGACATATCTGTATAAAAGAAGGGTAGTTCCGGGAATTGGGATGGAGGTCTTGGAAGTAATGCAGCTGCTTACTTAAAAATATCAATGACTTCCATAAAGTCACGAGGCAGGTATACACTAGCTACTTTTAACATTATATATAATATTAGCATTACAATATTCTTAGCATTATATAACTCTCTACCATTTACAATATTACCTATCGTTTAGATTTTTCAACCAAAGTTGTTAATGCTTGGGACTAGACCAGCAACTATGCACCCATAAAACACTGAATGGTAGTTTTGAACAGCTTGACAGGCTTTTCGGTTTTCAAATAGGACAAGATTCTTTACACAAAATGATTTTTCTTCGCAGGGTATACCACCCTGGCACCAGCCAACATCGTTGGCTACTATGGGTTTCCACCAGTTGGCTCCTATGGGTTTCCACCAGTTGTTGGCTCCTGTTCAACTTCCGGCTCCAAGTAAATTGGAACCAATCCTTCCGGACCGTCGCGTCCCAAACAATTTTTCTGTCGACCTGTCAGTCAATTTTTTCCCTTCCTTGTCCATCCCACTATATGTACTACATACCCATCCATTCTCAACCGTCAACATCCGTCGTCTTGACAATCGATTCTACATAATGGTCCACCCGATTTTCCTCCAGAGATAATGTTTCAGGCACGAAAATTATTCTACGATCTTCTACTACGACTGACAACTGAGTTTAATTTTCATAACTTCCCCTTTCCGAAGGAAATCTGTGGAAGGAAGACATAACCCGAGAGTTTTACCGGGATCAGGGTGTTTTCCAGAGTGTAGTTGTTTAAGCTTTATCAAGTGTTTTACGGAGATCTATTCGTTAGTTGTAGGCTTTTGTATGTATGTTTTCCTACATAGATATACATAAGTGATATCTTGTCTGCGCTCACTATAAGATCAATGTTTTATATTAGGCGGAATAACATTTGATATCTTATCGATGATCTAAACGGCACATGGCTGCCATGACTGGACCGACCAGATTAATATCCAAGTTCTCCTTTTCCAAGGAAATCTGTGGAAGGAACACATACACAGTTTATCGAGTGATTTGCAGAGATCCATCCATTCGTTATGTATGTTTTCCGACATAGATATACATAAGTGAATATTTCATTTAGGTTTTATGTATTCACGTAGTTTTAGGTTAGAGGCACTCTATCCTATGGCAAATATATGAATTGAGCCCATGTAGCTGAAATAAAAAGACATACGAACAGTGTATCGAAGTGTAAAAAACCTATTTGTTATTTGCCATTTCTTAACTGTTTCCTCTCCAATTTTCATCCTTATTTTTCTTTAGACATTGCGGCATTTTGCAACGAGTTTTGATCGAATAGTATTATGTGTAAAATTTAAAAAAAAAAACCCAAAAAACTCTTCGTGGCTAAAAGAAATCTACTTTGGGGGTCTTCAGCCAACCAAAAGGTACAATGGCATCATGCCACCAAATAAATTTAGCGATTTTTCGAAAAGCCAAGGAGGCGGTGTTCTCAAGGACACTAATATATATTTAGGATATCTTCTACGCTAGTCAGTGAAGGGCATTTAGTCTTAACAAAGGTTTTCAGTGGGTCATTAAGAGGCTAACCGAAGATTTTTGCAGTGCTTCAACAGCCGAAAAAATGTTTTCTACCGATTATTAAGAATATTAATAAATGTCCTTTTATCTCCGGACAAACTAAATTGTTGGTAGATCTTTCTGATACAACGGGTTGTCGGTTGCATCACCATTCTCGTGTATTTTGTAATTTAATAGAGTAGGAAATAAAAATTAATAGTTTATATATAAATAATGTCTATTCTTACGCAGATCTGTTACCTAGTTTTCTGTCATTAGCAACTTAAAAAATAGTTTCTGCACGTTCTTAAGAGACTAACGAATATACCATACAGATAGATAGATATAACTATGTATATACATTTGTTTAAAAGTATTTAGACTATATATATATAAGTAATATAATTTATATTAAATATATATTTATGTATATAAGTTATATTAGACTTCTAAGTTATAAGAACAAGTTAGAAAGTTCACACAAAACTGCTTTATTCAATCCGATAATCCTCTTTATATATGTTCGGGATGTTTACATCCCGAAGTTTGGGGATTAAGGCTGGACACTAGTGGTGCTCAGACTTAACTGATATATATATATGTACTAACAGTGTTTATAGTTGTGACTATACACCATACATATGTATATGCACTGTTTATAGGTGTAACATATACTTTCCTTCAGATTATTAAAAGTTAAGCAAAAAGTTTCATGAAATTTTCAACAACCTAGTTCTTCATATTATTAAGAGCCTAACAAAAGTTTTTTTTACAGAGTTAGTTCAGATTACTTGTACAAGGTCCATTTAATTTTAATTGACATTATTAGGAGGGATATCTAAATATAAAGGCTATCTATGGACTACGTCAGTTATCTCGGTGGCCATCGTAACAAAGGAATCGCTTGAGCCCACCAATCATTCACTGGCATCTGATTTGACTACTGCAAATGATATAGCACTGGGCTCTAAAAAGAACTACTAACTAACTGCGGTATTTAGGTCTGCCACATTACGTAGCTGGGTTATTATGTCAAGACAATAACGTCCTGATTCCGATACCAGGAGTCAATGTTCAATACGTTCGTCGTAACACAGCAGGGAAAGGGGAAAACCAGATTGAACCTTATGAGGTTCGGTATGCCGAACTAACAATAAAACGTTTCAGCACTAAAATAATGACTAATAATAAAACAATGTTTGAGCTGAGCTAAGAGACTTAAAAACGAACAAATATAAAGATTACAAACGAGATCAACCAGCTTATAGTTATTTACTAACATCCGCCTAACACGTGAATAAAAAGAACGTCATGACCTAGAAATAACAGATATTTGCTAATTGTCTTCTTAGTAACAACTAGAGGAAAATTTTAACTCTGTAAAAACATATGAATTAAAATCGACTCGCACGTTTGAACACGGTTTGTCAGATTTTTAATGTAGTATCTTTCAGAGGAGCCAAACGCCCATATGGTATTTTCGTGGATAAATTATAAAATAAATAACGAATATAAATGTAACACTCCAAAAATTGTGCCACAGCCAGGATTCGAAGGAGGGCCTACCTACAGCTTACTGACTGTTCATTATGCATGTAAATAAACGAATATTTGTGTGTAAATATGGAAATATTGATGATGAGTTAGAAAGTTAGTAGAGTTGACCGGACACACTAATAGCGCCATCTTGGTAGTGGGCATGGCTTGTAGAGTCGGTGTACTCTAGGAGTTTGAACTGGTGGATTCAAATCAGACCATAGGACACTATCCTTCTAATATACAAAAATATTTTTTATGTCTCTGCCAACATTTGAGTGTGAACTGTACATATTAAGTGAGAGGAATTGGGCGTAAGGTATGAACGAGCTCTTAAATCACGTGATTTTACAGCAATCAATACATAAGTATTATAACCAATTTTTATGGCTTAAGTTTATTAGCGACTTGATTCTTTGGGGGGGGGGCCTTCTTTAGCCGAAACTACTTCATTTGACGTAGTATCACAATCATTAGATCAAAATACTAGACAGTTAGCATACGGATTAGAATGGCCAGGGAAGTGCGAATGGAAGTTCCGCTAGTGGTAGCTGGTAGGTCTCGAATGAATGGGATGATGACATCAGCGTGAGGAGTACGGTCGGTGATATAGAAGGGAGCATTGGCTATCTTGCGGAGGATTCTGGATTGCAGGGATAAAATCAGAATTGTTAATTGTAATTTTACAAATAAAGAAGTTTCTAGAAAAAATCCCTACCGAGGCAATCCCATTTCGTTTATCTGTCTCTATGCTCTACGTTAGCGGTAAAAAATATTATTAAATCTCTCTTTTATATAATAGGGAAAAGACCGGGAGGCAAGTGGTCGTAGTTATACTCCAGTTTTTTCAAAATTTCAAGTTCGGCCAGGAAATGAGGTATGCATAACACATTATACTAATAACATATTAGTGGAGCTAACGACCAGCGAGTCCACATTGCTTTAGATTTCGTTTCTTTTATTTTTCTGACTAAACGTATGTTAAATATAATAAATACAAACTATGTTGGAAACAAACATACATACGAACATGTAAATTAATTAAAAGACAAAACACCGTGAACAATCATATTTAGGGATGTGGTTGCTTGTCAATGCCTAGTTATATAATGATCATTATATCTTAAATTTTTAGTAGAAATGTGTACCTCAGTTGAGACTTATAATCCCCTTGTGTTTTGAAAGTAACCATCTCTTACCATAAACTCCTAACCCTTTTGCTACCTGCTTAGGGCCAAGACACCCTCACTTGTGCCTAAGCCTTCATTAAAGTATGTTCTAACGCTGTAAATGATTAATATTTGTATATATACCAGTGTTTTAATTGTTAAAGTTTTTTAAAATACTCTCCCCTAGATTATTTAACTGCCTGGTATTTTCTAGCATATCAATCGAATGATTTTAAAAATAAAACTACTCAGAATTTCAGGATGAAAATCGGTACACCGCTACATACTATATACACTATAAAATTATGTACATTTACTATATTCTAATATATAATAAATAAATGTATTGCGCTGACCTTGCTGCAGCCAGCAGGGCTGTAGCGAAGCTCTCGCTGTAACCCCTCCTCAGTTCCTTAGGCATGGTACATCACAACTGATAGCTCATCCTATCCTCTTCCCTTCCCTCCCAGAGAAACCAGGGTCAGGGGGCATCGATGTCTAGATAGCGATGGATCGATACATGAATCGATTAGTCGATAGAGATAGGCAAGTCGAATCTAAGATGTGAGTAACCCACTGCGCAATATTATTGACGCAATACTTCCATCTTTGGAGAAAGGGAGTATTTTTTTAATTAATTTATTTCATCACAGCTGTGAAACGATGGCGACATCGTGATGGAACATTATCCTGTATCATTTATTAAATCAACGGTAATCAAAAAAAATCTATTAATTATAATCATTTATCCTTTATTGTGCTAAAATTACAATCTGCATTATTAGGCAATAAGTAATTAAGATAAATGCTCTCATTCATACCATATTTACAATTCATCATTCACTCGCTCATTCATACAATATTTACAGACAGCCCAGAGGCCCCCCAAATCCACATGCGAAAGACAAAGTGGAGTCTTGGGAAGTCCCCCACGCTCCTCCGTCAGCCGCGTCACCGGATACAAGCCAGTGGAGGCTGACCAAGACCGCGTGAGCCGCAGACGGTCAGGGCATGATTGGAGAAACTGGCCATTGCTAGGACTCCCACTGTCACGTGTTTATAGCAGGTCACGAGGCCACTGCCGTTTCAGTCTCCGAGGAGGATTATAGGGATGAGTGGTGCAGTGCAATGACTGCGCTACAGGATTAGGGTGGTTGGAAAGGCTACTGTGGAATTTCATAAACTTGGAAGGGATGAGTTCAAGAATGTAGGGTATATTACGATCATTATGAAGGGTTTTGTTGCTGACGTAATAAAGGGCATTTACTATTGTTCTTAGGTCCTTTTGATTGAAAGGATTGGATACGATTGATGCTCGACTTTTTTGCTGTCCCCCATAGCTCTATTCCGTATGTCCAGATTGGCTTAAGTATAACTTTGTAGATTAGTAATTTACTTTCGACTGAGAGATGGTATGTCCTTTGAAGTAGTCTTTACAGTTGTCCAAAGCATCTGTTTAGTTCTTGTCTTTTTAGTCTCGTATGTGCGATCAGCAGGATGCCGGGATCTTTGCCACACTGTTCTGGAGCGGCGTTTGGATTGGATTAGATCTTTGAGATGCTGAGGTAAACGATTATGATTGTGGATTTTTGGGGGACGATGGGGTGACGATGCCTCCCAAGCCGACCTCTGGACCAGAGTAGTGAAAGAATGCACTGCATCGTATTAATTATAATAAATTAAATTAATTACTTTCCTATCAAATATTTGTCACTGATTTTGTTTTTTAAATTTCAAAGTCTTTGTAACCCATTATTTATATTTTTATAGTAAAAACTGTTTATATTTTAACTGGTTTTATCTTTGAATATTTTTTTTAATTTAATTTTAATGTCATTAAATTTTGATAATATTTATGTTTTTCTTTGTGTGATTGTCATAACCTGAGGTTGACAGACATAGGCAGTTAAAAGCGCTTGCTAAGAGAATTTTTTTTTTTTTTAAAGCATGATGTTTAGCATGGCAGTTTAATTGAATGCCCATTGTGCTAAAAATAAATGAATCCGATAAAAATATTAAAGGGCCAATGATACACTAATTAGTCATAAAAAAATTCATATTCTGCGGTATTAAGGGGATAAGACCCCTTGAAGTCAATAAAAAAATAGCGATCCGAATTAAACAGGATTTGGCACATTTTCCTGTACAGATTCTGGACGACTATAGGGACCCAATTCAGAAAATGAACCGAATCAAATAAAATGATAACTAAAATTCTAATATAGACAAGGATAGGTAACAAGGAAAGTTCACAGTGGCCAGCAGCTACATAAGAAAAAGTACTTAATTTAATATTTATTTGATGAAAAATGTACTTCTTTTGTTCAAAAAAGAACAGTTTCCTATCCCCCCCCCCCGAGATCAAAGGTTTTATAATATCACTCTTCAGAGTAACTCTCAAACAGAGATCGTTGTATGCTGACATTAATATTGTATTAAAACATTTTTTCAAAAAAGTCCCTCGAGTACAATTTATACCAAAACTCATAAATTTACTCATTTAGAAGAACAATTACATAAATAATAATATAATATAAATAATAAGAATGGCAACAATTAAAAGAACAAAACAACACACCTGTGAATGATAGTGCCTTTCAATTCTTAGCTATGTGTAACTGTTAACACATAAGTGTTAATTTATGTTTCTTGTCTAAATTGCATTTTTTTTCCTCCTGGAATAATTATTTTAATAGAATATAAATATCAAAAATTTCTTTATGAAGACAAATATTCGTTAGCATCATTTACAGACCTTATCGCACCATTGGAAATATATAAACGAAATGCAAGGCCTAAAAAAAAAAAACACACATTAAGAAATAGCCGATTTCAGGCCGGAGTCTTTGCATCATTTTCTTTAACATTTATCACATGATAATGAAACGAATTCTCGACATTTTTCACATTAATTACTTCATTTCATTATTTTAACGGGGATGGTTAAAGACCACCCTTCTAAGAGAAAAAAACGTGAATAAAAAATCTTCTAATGTTGGCTCTCAAAAGTTTATTCTTTGTAATTCTTTTCTCGGTAACGTGTTTAACGTGCACTGAGTTCTGAGTTACGACTTGGGAAATCATCAATGTTATGTAAGCGGTCGGAATTTTTCTCCCGTTTTTTTATTGCCTTATTTAGTTCTGACCCTAAGGTAGGTGATGAGTATTTTTTTACTTAACGTTAAGCCTAATTACCACTCAATCAAAACTCGATATTATGATAGAAAGGTGCATCATTTTAGGGATGTTTCAAATAATTAATTACCTTTATATAATGGGAACTGAAATGCTGGGTAATTATCACTTGAAGAATTAACTAAAAGGAACAAGAGGTAAAACCTCAAGCTATTTTATCACTAAATTCACCTTTTGATAAATGCAATATAAGGCATTCATCCTAAATTCATAAAATTTTAATTAAATTTACACTAGTTTGAATATTTTACCGTAATTACTTCCGTTTTTCGTGCATCTAGCGGATAAATGAAATACATTAATATTACAATTACTTTTTCATATATGAGGATATAGGTATGATAGACAACCTATATATTGTTCTAATATATATTTGTGTAAATATGATATATATATATATAATTTATTGTCTTCCGGCTGTAGACGATCGAAAAAGAGAGAATAAGGATAGTTCGATTGTTAACTGGCTTAATTATCTTCTCATCCAACTATACACAGGCTTAGCTTACATTAGGCCCTGTGGTATTAGGCTTAACATTGTCTTGCCACTAGCCATAGTAAAAAAGAAAACACGTTTAATTTAATTAATTATAAAAATTACACCTCCGATAAAACCTGCTATACAACTCTGAATTTTTTTATTACAATTAAAAAAATTTGTTGAATTTAGCACGTAAGGGGTTGGTACAATTTTCTCCACTTTCCAAGAGTATACAACACCGTATTTCTACGACAATCACTAATGATGATAGTCAAAACAAAAAATATCACTTATTCTAAATGATTGATTGACGCACATACTTCACAGTATACTAACCCCCTGAAGAAAATCCCTAAATTTCTGTTATGACTCGGCAACTAAACGTATGAAATGGAGTCTAGCAAGAAATACAATTTTGTAAGTTGAAAGAATGACGGAGAGAGAATATGATGGTAAACTGCTCCGGGATATAGGGATAAAAGAAGAGAAATGGTCACAAAACACTCTGCATTTATGCCAAAGAATATATGGAAAATAGGTCGTCATAAATAACAGTAGATATGAGATGTGAGAGGAAGGATAGCGTGAAATATGGAATATGAAGACTTATGAGAAACCCCATCCAATCCTCTCTCCTATTTTAGAAGAAAAAGGACCATATCTTATAAATAAAATATAACTTTATTTAACAAAATGGATTAGTAACAATTGAAAATTTAATATAATTCACTGGTCATATTATTTTTAATCTTATCATTGCTTAAATTTAATGCTTTTCTAAGCAGTGTAAATTTCTGTTTCTTATTCTAAACTGTAGTCCTTAAGATTCCTCAATAGGAGGAAACATTGACTGAGGAAGGTATATCAAAAAAAAGATTTATTGGGTTTTTTTTCTAGCATAATATATATATTGAAACTTCTTTATTGTGATGAAATGAGGTAATAAGTAATTGTGATAAATCTTCTTATTCGTGCCATATTTTCAATTTTCATTCATTCGCTCAATCAAACAGTATTTACAAACAGTCCAGAGACCTCCCAAATCCACATGGTGGTCACCTCCCTCGCATGAGAAGTCCAGGGAAGTCCCCCGCGCTCCTCCGTCAGCCTCGTCACCGGATACGAGCCAGCGGAGGCTGACCAAGAGCGCGAGAGCCACATACGCTCAGGACATGATTGGAGAAACTGGCCATTGCCAGGACTCCCACTATATAAATATAAATACCAACAAACAAGTGTCTCTGCTTGAGTATTACTACTCCGAAGAATAATAAATAAAATAGAAAAGTACGTGCTCAATGTATAATTGATGTGCTCTTTTCAATATAAGATCTGTATTTATTTTATTTAAGAAAAAAAATTGAAATTGCCACTTTAAAGAAATAAGCTGTCTGGTGAAAATCCTCATTCTGAATTTTTATAAAAATTGGTCATGAGCAAGTGAGGCGGTTGACCCTTAGCCCTTAGTTTGTATGACAAAACGATCACTTAGTGTTGAGTAAGAATACCAAATGTATCAACCTTACGTACTGAATAAAATAAAAAATCTGCATTTCGCCAATGTATCAAAATATCCTCTGCTACTTTAATAAGAGGAAAATATTACACATTAAATACACAGGAGAAGAAAAACTAAATAGTATACCTCCAATTAAAAAATGTCAAACATAAAAACAATTAAATTAAAAGAAAGCGGGAAAAATTATAGTAAAAATATTAAATACATAAATATTAGTAGTTACTATTTTAAAAAGTGGCAGGATATATCAACATAACAGTTAAATGGTAGCAATCTTATACAGTATAAAAAAATACTAAAATAATATAAGTAAAAAATAATACAAAGATCATAGGTTTGAGTGGTAAGCCTCTATATGTAAATATATGAACCACTAAGGGGTTTAAAGTCAGAGTTATGCAAGTAACGGTTGCAACAATCCAGGCTTAAGTAGAGAAATGCAATCTAGATATGGACTGTCTGCTAAAGCTACCGTGTATTGACAATAAATTTTTTTTTTTATGGTTCGCTTGTTGTTTTCACTTTTTTTAACAACTTTAAAAATGGTTATTTTTGACTTGCACAATAACTGTTGCTGACAATTAAAGTAAACAAACAAATTTTCTTTAACATAAGTTTATTTGAACAATTTTATTAAGACCGTTTATTTTTCTAAATTTATTTCATAAATGTTCATTATCTAAGTTGAAACGTTATTAATTTTCGCAAAATTAGGTGAATGTAGTATTTAGTACCCTAAACGGTAGTGGATGCAGATAAAAAGAAATGTTTGTTATTTAAATAGCATAAATAATAAATAAGCAACCGGATGTTGACATTCAAATATTCACATAAATTTGGATATTTCTTGCAAAGATGAAAATAAATAACGATTTGCATGTGAATTTTATTCACACGCAATCACAAAAACAATTCTGATATGGTTACGTTAAGTTTTCAAAACATGTTTTCAACACATATGAAATTTCCAAAAAGTGTTATTGCGACGTACACCTTAAAGTTGTTGTTTTTTATGGCTATTTAGAAATAATACCTGGTATGAGCATGCTGACAATTTCTAAGGAATTTTCATAAAATAGAAAGTGCTTTTGAAGGGATGTACTGTGGCCACTGTGGAATTGTGGCCAGATTGAAATGTCATAAATCGGGCTATAAATGTAACCCTATAAACGTTTCAGTAGGCAACATTTCATTGAACGGTTACACACTTTGGATTTTGGGTAATTTAGGTTAGCAGCGAACTTTGTCTTTTTATTATAAATGCACTGAAGCACTAATGTTATTAAAATAATTCTTAACTACTTGCCTTAAGGCCGTTTAACCCACTTGAAATGTTTCAAGTAAATTATGACTATTTAAGATTAATTAAATATTTAATTTTACAAGGAAGCATTTATTTTCAAAGAATACAGAAATATTTCAACTATCATTAATAAAAAAAAGAACATCCTGGTGGTTTATTTATAAGTGAATTAATTTTTTTTTTGCATATTCATTGCAGCAATTATTATTTACTTGCGAATTTCACACTTCCTTAGAATAATCCTGGACTATATTTTCCCTCCCCGGACTATAAGTAAAGGGTCATAATCAAGGGGTGAGTCAAGAAGTCGCACACCAGTTTGTAACTTGGGTGTCCCAGAATTAAAATTTGATTTCAACAGAAAACACAGTTTTTAGTATTTTCGTTGTTATTTTTTTATTGAATTATAAAGTAAATAGGATAGGTTTATTTATGGAATAACACATCGGGCAAATGACCTCCACGACTTTGCTGTCACATACGCACTCTTTTGTCGAAATTTTCCATGACCATTTGGCATAAATGTGGTTGAATTTCCTCTTTTAAAGCACGGGTGGATGTGGGCTTATTGACATACAACTTTGACTTCAAATAACCCCATCAAAAGAAATCTAAAGGTGTTAAATCACACGATCTAGGGGGCTAATTCTGATCACCGAAACGAGAGAGTACACGACCTGGAAATGTCTCATGCAGTATTTGAATTGTTTCATGGGCTGTATGGCATGTGGCACCATCTTGTTGAAACCACATATTGGCCACATTATTATCATCCAATTTCGGCACAAAGAACTGTGTTTACGACGCCGAATTGATGTTCCTGGATTTTCAACAACACTCTCACGCACTGCTTCGATATTGACATTTGAACGGCTTGTTTTTGGACGACCAGTGTGTTTAGTGTCTCCAACTGATCCAAATTATCATATCATTATCTTCACAGTTGACTAAGTCAAAACACTATTCCGACCATATTTTGTATGAAATTTTCGAACTGCGGCCGCCAAACTTTCATTATTTTTGAGATAATGTTCAACAATAAAGACACGTTGTTCTATCGTGTTACGCTCCATTTTTACTAATTTTACAGCTCCAATCCATCCATTTTTACAGCTGTCAAATTGTTTTTTTTTAGGGTTACCAGCACTTTACTGCACAATTGGCGTCAAATTCAAATCTTGCGTTAATTCTGGGACACCCTTGACAATCGTCAAGTATGTTTTTTTAGAAAAACTTATAAAAAATAAAATGTTTGTGTGCAATAAAGCAATTATAATTGTATTAAATAATTATGAAAGTTTATTGAAATAAAAATTATCACCATTGTTGTTATGCAAGGATATATTTCACATCGCTAAAGCACGAGACCATTGTATTTAAACGAGGCTACAACTTTTGTGTGTTAATTTATTCTCGGCAATTACCTCAGTTTGTCCTTAGGGTGTGATTTGAAGAATAGAAACGTGAGCTAATCTCGACTATCACTACTGCGGAATAAATAAGCTCTCTCTATTTAAATGAGGGATTTCTAGTCAGCACGATTTATATTCTCCTGTTAGTGAAGAAACGAAACGAATAAATACACAAAGAATTTTCTTACCTTAGTGACAATGTACATGAAACTGATATAAAAAAACCAAAATAAAAACCTCAATCTGAAAGTGAATTTGCCCTACAGAAACATAAAATGGAGAATACGAGTGTTCTGCTACCAAAGCCGAAGGGCGTCGCTCTACTTTCATTTGAGTAGGGTATTTTGTCAGTCTGTATGTCCTTCGACAGAAAGATAGTGGTTGTAAAAATTATTCAACCTACCAGATAGTTTAAAGGAATAACCAGAACACCTCGAAATATGTTCATAAGTTTATCGAATGAAATGAAATAACAGAATATATGGAAAGCTCAATAAAGAGTATAAATATATATATATATAAAAAAAAAAAAAAATATATGGAAAATTATATTTTTCGAATCACACCTCAGAACCTGATTTATTCCACATTGATGAGGACAATTAAGAGCCGATCACGCAAAAAGATATTCAAGTTTGAAGAAAAACTGATATTTAGTGACCAAGATGGTTCAGGAAATTAAATCAGGTAGTTTTAGTCAAAAATGCCCAATAGGATTTTGGACGTAATCTAACAATTTTAAAATTAGTCGGTAAAATTATTCCTACGCATAACTTCTATTAAAAGTTTATATCCCAGTTTGCGGTGGCGCTTTGTTCTCGGCAGCCCCAGGCCTGGTCTGGGTCACCCGATACCTGCTCTGGGTAGAGGGTAAGGGTTTCCAGCCTCTAACCGGTTTCTTTGCAGCTGCGTCTTTTATTGTTTACAACATTTACAATGACTTATGGTTTAGTAATGTTATTTACATTTGTTTACATTAATTTACAACATATATACAATAGCGTATAGGGTGATTTATCTTATGTAGTTAGCTACACAAATTCCCCTGCGGGACCCTGTGGAGGGCACGGAGTTTAGCTTAGCCAGGGCGCCCTTCTGAAGACCTCTCCAAGAAACCACCATTCAAGACATCATGTACAATAATGGGGTAAATAAGTTTTGAGCATATAGAACTTTTTATGTCATACGTGCAATCTGTTTACATAGTCTACAATTTCACTTAGAAACTCAAAATTAAAATGATGCATTCTTTGGTCACTGAGACCGCATACACGTGAACAATGGAATATTTTTTACTGTTAACGTAATAATAATAATGAAACTTACTTTATGTAATCTCTATCCGTCATTCGTTTAATATGAATAATCGGTCATATTTTCAATTATGTTTACTTTTCTTTCTTGTATAAACAACTAACTTTTCAATGATAAACACGAGATACCTTTGAAGAATGTAAAGGGACATGGTCTTGTAACATTAATTCAGTTTTGAAAAGAAACTTTAATATATTTTATTTTTAAAGGCGAGTAATGCATTGCACCGAGTATGATAAAAAATAAAAATAAATAAAAAAACTCAGGCAGTTCAAGGAAATTGGCATCCCATTAGTTTTATACTGTCTCATTCAATTACCGTAACAACAATATATTATTTATTCAATCTGTAGAGTAAAAGGTGTGGTAGTGAAGTAAGGTAGGTGAATACATAGTATAATATATATCACATGTTTTTGTACTTAACTCGGCGATCCCGCGTACTACTCCCAACGAAGTCTTTAACTCATTTACGTTCTCACGGTACTTAGCTCCAAGTATTTAAAAAACATTTTTTTTTTTTTTTCAATACAGCAATCATTATAACAATTTAGAAAATGAGCGATGACGAAAAACTATTAGACATAGCCAGAACATGCCAACTAATTTAGGAGATTATGCTTAAAATAAGAAAGAGAATAACCTAAGAATTTCTCTCGCGGAAAAGAGCGCAAACAACAATTAAAATGTCATCTCGGTAGATCCCTATTGATCTTCAGGAGAAAATTATTATTTAATTGTTAACTGATGACTTTTGGTTAATGAAGCAGCACATTTCAAATTACAGCTGGGCAATTTAAAATTCATTTTCCTTTACATAACGGTATAAAAAACAAGACTCACGAACTACAGGAAAATAGAACAAAATAGTGAATCCTGTCGTTTAGAAAAAGTTTATAAACAAAAAATTCGGAAGAAATACAAAACCTTTTTTTTGTTTTTGTGTTTAACAACGTTATAAACTCACCTCCCATTAACCGACTAGCTTGTTTGACTATTTTTTAATTATTCAAAAATGGTTTATCCTTGATGGTTAGTGATAATTTTTATTACCTATGACTAGCTTTGGCCCAAATAAAACTTATTACATATTGTCTAATGCATGTGGTTGTTTGATTAGTTATAAAACTAGTTAATTGATTATTTCATAATTAAACTACCAGTTCTACGGAATCTTGACGAAATGTAAGGATGATATACAAATACTGCTCCAAAGAAAACTAATGTTCATAACACTATGGTTACTAGCCAAAATAATATTTTTTTTAAATACCGAACTCGAACGCGCGACATCCTGCACGAGTTGAGGGTGAGCAGTTACTAATTAAAAAACTAACTCTAATGCGACAAAGACAGTCAGGTAGTACAAAAGAGTTTCCGAGTCTATAACAACAGCTATAGCGACTTTTTTTTTATTATAACCTGTTTATAACTTGTATAAATAGAATATTACGATCTGTTTATAGCATGGCTTTGCTCAATACTAACGGATTATAGCCAGTTAAATAATAGTCTTAGCGAGTCCCCTGTTTAAGACGGAGACATTTATTTGATTTGTAAATCCTATAATGATTATTAATCCTATTTAGAAAAAAAATCAAACATCAGTATCCCATCCTTTCAATCAAAAGTCCTGAGAACAATAGTAAATGCCCCTCATTACGTCAGAGCAAAACCCTTCATAACGATCTTAATATACCATACATTCATGAACTCATCCCTTCCAAGTTCATGAAATTCCATAGCAACCTATCCTACCACCCTAATCCCCTAGCAAAGTAATTGCACTGCGCCACACATCCCTATAACCCACCTCGGAGACTAAAACGACTGTGGCCTTGTGACCTGCTATAAATGCGTGACAGTAGGAGTCCTGGCAATGGCCAGTTTCTCCAATCATGTCCTGAGCGTATGTGGCTCTCGCGTTCTTGGTCAGCCTCCGCTGGCTCTTATCCAGTGACGCAACTGACGGAGGATCGTGAGGGACTTCCCAAGACTCCACTTCCTCTTTCGCATGAGAGGGAGGTGACAACCTGTGGATTTGGGAGGTCTCTATGCTGTTTGTAAATACTGTATGGATGAGCGAGTGAATGAAGAATTGTAAATATGATATGAATGAAATCATTTATCACAATTGCTTATTGCCCAATGAGGCAGATTGTAATTTTATCATAATAAAGCTGTTTAATAACGAAATAATAACGCTATCTGACATTGGGAAGAAATGAAAATTTGTCTCATTCTATTGATTTCTATTATCTATTAATTATTAAACATATTTATCAATAAATAATTAATTGGTGTTAAATAATAAATAAATACGCTCCTCATTTTGGGTAGGGTATCAAATTGAGATGTCCACGTTCTGTTTAATAATTTCATTAGACTATAATCATAAAAACTGTGGCTTACATCGAGCTTTGACTCGGCCAGCGTTTTTTAATTTTTTAAGACATATTTTGCACTCAATACATTTGAGGCCCCAAATGTACTAAAAATTAAAACCAGTCTTATAAAAAATGATGCAAAAAAGTGGAGGTAAAGTTTGGTGAAAGGTGATTATTTAAGACAGGGTTATTTAAGAAATACCGCTATTAATCAGGTAAAGGTGAGTGGAACGTTAACTCGACGAGTAACAGTGAGGGCTGACCTTCAATGAGGCTTAACTCTCCTCACCTAAGCTCTTATTTATTTAGGCAGTTAATTATTATTAATCCAGGTTTATGTTCAGTTTTTATTATAAAGAATGGCCATCTGCTCTATTGGCGAAGTAAACATTTCTAGGTAAGATTAATCGAACGTATAGTGCTTAAAATGCCGATCACTTTTTCACTTAAAGAGCAATTTAAAAGTCGGAGATATCTCCATACTCCAGGAATAAAAAAAGAACCTACTGATGTTTTAACCATCTATCCTAATCCTAATAATAATATTTATATATAATTCATATTATCCTATAAATCCTTTTTATATGATATACACATTTATATTTAAATTATCCTATTTATACATCCTGCTAGGGGTGTTATTCAATGTCTTGACCATAATTGATAATTCCTGTAATATCAACAAACAAGATACATTCTCAAGTACTATATAAGGCAAAGATTATTTTACTAAAACTAATATTAAAATATCAATGTACATTAAAATTAATAAAAGATGGTAAATGTTCATTACAAGCTAATGTTTATTAAATATACATTTAAGCTTATTAAATATTTTATAGTTATGGTGATGAATGACAACAATACAAATGAAATATTATAATATAATATTTATACTATATTATATATAATATGTAATGATTAAATTCCTAATCTCTATCTGCCCATAACGATGAATTCTTTTTATACTTTACTAAAACCTTTTTCCTCATTCTCATTCTCCACCATGACAGGTCGCAGTGAGGGTCTGTATGAACATGACAGCCTGAAGACCCAAATCCTTTACCTTATATACTCTGTAATGAGAGCACCCACTAACGCAGAAAAAATCAGAAGTATTTTTCATGAAATTACTTGATACCCCACTTGATGCAAACTTAAAAATGAAACTTGTGGGTAAATTATTAATTAAATACTTTAATCAAACCCCGTCATATTAAGGAGGGTGTCTTCGATGTAGGAAAATAATTAAAATAATTAGGAAAAGACTAAATTTTCCCTAAAAGTCTTAGATGAGCCTTCATTAAATTTAAATGGGATTTTTATTTTAAGGTTGGTTTTGCGAAATATCTATGAAGTTACTGCCTGCCCCGATGAAGTGGCCACGAAGCGAAACTTGAATAACTGGTTCACGTCTTCTTGTTCTTTTAAAATATTTTGTTTCTTTTGAAGGATTTAATGAATCCGAGCTCAGCCTTAGTATGGGTCGCCTAACGTCTACTCACAATCTGCAGCCATGGAAACCATTTGTTAAAATTCACGGTAACAACAATTAAGAATGCAAAGAGTATTTCAACTAACGGCAATTCCTTGGACTTGTCAGTCACATTCACTGCAATATGACAGGTTAATAAAAAAGTAAAAGGATAAAAAGAGTTATCTTTGACATGTGTAAATTAATTTTTTTTTAATAATTACATTAATTAATTGAAAAACAGTTTAACCTTGGGTCGATAATTGTCTTTTTCAGGGTTTAACTGTAATGGAGTAAATCACCTGCTGTTTCCCGGACGGCAAAAATATATTATTTAACTTTAGGGCTGCTGCCCATGAGGCAATGGGTCCTCTTTCAGGAAACTTGCTCAGGAAACTGTACCGAATCATTTGAGAATGCCGACTTCGTCACGGAAGTAATTTGAACTGAATGGAAACAAGAACTTTAAACTGGATAAGATTGTTACATCGTCTACTAAGCTTTACATTTGAGTGGGTAAGTCAATAAGCGGTATACTCACCTTCTAAGCGTACACACGCTAATGTTAACACCAGTGTCGCGTCATTTCGATTCCCACCGAGGAGATGAAATTTAATAAAGATTAAAATATGTTCAAAATATACTGCTAAATTTTATTAATTATTAGTTTTTTGTAACCTTTTGGACTGGTATGAGTCCATACTCAGGCAACATTTAAAATGGCTTCCACAATAGACTACTTTACAATAGTCAATATGTAACAGTAGATCTACTGCTATGCTGTAGGTTCTTCTTCATTGATTCTTGCACTTGGTCATCAATAATATATAATACTTCAAAGGACACAAAGGTTGCTAATGAATATAATAACCTTCCAAATTTTATTAATTAATAGTTGTTTTCAACTTTTCGGAATGCTATCTGTCCATCCTCGCGTAATACTTTAAAATTGATAAAATGTAACGATATTATGCACATATCAACAAATTTTGAGTACTTCGAAATATTATATGCTACGGAGAAAAAATTTTTTTTACAGCCCCTATGAATTTCGTCATTGTTCCAGCAATGGTCAGAAAAGAATTACATTTAATCCACACTTCAGTCAATAAATTGTAAAAACCAAAAAAATCTGAATAGAAAAAAATAAATAATTAAATTAAAATTATATTGCCTTGCGGGTTATATTTGAGAAAACAATTTCTCTCCTGAGATCTTATAATTATAAGGTAATTTATTTTTCTAAAAGAATAATAAATCAACCATACTCGTTACGTATATTTCAATTAAGCTATCTAAATGCATATTTCTTTATAAGTATGTAAATAGATTCGCCTAATAACCTATAGTCAATAAAAGTTTTTTCATTTTTTAAGGGGATGAAAAAAATAAAATAAAATCCTGCTAGGTAATAATTATCTAATATCAATTACCTTATAGAACTACCTGTTGGAATTCTGCTTACCACAATAGCCCCTAACCACCATCCGGGAATTTACGATATATATATGTACAGAGGGGTCCAAAAAAATGTATCCACTGGTTAAC
Organism: Acanthosoma haemorrhoidale; assembly: GCA_930367205.1. Lineage (NCBI taxonomy): Eukaryota > Metazoa > Arthropoda > Insecta > Hemiptera > Acanthosomatidae > Acanthosoma > Acanthosoma haemorrhoidale. The sequence goes on from OV884013.1 coordinate 108,387,142, forward strand.
AGTCCATAACTTGCAAACTAATTGACGGAGTTGTCTCATTTTTGGTGAAAGTGTAGCTTAGAGTCCAACTTAAAGATATCACTGTAGGTGTTCGAATTGAATCGAATCACCATTAACACCCACACACAAACGATGCCGCCGAACTGCAGCACAAACTACTGACTGCAACGTGCTCAGTTGGATATTTGCACATGAATGTACGATGGATTCTCGAAGTTCATCCAATGTGCGTGGCTTTTGTCGATAAACGACGTCCTTTAGTGTTCCCCACAGGTAAAAGTCCACAGGAGTAAAGTCTGGGAAACGTGGTGGATAGTCTACAGCACCTCTACGTGTACCTTTCGTACATAAAATACCACATTAAAACAGACTTCCTTTCATCAATTGTAAGCCTTAAGCCAGCCATGTTTACTCGAGTAACAAGGTACAACTAACAATAAAACACTAACTATCTGGCGACTGTCATCTGACAAAACAAAACAACGCAATACAACGCATAGTTTGTATATGTGTTTTAAAGGATAGTTTATTTTAATTTTGAAAATACGTTTATTTAATTTATAAGCAATGTTATTCATTATTTTTATCTTGTAACGGAATAGGTTTTTCATGCTGTCACAAAATGTTATAAATATAACTATGTCAAAGGTATAAAAAATGTATCATGAGAATATATAGGGTGTCCCAGAACTAACGCAAGATTTGAATTTGCCGCCATTTGTGCAGTAAAGTGCTGGCAACCCTAAAAAAACAAAAACAATTTTACAGCTGACAGTTTAGGGTTAGTATGAATGGAGCGTTACACGATAGAACAACGTGTCTTTATTGTTGAACATTATCTCAAAAATAATGAAAGTTTGGCGACCGCAGTTCGAAAATTTCAAACAAAATATGGTCGGAATAGTGTTTTAACTTCATCAACTGTTAAGAGATTAATTGAAAAGTTTAGGGAAAGTGGATCAGTTGGAGACACTAAACACACTTATCGTTCAAAAACAAGCCGTTCAAATGTCAATATCGAAGCAGTGCGTGAGAGTGTTGTTGAAAATCCAGGATCATCAATTCGGCGTCGTAAACACAGTTCTTTGTGCCGAAATTGAATGATATTGATGTGGCCAATATGTGGTTTCAACAAGATGGTGCCACATGCCATACAGCCGTGAAACAATTCAAATACTGCATGAGGCATTTCCAGGTCGTGTACTCCTTCGTTTCGGGGATCAGATTTGGCCCCCTAGATCGAGTGATTTAACACCTTTAGATTTCTTTTATGGGGTTATTTGAAGTTAAAGGTGCATGTCAACAAGCCCACATCCACCCGTGCATTAAAAGAGGAAATTCAACGCTGCATCAAGGTAATTCAACCACATTTATGCCATGGAAAATTTCGACAAAAGAATCCGTATGTGCCAGCAAAGTCGTAGAGGCCTTTTGCCCGCTGTGTTATTTTATAAATAACCCTATCCTATTTACATTATAATTCAATAAAAAAATAACAACAAAAATACTAAAAACTGTGTTTTCTATTTAAATAAAATCTTGGGTTAATTCTGGGACACCCTTTACAACAATACTTCACTGCTCTATAAATGCACTGCTAATGGCATTCAGGCCTAAGAAGGGGGCCTGTACTATGCTAACCCTCACGACTTCCATCTCTTGCTGGTGCCAGGCCTTTCCAGTACAAGGCTTTCTTGAATATTTATCAGCCCGTTTTTTTAGCTGCAAAAAAAAGACTTAATTCCAAAATAAATATAAAGACAATCTTCCGAAATGGCAACTAACTAAGATCTGTTCCATTCTTGTCTATTTTTGCTTACCATCTTATTAGTTGATCCAACCTTCAGCGGATTAGATATCTTCATAATTGGATTTTTTTTAAAGAATACTGTTTTTTATTTTTTATTTTAACGCCTAAAACATATTGGAATCGGCTGGAATGGAACTAAATTCGTCATTCATAATGTTGGGTTCAAAAAATGTATTTTGGCGTTATCGTCGTCTCGACCAGTGGGGAAAATAGAGAACGTTAAATCTTAAATAGACTCCGAGAAGTGACTAGGGAATACTGGGAGGTCGGAGAAAAGTAGGTCAGTTAGTAATTGCAGGTTCAACTTTTTTCAAGCCCCCCCCCCCTCATTCGTCTAGGTACTACATCTTCATCGAAATACATACATCCTGCAGTTTTAATGAAATAGGCTACAACCACATATGCATGTAAATTTACTGAAATGTTTCACATAACTGGTGAGAAGAATATGCACTTTAGATTTTAATCGCAATGACGCGGCTGACAGAGGAGCGTGGGGGGACTTCCCAAGACTCCGCTTCCTCCTTCGCGAGGGAGGTGACGACCATGTGGACTGGAAGGTCTATGGGCTGTTTGTAAATACTGTATGAATGAGCAAGTGAATGAAAAATTGTAAATATGGTATGAAAGAGATCATTTATCACAATTACTTATTTCCCAATGAGGCAGATTGTGATTTTATCATAATAAAGCTGTTTAATAACAAAATAATAATCCTATTTGACGTTGGGAAGACATGAAAATTTGTATTCTCATTCTATCAATCACTATTATCTATTAATTATTAAACATGAGTATTCATCAATAAATAATTAATTGGTGTTAAATAATAAATGAATACTCTCCTCACTTTGGGTACGGTATCAAATTGAGATGTCCACGTTCTGTTTAATAATTTCTTCAGACTATAATCATAAAAACTGTTAAATTACAGCTGTTGTTGACAAATAAAAAAAAAACTTTTTAATCATCTTTAAAATAATAAATAAATAAAAAGCAACAGAGTAGAAGAACGAATATTCAATTCGTTATAAATTTATTATAAGTGTTTCCTAAGGTGTATGGCAGAGCAACTGCATTTTAAATCGTGTATGGGAACGTTCCGAAATCATTCTACCAACAGTGTGTATTTTTCTCATTGTTTAAATAATATTATCCTTGAGAGTTACACTTGAAAAGAAACACCTGCATATTCATATTAATACAGTTTTAAAATTAGTTTTTCACAACAAAACAAAAAATTGAATTCTTTCCCAAAATATTTTCTATTATTCATATTACATCAATAGTCTACGTTTCGCCATCAGGCGTCTTCAGGACTGCAGGACTACACACAACAAATATACAATTACAATTACATTCACAACAAAACAAAAAATTTAATTCTTTCCCAAAATATTTTCTATTATTCATATTACATCAATAGCCTACGTTTCGCCATCAGGCGTCTTCAGGACTGCAGGACTACACACAACAAATATACAATTACAATTACATTCACAACAAAACAATGATTTAAGTTTCCCCAATCTGTGTCATTTTCTATGCTGAAATTTGCAACTAATTCAGACAAACTGATGTTGTTTTTTGCTATCTGGTTTTTAAGGTTTTAGATGTTCGGGATTTTTATTTTGTTCTTTTTTCAATAAAAAAAATATTTGAAAGAAATTTCTTGGTGATTTCTGATTTTTGCTAATTATGATATTTGTGATAAGTGCACATTATTTAATATTTCTTCGCGAGTCTATGTAATCTCCCTCAAAACAGTAAGGTGTGGTTTTATTATGAATTTTACAAAAAAATGTTTCCTCTCTGAATCATTTAACCAAGCTTTTGATATACCATAGGTTTGTAAATGGTATTGGTAATGTAATATAACATGGTTATTTTTTAATGTAATATTGATTCACAATTATTAAATTTTAACTTATTTTCGGAGAAAATTCACCAATTCATTAAATAACAATTTGAAGCTACTTCAAATTGCTATCAGTCACAGGTTTGTCTTTGTATTCTATGATTGTTGCCAATGTTATTATTTATTATTTTTAGTGTTTTGTATCTGATTCTTTTATATGTGTGTAAATTTAATTGTTTTTAGGTTTTTTGTCAAAATTGAAACGTTGATATAATTTCAATACTAAAAGATATTTTGGGCGAGACTTGAAGATTTTATATTTAGTGGTTTATTATACCATTAAGTGAATTAGACTGAAAATAATAATTTTTTTTTCAACTCCACCGACAAAACCAAATGCATTATCTGTTTCGCCTTCAGACATCGCGTGTTGCATGTCTGAGTGCATCTTGAAAGGTACCTTCAAGCTGACTATACCACCGTTCGTGTGATCGAGTAGTTGGTATCGTGTTATAGGTCTACTTCTGAACACTTTAACACGCCCGACCGATAAAAGGTGAACTTCTTTACATCTACATAATACATAATAGTTTTGTCTTATATATAAATAGTCCCATATTATAGATCTCAATGATTGATTTGTACGGGTTTTCAAAATTTAATTATATGTATATAATGTATTCCAAGTTGGAGTGAGCCCTCTAACAAGGTATCCATTAGCTGCTACATTTCTACGGTGTGAAATTTCGTTAATTCAAACGTGAGTTACATTGTATCTTCAACTTGAATTTTTATTAAATACAGGTTATAGGAAGTAAGACGGCAGCTAGCAGACACTTTGGACAACTGTTCAAACACATGCTTTACTAGAACATGTACTACACGCTAATTTACGAATTGAACAGAAAAACAGTCAAACATCAAGAATATCCAATCCAAAATCCTGAACATCAACTATTCTTGATGCACCTTATTATGTTACTAACAGCCCGTTCATAATTAAATCAATACAAAAATATTTTCAGGTCGTTTAAACACTAGTAATTCACTATTAATTCAAATAAAACGTACATTCGTGAGTAGAAGAATTCATTTAGAAAACTTAGGCAGATGAAAGAGAGTTGTTAAGTTTTATCAAGTTTATTAATGAACAACGAATTGACACAGAGGGTGAATACTCTCTTAGTAATTTGTCGAAACTTCAATGGACGCCATTGATAAATTTTAATAAAACTTAACAACTCACTTTAAACAAACCTAATCCCATCTACCAACAAACTTTTCAGCTCACGTATATGCCCAGGGTATGACTCACAGTAAAATATACATATCCATATCCCCAAGGTACATTATAAGATCAAATGTGTATTTTTTTTTTTAAATTACGTCGGTAGAATTACTTCTGTTAATTTAATCTGACTTCGTCGCAAATCTTGTTTTTTTTTTTTATAACAATTTTTTTCTTTGCCGTCCAATGATCGTGCTCCCAAAATTTTAACAATTGAAGGGTTTGCTGCAAAAAGGAGGTAGCTCCAATTTTTCCATTTGTTGGGAAACCAAACAAAACGTTTAAAAAATTCAAATTTTAAGTTATGTAAAAATATTGTTGTTGCTTACTTTCAATTATGGTGTTTACATATTACGATTGGAGCTGCATCCTTTTTGTGCTAAATAAAAGAGGTTTTTTTTTTGACACAAGAAAGTGTTTCTAACTCCCAACAGCTATGGGATGGAGCTACCTCCTTTTTGCAGCGAACCCTTCAATTTGAATTAATCTCCCATGTCACTTCAGAAAAACTAAAGTGACAGCAGTTTCAAAGCAGTTTCACGGCAAAAATTAATTAATAACTGGAAAAAAAAAACAGATATAAAACTAATTCCATCTATAAAGACTTGATATGCATTTCCTTTTTATTTTAAATTATATACTCATGCCACATTCGGACGAATCGTCTAAAACCGTATATGCACACAGAAGAACATGCATGACAAAATAAGATAAGACAACTAAACGAAATATAGCCTAGTTAAATAAACAGACTAAAATAAAAATAATAAACGTTTAATTTATAACGTTTTTTTAGCTATTAAGACAAATATGATCGAGCATACTAATACTAATAATAATAATACAATTAAGGCTTTCGTTCGAATACGATTTTATTGATAGCATCAATGACCTTTTCTAATAATTGCATTTGCAACTCCACTTTTATTTCTTTGAAGCAATTGCCGGTTGAACAACGATAAATAATCGAAGGAAATTTTGTCTATCGACAGTTTTTTATTATTTTTAATCTTGCCAGCAAATATTATAAAGATTATGACATGTTTATTATTATTTATTATGATTGACAAGATCAGTGAACCCACCCCACAAATCTTACTTGTTGACACCTAATTTAAGACACAGCTTGCCCCTTGACATTCGCTGTTGGCTGATAAATCTTTTTTGCATGACATGCATATTGCAAATTTATATGAAAAATACTGACTGCATAAATTAGTAATGCTAATAATAAACATATAACGAGATAATGAATTTGATTGCACAATGTTCTGTTGCGTAGTGGCTGGCCTAACCTAACATGTGAGTGTAAAGTAAAATTAATAAAGAAATAAGAACAGGTTGAGACCAAGATTGCAATGTTGAGGCAAGTGCCGGGATGCGATAAACCCTTTTTGTGGGAATGCCCCATTTGTCTCCCTATGAACCCTCATATAGACAGTGTCGAGGGCAGTTCACAATCCTTCCTTTTCTTCTTCCAACAGGGAGTGCCATAAAATATGGGGTCCAGCAATGGCCTTAGAGTGTTTTGAGTCCCGTGCTGACTTATTTGCAGCTTGGTGTAAAGGAATATTTCCATAATACAAAGGATCATAAAGAAAAAACCCTTCTTTTTTAAGGGATGGAAACTCGGTCCCAGAGGATAGGACTAAGTTTGGCAACGAGGCAGCACAGAGACTTCGTTTTGCGTATCTGCCCGGAACGGATCAAACTTCTTTGAGAGGGGATCTGGTTCTTTCTGTGACGAAACCTAGGGCTGAGGTTTTAGTCTGGACTCATCATCTTTTGAAGCCCCTATTTAATTAAATATTTTAATTATTCAACTAGAGCGTAACAGCGTAAACTAATATGTTTTGGCAAGATGCAGTGTCTTTTATTATAATTAAATCTTCATAAGTCGTCTAATTTTTTTTTTTTTTTTTTTTACTTCGACGATGCAAAATGTTCCCTACATTACCTTCACCCTTTGTCGCAAGTCTTGTCCACTAGTTTATTTTAAATCTATTCCGGAATAGAGCTATGGGGGACAGCAAAAAAGTCGAACATCAAGCGTATACAATCCTTTCAATCAAAAGTCCTGAGAACAATAGTAAATGCCCCTTATTACGTCAGCAACAAAACCCTTCATAACGACCTTAATATACCCTACATTCTAGAACTCATCCCTTCCAAGTTTATGAAATTCCACAGTAGCCTTTCCAACCACCCTAATCCTGTAGCACAGTCATTGCACTGCGCCATTCATCCCTATAATCCTCCTCGGAGACTGAAACGGCAGTGGCCTCGTGACCTGCTATAATCGCGTGACAGTGGGAGTCCTGGCCATGGCTAGTTTCTCCAATCATGTCCTGAGCGTTTGTGGCTCTCGCGCTCTTGGTCAACCTCCACTGGTTAGTATCCGGTGACGCGGCTGACGGAGTAGCGTGGGGGACTTCCCAAGACTCCGCTTTCTCTTCGCATGTGAACTTGGGAGGCCTCTGGGCTGTCTGTAAATATTGTATGAATGAGCGAGAAATGAGAGCATTTCTCTTAATTACTTATTGCCTTATAAGGCAGATTGTAATTATAGCACAATAAAGGAATATATATATGAATTCGAAGATGTTATAATTGTTGTAAATTTGACCATAATAATATTATTAACCTGTCAGATTCGGGTTTTGAAGAATAAAACAATATCAACGTAACCTTGAAAAGCACACAGAGTTTAGAAATAACCGAGAAGCGGCCATGACGTTTCCTGGAAGAACCAGAAACCATGATCGATGAAATGTTTATCTCCTTACAATAGTGGCTTGAATGGGCAGAACACGACCACAGAGGTAAGAGGGTATATTGGACATATCTCTAAGGTGGTAATATCCTTTTCCTGTCTCACCGTTGGTTAGTTTGTCGGTCCTTCAATGGAGGAAGGGTGGGCGTTCATGAATAAACCATTCTTTTGTTCTTTGCTATAGCGTTAGATCTTAGTTTGACCTCTCTTTTGAGTAGTCTTTCATAGCTTTGTCCAACAATCATCGAAAACGAATGTGTTGCCATTCCATTCGGATCAAAGTCACTAATGTAATAAAAGTAAAATTCTAAAAACAAAAATACAAGTGAAGTACCTGCCCCACCACTAGATTAAAAAAACAAAACATTGAACTGACGAGGCCACTGCCGCTTTAGTCTCCGAGGAGGATTATAGGGATGAGTGGAGCAGTGCAATAACCGTGCTAGGGGATTAGGGTGGTTGGATAGGTTACTATGGAATTTCATGAATTTGGAAGGGATGAGTTCAAGAATGTAGGGTATATTAAGATCATTATGAAGGGTTTTGTTGCTGACGTAATAAGGGGCATTTACTATTGTTCTCAGGACTTTTGATCGAAAGGATGGGATTCGCTTGAAGTTCGACTTTTTTGCTGTCCCCCATAGGTCTATTCCGTATGTCCAGATTGGCTTAAGTATTACATCGTAGATTAGTAACTTATTTTCTATTGAGAGATGGGATGTGCTTTGAAGTAGTCTGTACAGTTGTCCAAAGTGTCTGTTTAGTTCTTGTCTATTTAGCCTCGTATGTGTGTTAGGTCAGCCGATTGTCGAAATACCTAAGTACCGTACTGTCTAACATTGAACTAAAGACTAAAACTGCAATACCACTTGCTGAAGATACGTCCACGGCTACCTGTAGCACGAAAACTGAAGACAAACAGTTAGTATGACTTATTTGGGCATTCGGATCACAAATTTATGGGAAAGCCAAAAAACCAACCTAGCGACTATTTTAATCAGAACTAATTCGACTTACCACTACTGGTGCACCTGCATCAAGACTCCATCAAAAATTATACGCACACCCGATCCCTCTCATATGTACTTGGACATGGAACGCAAGGCTCCCGGACATGCCACGATGGTGTATGGATTTCTTAATTTAAATAAACTGCCATTAACGTAATCATTCATTTGTGGAGTCATCATTGGATGTTCTTTATCATTTATTTTCTTTAAATAGTTGTAAACAAACAATAAATATTACAAGAATAAAAATGGATGCTGCACAAACAATGTTTAAGGTAATTTTAACGACCTTCGAATAGTATAGTATATCGCAGTACCAACACATATTACATAGTTTTAATAATAATTTCCAGATCTCTAAATTCAATATGGTAGGAAAATATTTTCTTTTAATTGCTAACTAGTTTATTAAAGACACTGAGTTGTAAATACAATGGTAATGATGGTTTATTATTATTTTTATTTATAGTTAAATTACAAATTGCTTATCAGGACTTCGAGGTATTTGATTTGACTCCCTATCGAAAATTACAGATTTTTTTCTTATACCAAGGAATTTATAATTGACAATCATGTTTTATGGATTCGGCTATATTAGTCAGTTTATCCCAATATCTAATGAGCTCTTCATATACAATTTCATGTATCTATCAAGAAAATTTACCAAGAGAAAAAAAAACAGCCAGTCAGAGACATGGCGATAACATAATGTACTGATTTCTGGTATTGAAAACCAACAAAATCACAAAAACTTCTTCGGCATACGATTTAATAATTACTACGATCGATAGACGACTAACACCAATACCCTTTGATTTAAAAGTCACAAAGACCACTAAGAACAAACCAGAACACACCGGTTGTCAGATAGTTCCACTTTCTTTGATCTAATATTTATCCTAAAAGCCCAATAATATTGGACATCAATTACTTTAGGCAAACGATTGAGCCCGAAGTCTTTTGGAATAATAAACTACAACACTGTTAAAATAAAAATTACAAAACTCGATGTTATATATTGAGAAAAATTAATTAATATTTACAGCACATTTACTGGTTGTGAGGTTACATCATAGTATTATAGAAATAACCAAAATACTAAAAAAAAAAAAAAAAAAAAAAAACAGCACAGTCAAAATGAGCAAACATATCAGGTAATGAGACAAGACATTAAAAACTATTACCAAAAAAAATACATGTATTTAAAAAATGTCTTCTGTTTCGAGTGTTAGACTACATTACCTAACAAGTAAGGTAGACCAGGCGTAAAGGGATCAATCCTCGAAGTGAAGCCACACTTCAAGGAGGGGCTAGAAGAGGCTTCTACATTGACCTAGTGTTGGTATTAATACTGACAACCTGAACAGACTAACCTTCATTTTCTCGGTAGCCTGGTATCCCCAGGCGAAAAAACACTGGCGTGATAACAATTTAACATGTATTTAACAAATTCAGCTATAACAGCAGCCCTTACATAAGTCTGCATTAATTGTACGTGTAACTACAAAAGTGTTTAAATAAAAAACAATAAACTTCATTACACGGTTTTAACAGCGTCCTTAAATATTAAAAGTACATATGAACGATAAAAGTGAAAATACGTATTAAACTCTTATCTTGTCTGAGTTGTATTATATAAAAATAGAATCAATATTTTCCTAGACATAGATTGTGAAAAAAAAAGTATGTTATTTACGTAATTAGGTAATATACATTTGCTGCGAAGACGAAAACATTTTGTGCAAAAATATGCAGTAACTTTTGAAAATAATAATCAATATAAGCTCATATTATAATAATAATATTTAAAAGAATTGGATGTTGTGTTATAGCAGCTGAAACCCAACGCCGAAAAAATCTTTGGTCATAAAATACAAGGTTTTGAGCTTGAATTGATTTTTTGTAATATTCCAACCATTTCGTTACTAATAAATATTTCTATGAAAAATTCCTTAGTAAAAAATAAACTTTTATTTTGTAATGAGAAATTTGATTTGACAGTAAACTAACCATGACTTTATTTACTTAAACTGACATTTGCTATAAAGTCATTCAGTCAAGCAATTCGCACTTGTTCAGTTTCCCTTATCGGTTCAGGGAATGAACTCCGTTACTTAATAAATGCACACCTCTCTCTGGCCGACCCACAATTTATTCTATATAAGACACAAGAGCTTTCGGTGGCTACACCGCCATTTGTTATAAAGTTATTCAGTCAAGCAATTCGCACTTGTTCAGTCTCCCTTATCGGTTCAGGGAATGAACTCCGTTACTTAATAAATGCACACCTCTCTGTGGCCGACCCACAATTTATTCTATATAAGACACAAGAGCTTTCGGTGGCTACACCGCCATTTGTTATAAAGTCATTCAGTCAAGCAATTCGCACTTGTTCAGTCTCCCTTATCAGTTCAGGGAATGAACTCCGTTACTTAATAAATGCACACCTCTCTGTGGCCGACCCACAATTTATTCTATATAAGACACAAGAGCTTTCGGTGGCTACACCGCCATTTGTTATAAAGTCATTCAGTCAAGCAATTCGCACTTGTTCAGTCTCCCTTATCGGTTCAGGGAATGAACTCCGTTACTTAATAAATGCACACCTCTCTCTGGCCGACCCACAATTTATTCTATATAAGACACAAGAGCTTTCGGTGGCTACACCGCCATTTGTTATAAAGTTATTCAGTCAAGCAATTCGCACTTGTTCAGTTTCCCTTATCGGTTCAGGGAATGAACTCCGTTACTTAATAAATGCACACCTCTCTCTGGCCGACCCACAATTTATTCTATATAAGACACAAGAGCTTTCGGTGGCTACACCGCCATTTGTTATAAAGTCATTCAGTCAAGCAATTCGCACTTGTTCAGTTTCCCTTATCGGTTCAGGGAATGAACTCCGTTACTTAATAAATGCACACCTCTCTGTGGCCGACCCACAATTTATTCTATATAAGACACAAGAGCTTTCGGTGGCTACACCGCCATTTGTTATAAAGTCATTCAGTCAAGCAATTCGCACTTGTTCAGTCTCCCTTATCGGTTCAGGGAATGAACTCCGTTACTTAATAAATGCACACCTCTCTGTGGCCGACCCACAATTTATTCTATATAAGACACAAGAGCTTTCGGTGGCTACACCGCCATTTGTTATAAAGTCATTCAGTCAAGCAATTCGCACTTGTTCAGTCTCCCTTATCGGTTCAGGGAATGAACTCCGTAAGTTAATAAATGCACACCTCTCTCTGGCCGACCCACAATTTATTCTATATAAGACACAAGAGCTTTCGGTGGCTACACCGCCATTTGTTATAAAGTCATTCAGTCAAGCAATTCGCACTTGTTCAGTCTCCCTTATCGGTTCAGGGAATGAACTCCGTTACTTAATAAATGCACACCTCTCTGTGGCCGACCCACAATTTATTCTATATAAGACACAAGAGCTTTCGGTGGCTACACCGCCATTTGTTATAAAGTCATTCAGTCAAGCAATTCGCACTTGTTCAGTCTCCCTTATCGGTTCAGGGAATGAACTCCGTTACTTAATAAATGCACACCTCTCTCTGGCCGACCCACAATTTATTCTATATAAGACACAAGAGCTTTCGGTGGCTACACCGCCATTTGTTATAAAGTCATTCAGTCAAGCAATTCGCACTTGTTCAGTCTCCCTTATCAGTTCAGGGAATGAACTCCGTTACTTAATAAATGCACACCTCTCTGTGGCCGACCCACAATTTATTCTATATAAGACACAAGAGCTTTCGGTGGCTACACCGCCATTTGTTATAAAGTCATTCAGTCAAGCAATTCGCACTTGTTCAGTCTCCCTTATCAGTTCAGGGAATGAACTCCGTTACTTAATAAATGCACACCTCTCTCTGGCCGACCCACAATTTATTCTATATAAGACACAAGAGCTTTCGGTGGCTACACCGCCATTTGTTATAAAGTCATTCAGTCAAGCAATTCGCACTTGTTCAGTTTCCCTTATCGGTTCAGGGAATGAACTCCGTTACTTAATAAATGCACACCTCTCTGTGGCCGACCCACAATTTATTCTATATAAGACACAAGAGCTTTCGGTGGCTACACCGCCATTTGTTATAAAGTCATTCAGTCAAGCAATTCGCACTTGTTCAGTCTCCCTTATCGGTTCAGGGAATGAACTCCGTTACTTAATAAATGCACACCTCTCTGTGGCCGACCCACAATTTATTCTATATAAGACACAAGAGCTTTCGGTGGCTACACCGCCATTTGTTATAAAGTCATTCAGTCAAGCAATTCGCACTTGTTCAGTCTCCCTTATCGGTTCAGGGAATGAACTCCGTAAGTTAATAAATGCACACCTCTCTCTGGCCGACCCACAATTTATTCTATATAAGACACAAGAGCTTTCGGTGGCTACACCGCCATTTGTTATAAAGTCATTCAGTCAAGCAATTCGCACTTGTTCAGTCTCCCTTATCGGTTCAGGGAATGAACTCCGTTACTTAATAAATGCACACCTCTCTGTGGCCGACCCACAATTTATTCTATATAAGACACAAGAGCTTTCGGTGGCTACACCGCCATTTGTTATAAAGTCATTCAGTCAAGCAATTCGCACTTGTTCAGTCTCCCTTATCGGTTCAGGGAATGAACTCCGTTACTTAATAAATGCACACCTCTCTCTGGCCGACCCACAATTTATTCTATATAAGACACAAGAGCTTTCGGTGGCTACACCGCCATTTGTTATAAAGTCATTCAGTCAAGCAATTCGCACTTGTTCAGTCTCCCTTATCAGTTCAGGGAATGAACTCCGTTACTTAATAAATGCACACCTCTCTGTGGCCGACCCACAATTTATTCTATATAAGACACAAGAGCTTTCGGTGGCTACACCGCCATTTGTTATAAAGTCATTCAGTCAAGCAATTCGCACTTGTTCAGTCTCCCTTATCAGTTCAGGGAATGAACTCCGTTACTTAATAAATGCACACCTCTCTGTGGCCGACCCACAATTTATTCTATATAAGACACAAGAGCTTTCGGTGGCTACACCACCATTTGTTATAAAGTTATTCAGTCAAGCAATTCGCACTTGTTCAGTCTCCCTTATCAGTTCAGGGAATGAACTCCGTTACTTAATAAATGCACACCTCTCTGTGGCCGACCCACAATTTATTCTATATAAGACACAAGAGCTTTCGGTGGCTACACCGCCATTTGTTATAAAGTCATTCAGTCAAGCAATTCGCACTTGTTCAGTCTCCCTTATCAGTTCAGGGAATGAACTCCGTTACTTAATAAATGCACACCTCTCTGTGGCCGACCCACAATTTATTCTATATAAGACACAAGAGCTTTCGGTGGCTACACCGCCATTTGTTATAAAGTCATTCAGTCAAGCAATTCGCACTTGTTCAGTCTCCCTTATCGGTTCAGGGAATGAACTCCGTTACTTAATAAATGCACACCTCTCTCTGGCCGACCCACAATTTATTCTATATAAGACACAAGAGCTTTCGGTGGCTACACCGCCATTTGTTATAAAGTCATTCAGTCAAGCAATTCGCACTTGTTCAGTCTCCCTTATCGGTTCAGGGAATGAACTCCGTTACTTAATAAATGCACACCTCTCTGTGGCCGACCCACAATTTATTCTATATAAGACACAAGAGCTTTCGGTGGCTACACCGCCATTTGTTATAAAGTCATTCAGTCAAGCAATTCGCACTTGTTCAGTCTCCCTTATCGGTTCAGGGAATGAACTCCGTAAGTTAATAAATGCACACCTCTCTGTGGCCGACCCACAATTTATTCTATATAAGACACAAGAGCTTTCGGTGGCTACACCGCCATTTGTTATAAAGTCATTCAGTCAAGCAATTCGCACTTGTTCAGTCTCCCTTATCAGTTCAGGGAATGAACTCCGTTACTTAATAAATGCACACCTCTCTGTGGCCGACCCACAATTTATTCTATATAAGACACAAGAGCTTTCGGTGGCTACACCGCCATTTGTTATAAAGTCATTCAGTCAAGCAATTCGCACTTGTTCAGTCTCCCTTATCAGTTCAGGGAATGAACTCCGTTACTTAATAAATGCACACCTCTCTGTGGCCGACCCACAATTTATTCTATATAAGACACAAGAGCTTTCGGTGGCTACACCGCCATTTGTTATAAAGTCATTCAGTCAAGCAATTCGCACTTGTTCAGTTTCCCTTATCGGTTCAGGGAATGAACTCCGTTACTTAATAAATGCACACCTCTCTGTGGCCGACCCACAATTTATTCTATATAAGACACAAGAGCTTTCGGTGGCTACACCGCCATTTGTTATAAAGTTATTCAGTCAAGCAATTCGCACTTGTTCAGTCTCCCTTATCGGTTCAGGGAATGAACTCCGTTACTTAATAAATGCACACCTCTCTGTGGCCGACCCACAATTTATTCTATATAAGACACAAGAGCTTTCGGTGGCTACACCGCCATTTGTTATAAAGTCATTCAGTCAAGCAATTCGCACTTGTTCAGTTTCCCTTATCGGTTCAGGGAATGAACTCCGTTACTTAATAAATGCACACCTCTCTGTGGCCGACCCACAATTTATTCTATATAAGACACAAGAGCTTTCGGTGGCTACACCGCCATTTGTTATAAAGTTATTCAGTCAAGCAATTCGCACTTGTTCAGTCTCCCTTATCGGTTCAGGGAATGAACTCCGTTACTTAATAAATGCACACCTCTCTCTGGCCGACCCACAATTTATTCTATATAAGACACAAGAGCTTTCGGTGGCTACACCGCCATTTGTTATAAAGTTATTCAGTCAAGCAATTCGCACTTGTTCAGTCTCCCTTATCGGTTCAGGGAATGAACTCCGTTACTTAATAAATGCACACCTCTCTGTGGCCGACCCACAATTTATTCTATATAAGACACAAGAGCTTTCGGTGGCTACACCGCCATTTGTTATAAAGTTATTCAGTCAAGCAATTCGCACTTGTTCAGTCTCCCTTATCGGTTCAGGGAATGAACTCCGTTACTTAATAAATGCACACCTCTCTGTGGCCGACCCACAATTTATTCTATATAAGACACAAGAGCTTTCGGTGGCTACACCGCCATTTGTTATAAAGTCATTCAGTCAAGCAATTCGCACTTGTTCAGTTTCCCTTATCGGTTCAGGGAATGAACTCCGTTACTTAATAAATGCACACCTCTCTGTGGCCGACCCACAATTTATTCTATATAAGACACAAGAGCTTTCGGTGGCTACACCGCCATTTGTTATAAAGTTATTCAGTCAAGCAATTCGCACTTGTTCAGTCTCCCTTATCGGTTCAGGGAATGAACTCCGTTACTTAATAAATGCACACCTCTCTCTGGCCGACCCACAATTTATTCTATATAAGACACAAGAGCTTTCGGTGGCTACACCGCCATTTGTTATAAAGTCATTCAGTCAAGCAATTCGCACTTGTTCAGTCTCCCTTATCGGTTCAGGGAATGAACTCCGTTACTTAATAAATGCACACCTCTCTGTGGCCGACCCACAATTTATTCTATATAAGACACAAGAGCTTTCGGTGGCTACACCGCCATTTGTTATAAAGTCATTCAGTCAAGCAATTCGCACTTGTTCAGTTTCCCTTATCGGTTCAGGGAATGAACTCCGTTACTTAATAAATGCACACCTCTCTCTGGCCGACCCACAATTTATTCTATATAAGACACAAGAGCTTTCGGTGGCTACACCGCCATTTGTTATAAAGTCATTCAGTCAAGCAATTCGCACTTGTTCAGTCTCCCTTATCAGTTCAGGGAATGAACTCCGTTACTTAATAAATGCACACCTCTCTGTGGCCGACCCACAATTTATTCTATATAAGACACAAGAGCTTTCGGTGGCTACACCGCCATTTGTTATAAAGTCATTCAGTCAAGCAATTCGCACTTGTTCAGTCTCCCTTATCGGTTCAGGGAATGAACTCCGTTACTTAATAAATGCACACCTCTCTCTGGCCGACCCACAATTTATTCTATATAAGACACAAGAGCTTTCGGTGGCTACACCGCCATTTGTTATAAAGTCATTCAGTCAAGCAATTCGCACTTGTTCAGTCTCCCTTATCGGTTCAGGGAATGAACTCCGTTACTTAATAAATGCACACCTCTCTGTGGCCGACCCACAATTTATTCTATATAAGACACAAGAGCTTTCGGTGGCTACACCGCCATTTGTTATAAAGTCATTCAGTCAAGCAATTCGCACTTGTTCAGTCTCCCTTATCGGTTCAGGGAATGAACTCCGTAAGTTAATAAATGCACACCTCTCTGTGGCCGACCCACAATTTATTCTATATAAGACACAAGAGCTTTCGGTGGCTACACCGCCATTTGTTATAAAGTCATTCAGTCAAGCAATTCGCACTTGTTCAGTCTCCCTTATCGGTTCAGGGAATGAACTCCGTTACTTAATAAATGCACACCTCTCTCTGGCCGACCCACAATTTATTCTATATAAGACGCAAGAGCTTCCGGTGGCTACACCGCCATTTGTTATAAAGTCATTCAGTCAAGCAATTCGCACTTGTTCAGTCTCCCTTATCGGTTCAGGGAATGAACTCCGTAACTTAATAAATGCACACCTCTCTCTGGCCGACCCACAATTTATTCTATATAAGACACAAGAGCTTTCGGTGGCTACACCGCCATTCTCAAGTAGCTTATAAGTGAAATGCTCGGCAAGGACATAAAAGTGAAAATAAATAATAATAAAAGTGATAGATTAAAATAATTTCTATTATTCCTACACAGTCAGATCTGTTAATCACCCAGAAATAGGCGTACATATACTTATATAAACAGCCCACAACCACCCTTCCATTATACCATAACTCCATAACTAGTCTCCCGTGTAAAAAACAAGATTAATTACTAAAGTAGTAGCAATAATAATAACAATAATATAATATAAACGTGCTAGACTAATTAAAATGGCAATATGATAGTTTATTACTAATTCTCAATACAATGAGATGTACAGGGCAGTGAAATGTCAAGTACTTAGCAGCTATGGCAAGTCATTATTCAGCAAAATCAGTCATGGATGTCGTTTGAATGAGCGATTTTTATTTCACAGCGAAACAATTAGTCATTCCTTCCAATAATAAATTCGTAGAAATACGCGCGAGCGATCGCTTTGTGTCTTATAAAAGCGTAATAGTAATAAATTATATTCCAACTACTTAAGTTCATGCGGTATAATTATTTGCTGATTTATTTCTGTATTGACTTAAGGATAATTTTGTTTTTTTTGTTTTGTAGAGTTATTGCGATATAATCTAAGTAGTATAATCATGACTCACCATGCCGAACCCTGGCCAGTTCCGCGTTGCTGGTTCGACCCTGAAAAAGAAATTAGTTAGCAATTAGTTACACAAACAGAGTACTGTAAGCATCATGATGTAATGGCACTATGAAAAGATGCAAATCTATAGCGGCAATATACTTACTCGTCATCTTCAAGTTCACTTCCATACATCACTTCCATAACCATAACCATTTATATTCACTTCCAAATAGCTGTTTTAAAACATTGGTTTGAAAAAATAAATTATTTATAATTCACTTTTATTTATAAAAACAAAATTTATGAAGTTTATAATTTACATAGTTTACAAAAAAGTCAATGTTTGGTCACTGAGACCATATACACATGTACACTTCATTTTTTTTTCCTGGTAATAAAATATTATACATGAAGGAAATCTTTAATAGTAGGAAAAAGGAATCAAAATCCTACTTAATGAAACTGAAATAAAAATGAAACATAAAAACCAAAATTTAATTTCGAGTAAAATTAACTGTTTTAAACTTATAAACCTTTTTTGTAGTAACTCATTAGTTGAAAAAAAATTACTTGAAAATTTTTTACAGCATCACACATTTTTTTTTTTCTTTATATATAACAACTTATAATAAAAAAAATTGCAATCTGCCAGATTGGGCTAAAGTAATTGTGATAATTGATCTCATTCATACCAATTTACAATTTTCATTCACTCGCTCATTCATACTATATATAAAAACAGCCCAGAGGCCCCCCAAGTCCACATGGTTGTCACCACCCTCGCGTGCGAAGGAGGAAGCGGAGTCTTGGGAAGTCCCCCACGCTCCTACGTCAGCCGCGTCACTGGATAAGAGCCAGCGGAGGGTGACCAAGAGCGCGAGAGCCACAGACGCTCAGGACATGATTAGAGAAACTGGCCATTGCCAGGACTCCCACTGTTACGCATTTTATACGTTATTAAACATGATAAGATATTATTTTTAATTAACGAGGGTACATACGACATGGGATTAATTATAAGTAAATCAAGTTTAAAAATTAAAAACAACAAATTTAATTAGCTAAGAAACGCCCTCCATACCTGATAAATAATATCAGTATTACAGTAAACTCAGTGGAGACTGAACAACTCGTTAAACATTTTGATCCAGAACAGAATAAGAATAACATCATACCAATTATATCAAGAATCAATTCTATACCAAACAATGGGTAGACAAAGGAGTAATGTATTACTGGAGTTTTATTTATGTACCGATTTGTTTATAGTATGATACATAACATAAAATGGATACATTTCTGCCTTACCGCACGGTTCAGCAAATTTTTAAATATTTTGATTTATTATTGTTGCTTTCGTAAGTACTGTAGATGTTTTTGTTATATGTCTTTTATTATATTTCAGCAAGTGAGATAGACAGCTTGGAGGTGTCAAAAAGTTTTTGTCTGACCAAACGATTTTGTGGAGAGGCGAAAGATTGGTTACTAGAAAATATTCAGATGTTCTAATGCTCCTTTAATTGTTGATGGACACATTATTTTTATTAAGTGATATACTAAAATAATAAGAGGTCATTTAAGTCTGCAATACTACTATTTGAGAAGGGCTCACTCAGTGAGTGATCTGTGTTGAATGTGGCTCGATTAGATTGAAAACATTTGCCCACTGAGGAGAAATTTTTGTTAAATGGAGGGTAAAGAATCTAATAATGGTTTTTGTTAGAGGAGCTTTTATTGAAGAGTTATTCTTCACACGACGTAGAGCTACGCTTTAGGTTTGTACTTGAAAATCGTAAATAGCGTACTCTTTAGCACATGTCAACTTTAGGGAATGCCACATTGCATATACACAGACAGGACTGGTCCTCACAAATTATTGTTATTAATAACTAATTTATTATCAAATGTATTGTAAGTAATTGCCGCTATTAAAATAAATGATACTATAATAGAAAAATAAGTCTTAGCTATGCGAGAACTGACTTTAAGAGGCTTTAAGAGTTCAAGCAAAAAGTTTATAAATCGTAGAATTATTCAGTTGACAACTTTCTAAAGCTACATCCTTCGAATTGAAAAAAAAATTATTTATTGCG
Organism: Acanthosoma haemorrhoidale; assembly: GCA_930367205.1. NCBI lineage: Eukaryota > Metazoa > Arthropoda > Insecta > Hemiptera > Acanthosomatidae > Acanthosoma > Acanthosoma haemorrhoidale. Next base: position 108,407,326 of record OV884013.1, read on the forward strand.
TTATAAAACCTCCTTATTCGCCATTCCAAGTATATTGCGATATTTTATTGGGCTCTAGGCCAAACAGTTGAAAAGAAAATACGCTTTGAAGGGCGTCATGACACCGGCTGATCGTTCCCTAGCAACTAGCATCATAACACATTCAGCTCTTTTTAAACATTTATAATACATTAGAAATAAATAAAAACAGAAAGAAAATATCTTCGATGGGGGTTTGATGAGTTTTTCCACCTCTCGCTCAATTAATTATAATCAATAATTATACGCAATTAATGAATAATCAAAAAGCTTTATTGTTATAAAATTAAAATCTACTTTAATTGCGATCAATGTTCTCATTCATACTATATTTACAATTCTTCATACACTCGCTCATTCATACAGTCTTTAAAAACAGCCCAGAGACCTCCTTGATGTGTCTAAGAAATAAAAAAACACACTATGTAAAGAACCATGAGGTTTTATCAAATAAATAAAAAACAAAACACAATATAGATTTAGAAAATGAACAGAGCAACATTTGGGAATATGCATGGCAGATTTAATAATTATCCTCTACAACTAGCATATAACTTCAAATAAAAGTTCTAATTACACAAACAAAAAACATTACTGGTTACTGATATTTATATTCCCCCCCCCCTCAGCTCTAAAACTTAAAAAATGTAGGATAAGGGAAAAATAAAGTAAAATTTATTTAGGGTGAACGGATCCTTTTCCTACGAGGGCCTATGATATTTATATATACTGCATTTCCTTTTGATATAATTTGATGTAATTTATAACAGTTGGGAGATTGGCCTAGGTTAATAAAGATGCTATGTTAAGTTTTTATCTAGTTCATTTTTGGACTTCATTTATTGGACATTTTTGGATGTAAGTTTCAATATACTATGTATGTCTAAAACATTTGGTTGATTGCTGGGTGTGGGTTAAGATATTAAGAAAACAATGTGAAATTTTTTCTTCCCACAGGTTCTTTATTTTAATTTCACCAGTGCTTTCACCAGCTACACTTATCAAGTGCTTAAAATGCTGCTTAAATTTATCTTGCACTCTAAGAGTAGTATGTGTGACACAATAAATTCAAAAAGAATTTTAAGCTCTTGGTAATGGCAGTGTAGCTACCAAAAGCACTGGTGAAATTGAAATAAAGAACTTTTGGAAAGACAAAATTTTAAATTGTTTTCTATTATATATTGTCCTAGGACCTAGTGAGGTGGTGTCAACTGTTTAAGGCATCAGAACTAGCTCCAGAAATGGATGATTTATAAAATGTTTAAATAAATTTAACAAATTTATTATTAAAAAGGCTTCACAACTGATAAGTAACCTGCAGGTTGAATGGTGTACCAAGCATAGAAAGGTGTATTTTTGAATTTGATGAAAAAAATACGATGTGAAATTGAACACCCTAATCACGATGGAAGAAGGAAACTGCAGTTCCGGAAACGACATTCTTGACCGTAAATGTCCAACGTAATTTGTAGTAAATAAACGTTTTAGTTTTGAAATATTATTGCCATTTATATTTGGCTTCCTTCTGAATACTGGAGATCCAATATAGCATAACAGTAAGATTGTATTTATGTACTAACATTACCAAACCAAAGAAAAAACAATTCTTTACATTTACAAATAACAGTGCTGAGGTAAAGACCAATGTACTCACTCCAATGTACCACCACCTCTTGTACTCTTGATGTTTACATTCAAATGTTTTTTTCAATTAGACAAAGAAAAATGGAATGGCTCGGGACCTCTGGTCAGGCGCTTTCGATATTGAACATGATACCAAATATGGAAATGCTGAGTTGGAAATCGCGAGACTGGATATCAAGGAGTCTTAGGTGCGACTATCATCTCGCTAGCTAATCATTATCAAAACAGTCTAATTACTTACCCATTATTGTAATGATAACATACTATAATAATAAGTACAAAACATAATACTTTGTCTGGAAAATCCCAGATATAAAGATTGTAGAGAAAAATAGGAGTTGACTATATGATTAGGTTGAGGTTCAGTGTGGTGTTCGTGGAATTCGGTAAATCTTATATCGGTTATAGAGTCAAGGACTCATAGTACACGGAGACCGAGGATTGGAAGGCTTGAAATAATAATAAAAATATTATTTATTTTTGGAATTATTTACCGCAATTATTAATCCAATTATTGTTTTCTCTTGAACAAACTGCCAAAATTATGGTAGGAATAGAAATATTTAGCCAACGTAATCACTTACTAAACTATGATCCTAACACTTGACCTCCTCCACGAGGGGTCTTTAGTCTGTAAAGTCACCATGCAGTTGTTTATCCCAAAGCTACTGTCATGATTTGTAACCCAGTTGGACCATTGCAGACTTGGTCTTCACTATCTTTAGTGTCCAAGTCTGCTTCCCCCGAGTAAGGGTGCCCCAAAGGGGAGCTCAAGTAAGGGTGTGCAAGAGTGTTCTATAGTTTTGCGCCTTGAGGCATTCCGGTACAACATAATACTTTGTCTGGAAAATCCCGGATATTAAGATTGTAGGGATGAGTGCTACCAAAAAATGGGAGTTGAATATAGGATTTGCTTGAAGTTCAGTGTGTAGTGGTCGTGGAATTCGGTAAATCTTATAACGGTTGTCGGGCTCAGATAACTGAGTAACCCAAAGTGGGGAGGAGACGCCCGCCGCGGGCTAGGGTCACTACAACCTCTTAGCCACCGTCCGGCGAGTGCCAAAAAAGATATGGTCTCTCACACTGGCTGCCGGCCTAGTCGGCGGGCAGCCTGATTCGCTTTGATCTGACTCCATAAGATCTTTAGAAGGTGTGTGCCCCGACAAGCACTACGTTCAGGAGAAGAGGAACAGGGTAGGTTTATAGGTAGTTTATGTGGTCTTGGAATGACTACGAATTCACACTCGGTGTCTAAGGGTAGGCGAAAACCGTCCGGATCCCAAAGGCGAGTGTGAACCGGAGAGAAGCAGACTGGATGGCCGTGGGAGACGCTACTGGTAAGTTTGTAGGGCCACAGCAACCGTCGTCCGCGAGAGAGAGGTCTCTCCCAAGGAGGTGCTAGTTTAAGCGAGACGAAGCCAGATATTCCTACTAGAAGAGTGTGGGGTCTGACAACGCCAGACTAAAACATAGCGAGGTTAGGAGAGAGAGAGATGCAGAGGTAGTTGAATGAGAAGACCATGGTTTTAAGTAGAGCAGCAAGCGCCAGTGCAGAGAGAAAGGAGAGAGTAGTGTTCCAAGTGACGGTCCGGTTCGTAATGCTAATTTTGTCGCCACCGGCGGCTGTCCCCCCCCCCAGCTACACCCCCCACTCTCACTGACGTCATAACCTTTATTAAACATAGATACATATTTTCTGATATTCATTTGATGACATAGATACGAGGTCTGATACGAGAAGGGGGGAACTTATAATTGTTCATAATTAAGAGGTGGACACAACTCCGGTTATAGGGTCAAGGACTCTTGGTGCATGGATTGCAATGCTTGAATGTTTTTGACAGTCTTTTGGCTCTTCCTACTGTTCTGGTTCGTATGTCCAAACTATTTGTTTTCAAGTGTGAATTAGTTTTTATTAGGAAAACGGCTTTTTAACTATAGTGTCCCACGTTAGGTCATTTTCCCAGAGGAAAACCTAGCTTTAGAAGAGTATTTTATGTGGGAAGCGGTATCGAATTGAAGGTGTCTGTGAAGACGGAATTCCCGTCGAAGGGTGAATGTGGTGTATATGCATTTCTCTTCATTCTGACCTTGATGCGTGGCGTATTAAAGCAAATTTAATGTAAACTTCGATATCTTCGGCTTGAAAAACCTCATATAATCCAAAAGAAAAAGATTCATAATTGGATATTAACGTAATGTGAACTAGGATTAACGACTATAACGTCCGATTAATAAATCACTCTCTAGCTAACGCCTTACATTGTGGTCCATTTTGGATGGGTCCAGGTGAAGCGGGAAGAGGAACAAGTTTGGATGTGTTACTCGGAACGGTAACTATTATAACTGTTAATGTAAAATTAACGGCGCCTATACCTTGGCGCTATTTATAACAGCTGAGTGACGAGTGGAGCGCCGACTCATCTTCGCCTGTCATTGAGTTCGTGAGTCATTGGCGCTAATCTATAGATTAACGTAGTCACTGTTGCCGATCCAAGCAACGCTTCGTTCCAGCCAATCTACAAGTCATCGCCACAGAAATAGATATGCTTTTTTTCAACTGTCTTTCATGAGGAGTATGTGTAGTTATGCCTAGTGATGGTTTCTAACTAAGGAAAACTTGTGTCTTATGTTATTTATATTACGTGGTAAATAACTCACTTTGCACATTACTGCTAGTAGAGAAACTGTTAACAAAGTTATAAGCAAACAGAAAGTTTTGATTGCGATGGAGGGGATGTTCAGCGAAGGCTAAACATTTCTGTTATTACTCTTGTTATAGTTGATATATCTTTACTATTATCTATTTATTTATAAATGTATTAGGAGCGGATAGGGTTTGTAAATATTGTTATTTTTTTCACTAGCCTCTTATATATCAACAAGTAGTGTGTGTTTCTTACAAACTTCTATATTTCATTCATATCCATCGCTAATCATTTTTTTCTTAATAACAATATGTTAACTCAATTTCTTTATACAGATATACACAGTAAGCCGAAACTCTATCTATAAATAAATATGTTAAAAATCCATATTTTTTTTTATCAATCCAAGCCGTCACTCAAATTTGATTCTACTAAATATAAACCAATATTTTAGAAATGAAGTTACATTCCAGCAATAGGGAACCTGGTCGCAATCCGGATGAGTGAGGCGAGAATGGAAGCTATGTGAAAATGGTAATCTGCAGTGCGCATTCATCAGGGCGGTCCATTACTACGGAGTTACTTAAAACTTAATGGATAATTGTCCCATTTTTAAATTCATACACAACGCTAACAATAACATTTATAATCTCCAGTTTAAGAGAATAGGAGCTCTGTCGTCTTTTGCGTTTTTTTTCTTTTTGACATTATTGGTCGTAAAAGTAATTGTATAGATGTGAAGGATTAAAGATACATTCCACCACAACCGTTAGCATTATGATCATTTTAATCTTTTTTAGATCTAAAAATTAATTTTTGCTATCTACACTTTTGGAAAATAAAAAACTTCAGATTCAACCCCATGGTTAGTTTTATAATGCTAAGAATATTATAATGCTATTATTATACGTAATGCTAAAAGTAGAAGGTGGTTGAGCAGAACTGTATACCTGCCTCGTGACTTGATGTCACTCATGGTTCCTGTTATTTTTAAGTAAGCAACCCTCCTTACTTCCCTTACTCCCTACTTCCCGGAACTATCCTTTTCTTATACATGTATGTCTCAGCTTCAGCCCCAGACCACACTCGTCCCTAGACCTTCCACCCAGTATGTAGTAACGTAACTCTTAATATTTGTATATGCCAGTGTTTGGCTTGTACTTCTTGTACTAAAGCTTTTCTTTCTTTTCTTTTAAAAGACTCTCCTCTATAAAGATTATTTGACTGTTGATAGGACGGATAAGGTTCGCCGATTAAGCGAGATAACTTCAATTCCCTTGTAGCCGTTCTTACTGCAGACATTAAGTTTCTTAATAACTCGCTCAAGACTAGCTTAGTTAGCGATATTTTATATCGTTAATAACAGGGGAACAATTGTACCATAATTCCTTTAATGTTTTTTCAAGTCTCAGCACGAAACCTAACACTTTTTGAGTTATTCTAAGAAATAAAGCCCTGAGAGCCAAAAATATACATCTCCCACCCCCTGCCCACTCCTATCCAAATTATTTATAGTTTTAATGACATTTCATTGCTATACCTTTGAGTCGTGAAGTATATACTAACGAGTTACGACAAGCATTCTCATCAAATCATTTGAATATTTGAAACAATTGTGCGGTGAAGTCGGATGAATTCTGCCAGAAAATAACGCAAAAATTAATTTTTAGATCTAAAAATAATTAAAATGATCATAATGCTATCGGTTTTGGTGGAATGTATCTTTAATCCTTCACATCTATACAATTACTTTTACGACCAATAATGTCAAAAAGAAAAAAAAACGCAAAAGACGACTGAGCTCCTATTTTTCCTACTATTATCTTAAACTGGAGATTATAAATGTTATTGTTTTCTACCGATAGCGTTGTGAATTTAAAAATAGGAAAATTTTCAATTTAAGTTTTAAGTAACTTACAGGCGCAAAACTACAAAAAATACTGGATTATAGGAAACGAGTTCTCCTGAGCCAATTTTTGTATGGATTTTTTTGCTATGAGTTCGTTATATTTGTATTTTTAATAGTTTCTTAACTAAATAAATCAGCTTTTGGTTTGATAAGTAATATGAAGTGTTTTTAGGACATTTGACACTTCAATTTACGAATGGGTTGAATACTGTGCCACATTTCCAATGATTTACTACATATCAAGTATTTTTTGAAGTTTTTCAAATATACCAATGACATGATACGCACGCTTGATGTAAGTATGAGAGGTGAGCAATGTAATGTCAATGAAACTATAAATAATTTGGATAGAACATGACCTGGGTGGGAGATGTCCGCCGTGGGAGTGGCTGTGTCGACCTTCCCAGAGTCTAGCTCGGCTTGTGTATCGAACGTTGTTCTCTAGGCGAAGGCCGCTAGTAGTACATGTAGGGTCAGAGCCGTGAAGGAAAACAATCATTTATTTTCATTGATTGATCGCAGATACAAAAAGGTTCGGCTAAGCTCAGTGGTCGCCTCGCTACTCAACAAAGAATACATTTATTATTTTTTTTAAATACCCTTTAGGCAGAAAACATTTTTTTGAAACTTATTTTATTGGTCTCATTAAAAAAAAAATATGTTTTTCGCTACAACGACGAAAAACTTACAAACACGATAGTAATGATACTTTTGGCAAACATTACTTATTATTAATCAAGATCTGTATATTTTATTTATTTTTTTTAAACCAACGAAGGCCAAAAATAGATTTACAAAAAAAGGTCAATTTGATGACATTTCCTATCATTTATCTGATAATAATTGGAATACAAATGCTACAAATTTCAGACGCAATTCTGTCCGTGTTATTTCGAACTTGGCGGTGGAAAAATTGCCGTGGAAATCGACAATTTTCGATATCGGATGAAAAACATTCATCTGACGTCGCTGGAGCACAAGTATTCATCGATAAGTTTAAACGACTTGCAATAGAAAATAACTTCCTTCCGGAGCAAGTTTATTGTACCATCAGTTAAATAATCTTTGTAGAGGAGAGTCTTTTAAAACAAAATAAAGAAAAGCTTTATTATGAAGTACAAGCAAAACACTGGTAGATACAAATATTAAGAGTTACGTTACTATATACTGGGTGAAATGTCTAGGCGCAAGTGGGGTCTGGGGATAAAGCTGAGACATATATGTATAAGAAAAGGATAGTTCCGGGAAGTAGGAAGTACGGGAAGTAAGGAGGGTTGCTTACTTAAAAATATCAGGAACCATCAGTGACTTCTATGAAGTCACAAGGCAGGTATACAGATCTGCTCAAGCCCCTTCTACTTTTAGCATTATATATTGTTCTTCTTGTTATAGTATTGTTCTTAGCATTATAAAACTATCGCCGTAACCGACCTTCATTGTACAAATTTTTTGACAAATAAATAAAATCAAAATGTTCAGCCAACTTTACCGACCGTCCCATTTATTTTGAACAATTCAGTTGTATATTATCCTGTAAAGCAAGGATCATGTGATAAGGACTTTCTATTAAAAAAAAAAAAAAAAAAAAAAAGCTGTAAACTACGTATTTTTTTCATATGCGGTTAATCCGACCTTTCAGACGTTCATTCTACTCTCAGGACCCATGGAGGTCGGATTAGCGAGGTTCTACTGTAGCATTCTTGTTCAAATCAGCCTAAGATTTAAGCTCCACTTTCAAACAAGTAAACAATATAATCTGTGTTAACTTCCTTGGTAGGTCAGGAACTGCTCCCAATTCCTGCCTTCAGTTCGATACTTGAGGGATCCCGTATAGAGCACTACACCCTGGCGTTAATCTATCCCATTCAATCAAGGTACAAACAGCATTGACTTGATACAGGTATCCTACTTACTACCAGTATCGGAAATGTATATGTTGTTTCGAGTACATTTCTTTCAATTTATTCATTTCATTAATGTACTCTCAGATTTTAAGAGAAACAATTTTTGTTCCCAGCATGTGCTTTGTCAAAATGCAAACATGAGCCTGAGCCACTTTTTGAATAGTTTAGATGAACTTATTTTTCGATTGAAGTTTCCACTTTCACATCTTTCCAATTACCTATTACGTCAATACAAATACTGACGATAGTGGACATAAATCTTAAAAATGATGCCTTGATGATATAAAAACCAACGAATAAGACTCCGCATTTAGCAGATAACAAGAATCCATAAACGTAAACCAATAAATATTTCATAACAAAAATTAGAATCGCATGGGAAACTAATTAACTATCAGCAGGAGATATATTTGAACTGCATTGCCTTAGAAAATAACGAAGTAACAATTTTAGACAAAAATGAAAATTATGCAGTATGGAAATGAAGACTAGAAACAAATATAAATGACGACAGAAGGTGAACCGTAACCAGTCAATATAATCATTAAATGATTGAAATTCACAACTTCTTAAAATTAATATCGTAATATGTTCCCCATACTTAACAAGTTCCAGAAAAATTATTTTTCAGGCAAATCACTCTTTATATTTTTTATATACAGTGAATTATCAGGAGGAAAAAGAAGCCAAGTGCAAATACTTTATTTGCAAAAGAATACCTTCATCGAATAGGAAAAAACATTGTTCACATAAGGCAAAATGAGAATTAGAAGAAATCAAGCGTCAGGTATGAATTTGTAAACAGTTTCAACTTGATAATGAGATGTAAATGAAAACTTAAAGAACCAGGCTTTTGTTAGGCGTTCTCGAATCCAAACAATACATTAAGAAAAAAATATGAATATTTATATGTGAATAATAATATAAAAAATAAATCATAATTATATTCTATACACAGTGTGTATTCATGATAACCATAAATATAAATAAATTATTGCGAGTCTCTTCCACAGAAGATGCGAAGAAAATTCCTTTGAGGTTCGGAATATATATTTAATAAATCATTATTCCATATGATAACGAGAATACGTTCCAAACATATGAGCCATTGCCAAACTATTGGCATTTGAAAGTATTCATATTCAAATAAAGTAAAGATTTTTGAACCCAGCGAGAATTACACAATTCCTAGATTGAATACCCCTTAGGAAAGTTTCAGTTAAAATCAATAAGAAAGTTGAATCAAATTTAAAGTAAATGTTCGTTAGACTTGTTTTCCGATTTATTTTTTTTCCAAAATTACTACTCGTGACAGTCACACATGTATATAGCAAAAAGTCAACTTCAGTAGCAATTTTGTAATTTGTAGTAAGTAAACGATGTTCAATCTATCGTTTTTTGACAGATTATTACAACCTTCGCCTAATAAACAAAAAGTGTTCAGTCGATTTTCACGAAAAAAAATATAGTTATTTAACCAAAAAACATAACAAATAAACTTTCACTATTTAATAATAATAGAAACGCTTAATTATTAAGTGTACTTCGACTAGAAAAATAAACGATTTTAGAAATAATAAGGTTAGTAGATCGAGACCATTACATTTAATGACCTCCAAAAAATTTCGAGGTTGAAAAAATGCTAGAAAAAAAATCCTTGGATTGGTTCCACTTTTTAGGATTAACTGGTCAATCCTTTCACGAACTGGTCCTGATTGCAAAAAAAAAATTAAAAAAAGTATTTAAGTAGGTATACTGAGATTTTGTTTTTGAAATATCGTAAATATCCAAAAAAAAAAGACAGAATTTAGCCTTCTAGATGTCTGATTAAGGAAGGTGAGCCTACACCCATGTCAACAATGACGGTAGCTATAACTAAAGAATGGTTTCTGATTTTGAAAGAAATGACTGCTTTCGCAATTAAGTACAAACTCAGGAAAACCAAAAAATTGCAAATCTCATACTATATGGATGGTGACTATTTTAGTATATAAATTTTAAAAAAATTCTTGTTATTTTTCAGAATAGTAGTAGTAGAACTCAAAACTAAAAAATTTCTATAGTGAAATTTTCAAATTCAAAGTTTACGCTTGAAATCTGGCGTTTAAAATTGAATGGTAAACAATTTTTAGGGTTAGTTGTTTTTGATACAAAATATTTAAAAAAATATCTAGACGTTTTTATTTTTAGCAATCATAGTTTATGTGGAAGTATTATTTGTCGTCTAATTTGAATTGAGTAAAGGTTAATATTTCTATCTAATTTACATTAGTGGCACTTCCCCCAGGCACAGTAGCGGTTAGTTTGATAACAAACTATGCGAATTTATTCCACTTGAGCTCACGCTCAACAATGGAACCGTAACCTGGAATGATCAAAATGAAGCTGTAAGGTCTCTGGAGTCCTTTAGATCTCAGATTGACATGGAAGGCATATCTAAAGGCATATTCTAGGCAAGCAGTACCCCATCATGAATAGGAAATCACACCTGAAACCGGATGTTGTCATTTTAATCTTCTGTACCATTCTTAGACCATTTGTACGGTCGTGAAGTATATGACTTTGCTTGCAGTCCAAAACTCACAAGGCTGCGAATTTTTTCAAAATAAAATTCTAAGGATTCCAGTAAATGCTCCCTGATTCGGCCGAAACAAACAACTTCTCCAAGACTTCCAAACTGAGACAACAGACTTATGTCAAAAAAAATTCATGAAGTACCCCCATAAATTGCAATTCTGTGAAGGAGCAATTAAATTTAACACAGGAATTCCGTCTTTGAATATAAGATTGACACTATAAGTCATCCCCCTGTAAAAAATTTATAATTCAACACTGACAGAAAATTTCATAGTTTTTTTTTTCTATTTTCTATCTGTTATATAACTATTCAATTGAATAGCTGCCCCAAACAAGGTTGCAAAGTTCAATTTTAAAAATTTACACTAGCTAAAAAATTTGATTAATGCAATCAATTTATAAGGAATTCCAAATTTAATTAGTATCATAGTTAATAAACATTTATCTTTATTAATTCTTATGTTTTTGGACAGGTCTTATAATAGAAAATTAATTTAGTAAATTTGGTTGGGGTAACAAGGTACTAACATTGAAATTTGGTGTGGCTACAACCTTGTTCACCTGAAATATTTGGGTCATGCATGATCAATTTTGTTAACCCAACAGCTCATTCATCATTTATTGCATGGTGGTTCAATTTCAGAATTTATGAAATTGATATTTCACTAAATGAATTTCTGAAAATTTGGGTCATATGATTGGTTGTTTAGCTTAAGTAAATAAAAGGAATTTTCATTATAATTTTACTTTTATTCCAACTAATTACAATGTTTTACAAAGTAAAAAAAAAACGCTAACACATACATAGTTTTAAATTAAACTGAACTCAGATTTAAATAAAAATATCTGTATTCAGTTGGACTATATGTACAGATATCTTCAAGGTATTTTTTTATCCTTTATTGGGAGAGGACCGCTATATAAAATTGGAAGCCAATCCAGGTCCACTTTTGTATGTAGTTGGTATGTTCCTGCTTTGATTTCCTCTTGATTTTTTGGCCATCGGCTGATTTTTCCTCGGTTGGAGGTTACTGTAACTTCTTCTGGCACGTATAGTTGTGGGGCCGTCTTTACATATTTGAAGTCATGCAGCCTCAGTTATTTTAAATTCTCAATGAGTTTTCAATCACACTAAAATCCATGAAATCAATGACTTCCATCTCATATACGGTAAATGGGGGTGAAGAACTGTCTAGTTTACAGGGCCATAAGTAATAGCAGGTTTTTTCTTGCGTTCAATGCGAAGTTACCGTCAATAACTAGAAAACTATGTCCACTCACCAAAAAAAGATATTCGAATAAGGAAACCATTCAGCAATTATTATTTCGTGCAACACACCTGTCTTACCATGCCAACCAAAGTTTTATTTCTTTTCCATTTCCCAAAGGATTGAAATTGGAAGTTATAAATTGTAGCAGACTTGAAGTTATTCCTGCAGAACCCCTCCCTTATCCCCATGGTCTCATTACATAAACACATAAATCTATCACTGTTAGCTTGATTATGTATTGCTTGCTCGTAGCAGGAATGGTGTCTTTGGTAAACTATTGGGTGTGCGAGTGTCAGACATAAAAGCACTTGCACTAAATCGGTACAGAGCACAACAATGTTAGAAATTCCTTTTGCTGAGTCTTTTTGTAACGAGGAAATTTGGCTTCGCCAATCGATTGCGGTGTAATTTGCTTTCTAATTCATTTTTTTTCTTTCTTCTTCAAAATCGGAACTAATTAATTAGATGTATAGCCAATAAAAAAATTTTCATGAGTCCTATCTTGGAACACCGAATATTAACTTAAATTCAGACCTGAAAATGTCTCTATAAGTTTTTTCAGAGCATTTAATGTTAGGAGTTTTAGTTTTAAAAATATCGTACAGCTTACTAACACTTAAACCGGGCCTAAACATAATTTTTAATTTTACCCCTTGAAAAATTACGTTCTTGGTGACCCATTGTGTATTTTGATGATATCTGTAACATTACCTTACAGTTGATTTGGTCTGTTGGAATATTTTCCTATATTATCAATCAACGCTAAGTCAAATTTTAATTCGTCCTGTAGTTTTTGCGAACGCTTTGCTGTAATTTTTAGAGCATAGCAACAACATTTTTTGACAAATTTTTAGTTTATTGAGGAAAAGATATTTTTCAGAGGCTTCGAGAAACACTCTACTCTGTGTACCCCCACGATTGATAGTAACAATCTCAATACACTTTTGAGCAAGTAATTTCTTTTGATCATTGTAGTTGCGGTTGTAAAACGCACTGTAAAATCATCAAGTTGCATTTCCAGTGAAATCTTTGCACAGTCGTGATTACAGGTACAGACAAGAACCTCCAAAAAATATAATTTAGCTAGTTTTTGGGTTTTTTTTTACAGTTTGGATGAAATTTTTGAAGTAAGAAAAAATGTAAATTGCTTACTGTTTTATTTTTACGCAGATTCAAAATTTAGGTTCAGTTAGGGAATAAAAACAAAGCAGGGTTGCAGAAATGTTCTACTCACATCATCTGGGGGCGATTTTCCTGCAATTTCCTTCCGTCTTTTTAAAATAAAAGCCATCCCACTGTCACGAAGTTTTTCTTTTTATTGTCCTTTCACTGGGATAAATTTATTTTTCTTTCATTTCCGTCCTTTATTAATTTGTTTTTCTGTTGAGGAGGGAGGTCAACAAAACACTGTTGACAGGAACCATTTTAATCCTGGTCTACAGGAGGTTACAACCTTATTCTATCCGGATGTACGTTTAGGGCCTAACAGTGTTGCCAGTTTTCAATTTACAACAAAAAATATACCTGCATTGAATTTCCCATGTCAGATAAAACCTTGTTCGGTATTTAGCTTGATTACTCTATTTATGAGGGTTACAACCATGTTCGGGGAGCTGTTCAATTACTATCAACATTGTATGTAACGTAATTTATTTAATATTCTAAATCTTATAGTTTTTGATCCTAACATTCATATGTATTAATGAATGTATTAATCGACTAATTTTTAACAATAATGTTATTATTAAAGTACAAAATTATCATATATTTCGTCTGGGGTGTCTTTTAAACGGACCATTCCCCATTCTGTTCAGTGTTATTATTATTTTATCTGTTGTCTCCATGTATGTCAAACAGAGCTATCTAATAATAATAGTCAAAATAATCTATTTTGAATTATCCAAGTAAACATTTGTATACTCAACAAAGTTACTTTCTTATCCTATATAAATTTACCATTTTAAAATTTTAATTTATTTTACAGAATGAATAAAAATTCATTAAACACAAAATGGATTAAGAAAAATTTCATAGGTGGGTGGTTCAACTTTATATTGTTTTCCAATCTTATTATTTATCAAATTTAAATCTTATTTTATTTCATTATGTTATTGTTCCATCTAAATACATAAATTTATGTATCTTGTTCCAAATTGTAGTCCCTAATAGGTGAAACGTTAGCTGACCAACCCCAAAAAAGATTTATTTTGAAAAACTCCAAGCTTTTTTTCTATCATATATAATTACCAACCTATGTTTTTAATAAAATAAAATATTTTAAAACGATGAACAAAAAGTGAGATAATTTATTCTCGGAAATACAAAAATAACAAGTAGCTCATTTTCTAGCATCTTTTGCAATTGATTTAAATAATAAATTCCATGGAAGGTTTATATCCACTCGCAAGTTAGTTCCTTATTAAACTGTTCAGAGAAATATAGTGCTAAATCAAAATAATCATTACATACAATCATTACTAACGTTTCGGCATGAGCGTAAGAATCAACTATTGGGAACCACCAATTTGCGGCACACGTAACAACTCCAAACCTACAGTGAAACACATCATGACAAAAAATACTCATATGCCCGAACAAAGCATTACAAGACAACGAATTTTCAAGTTACATATTCATAATATGATGAAATATCATTGATAATATTGTAAACGTAAATTTGTAACTTTTGAATTTACTGCCAGCATATGGCCCTCTTTGGAAGACGAGGAAAATATATAAATAATAATATGCTATTAATTTTGCTTGAATAATGTAATAAAGACATTTCCACAACCATATGTACTTAAGTCCTGTAAACAGTAAACATCCATCCATCATATCCATTCAGGAAAAAACAACACGGCATTGTAATGCACCCGCGCATGCACAGCAAATAATTTCAAAAAGGGGTACTTCTGAATTGACACGGGTGGAAAATGAAAAGTAGCCAATATGTAAATATGATGAGCGGAGGACAGAACAAGGCTAGGAGAAAGCAGGGAAAGTAGAGAAAGTGGCCTTTCCCCGCCAAACTGGGCCCGGCCAGGACTGTCGTGGGAGGAGTCTCTCTCTCTTGCTTAGTTATTTGTAATTACCAAAGGACTTAGCTATAATAAAAAATATAAATTTTTATATCTACTTAAGTCAGTTTTTAAGGCTTGACTGTCATTAAGGTGCCAGACCCTAGTTCATGAGTAATCATCTACATAATTAATTACCCCTAATTACCACTCAATTGAGAATTAACAACACTTGATATTATTATTATTATTAAAGTATGCATAGAGATGTGTCATAAACATCATGACATCCTGATTATCAATATGTAACTTTTGTTTATTTTTAAAAACTATAATCAAGTCATTCAAACTGCTATTAACATCGCGATTGCAACTTAAACTCAACCTGCGATTTTATTAGAGTCATTATATTTTGCACGATATTCACTGTACTACAAAAAATATGGGGCATTTGGAATAAATCAAACATTTGCTTCACAGTAAAATTATTTCGGCTTTCAATTCTTTTTTAATTAATAGTAACCTTTTCAGCGATAAGGGGATATAAATATGAAGGAAAAGACAAATGAATATTCAAAAAATTTATTTAAAAAAAAATATGTCCTATCCGCTAGTCTTTTACAATTCGATTCCTCTCCCCGTGTCTGAGAAAGTAAGGTATTTAGGCTTCCATCTCGACAAAAGACTGACATGGAACCCACACACGAGGCTAAAAAGACAAGAACTAAATAGACGCTTTGGACAACTGTACAGACTACTTCGAAGGACATCCCACCTCTCAATAGAAAACAAACTACTTATTTACAAGGTTATACTTAAGCCAATCTGGACATACGGAATAGAGCTATGGGGGACAGCAAAAAAGTCGAACATCAAGCGAATCCAATCCTTTCAATCAAAGGTCCTAAAAACAATAGTAAATGCCCCTTATTACGTCAGCAACAAAACCTTTCATAATGATCTTAATATACCCTACATTCTTGAACTCATCCCTTCCAAATTCATGAAATTCCATAGTAACCTATCCAACCGTCCTAATCCCGTAGCACAGTCCTGCTATAAATGCACAACAGTGGGAGTCCTGGCAATGGCCAGTTTCTCCAATCATGTCCTGAGCGTATGTGGCTCTCGCGCTCTTCGTCGGCCTCGCTCGGCGTGGCTGGTGGGGGACTTCCGAAGACTCCGCTTTCTCTTTCGCATGCGAGGGAGGCAACAACTAGTGGACTTGGGGGGCCCCTGGGCTGTTCATAAATAGTGTATGAATGTGCGAGTGGAGGATGAATTGTAAATATGGTATAAATGAAAACATTTATCTCAATCATTTATTGCTTATTAAGTATTAAGGCAGATTGTAATTTCATCTTAATAAAGTTGTTTATAAATAAAAAAAAATAAAAAATTATACAGAAATTTCTGTGGGCGTTGACATTAAATATCTCAACTCACTTAAGTTTCATGGGAATTCATCACCAGAGTAATAATTAACTGAAAGGTTTATAGGAGACAATAATTTAACATAAAAGATATGCCACTTCAAGCAATTACCATTGAGCATACCATTTGGTCGTTGTGATATAGGCAATCCTTCACCATTATTATGTCCATTTTTCGTTGTATACGGGAAGTGTGAAAAAAAATTAAACGCAAAAGAAGTTCGGCCTGTTTCACTATATTTTAAATTTAATTAAGTAAACTTATAAGTTATTTAAGTAAAAAGAGGTTCGCTTTGTCACAGACACATTAAAGAAGGCAACGCAAACAGTATTTCAAATGTACTTCGAAATATAAATTTTTGAAAGACAGCAATAGGGTGTTTAAATGCGGTTCCAGTTAATTTCAACAGATTTGTTTTAATTAAAGTTTTTATGAACAAAATCTCTTTTATATTAATAAATGTACACCTCTGTCTGGTCAACCCAAAATTTATTTTATACTTTCTGGGGATATAGCAATATTTCCATGGTTCTTATAATTAAATTGAAAGAGCACGAATTAAAGGTTCAAATGAATAATAATTAAAGTGATTCAAGGAAGTTAATTAGAAGGTACTTGAAAATAGTGGTATCACCACCGAAAGCATGAATCGGTAGAAAGTAAATTGTGGGTAGACCAGATTTTCAGAGATGGTTTAACAAACAGAATGAAGTATTTCGGGGAAAAAAAACAGAAGTTTTTTCATAACCATTTAGTTGGTATCAAAGAAACTACTGATCCCACAAGTATCTTTCGATATTATTTCATTACTCTCTAAGGGACATTTATTTCGTTTGTAAAGCGCACAGCCAGAATGAAAGGCCATAACTCAAAAAATGCATTTTTTCTAAGTTAGTTTTATTGAAGGGTCCACGGGAATCTGTGCATATGAATATATAATAAATAATATTTAGTTCAAAATCGGCGAAAACAAACTTTAGTATATGAAACCTATTTCTATATATTAAAGTAGAAGACTTTAGATAACTTGTTGTAATTTAAATTAGAAAATAATTTCCTAGACAAAAACATTTTTCCAAAATACCGAGAACGTGATTTGCTCCCCTCAGTTTTCTTCAGACAACTTTCAGGCAGACAACGTTGATAGATTCTGGAACAAAGGCCGATAAAAAGAACGTTCTTCAACAGTGTGACGAATACTTCATAGAAATGGTATCTTTTTGTAGGTCTTCTTGTTGATGGTTGCATGTCCGAGTAAGTTATGGTTGATTCAAAGTACGACGGTGCGTTGTCTTGGTGAAACAGGATTTTCTTTTTCTCCAAATGTGGCCGTTTTTCAAGTTCAGCTTGTCAAGTAATAATGCGTAATATGCTCCTGTAATGGTTTTTCCTTTTTGAAGATAATCGATTAAAATAACTCCATGACTATTCCAAAAAACTGTCGCCATCACTTTCCCAGCCGAAAAAACAGTTTTTGCTTTTTTTGGAGCCGGTTCCCCCTTTGCAGTCCACTGTTTGGACTGTATTTTTGTTTCGGGCGTATCATGGTGTATCCAAGTTTCATCCACAGTAATTAATCGGCGCCAAAACTCGGATTTATTGCGCCTAAACTGCGCCAACAGAGCGTTGGAAATGTTCATTCAAACACGTTTTTGGCAAACGCGGCACCCAACACGCGGACAGCTTTCTCATCTCTAAATGTTGATTTAATATGTGACAAACACGTTCTTTTGACATGTTCATAACCTCTGCTATCTCTCTCACTTTAATTCGGCGGTCGTCTAGCACCATTTGGTGAGCTTTGCCGATGTTTTCGTCGGTAGTTGAAGTTTTTGGACGTCCCGAACGTTCATCGTCTCCCAAGCTCTTACGACCACGTTTAAATTGAGCAGCCCAAAATTACACTGTGGTAAATGAGTCACCATACACAGAATCCAAATCATCTTTGATTTGCGTAGGCCTTTCAAAAACAAATATTTAATGACAGCTCGATACTCGATTTTGTCCATTTTCATAAAAACACTCAAACGACTGTTACACAACAACTGCGCGTCCAAAATGGCTGAAACTTTGGTGAGTAACTGCCAACAGATGAACAACGAAATTCACTAGCTTTTATTTACGACTGCTGCTATCTTCATGTTGAGGTCGGAAACTTTTCAGACCACCCTTGTACATTTCTTTCGTTAAACCGGGAGAAGAGGCTCTACTTTCAAATGGGTTCAAGACAATCCATTGTCTTCTGCCTGGCAGTCGGAGTATTTTCGTATAATGGCCGTAAAAATATATTTGTATATTTATGACAAGATTACTATTAGAGACTTTAACCGTATATTAGAAAAAAAAGTGGAGACCACCACTGGTATCAAAATAGGGCTCAAACTCAGTTTTTCTATCTTAATCCCAGGTCAATAAGAAAACCACGACTTTAACCATAAACACTCGGTTGTCCAAACTTTTAACCACATTTATGGTATCTATTATTTTGTGCTATCTGTCAAAGTACCTTAAACCTTCTTTTTTTTAAATCTATGGATTGATATGCTCAACATTGCTATTCCAAAATCGTTTATAGTAAACATTTAAGTTGAGTATTACCTTAGCAGTATGTAACAAAAGCAATAGTTAAATAAATACGTGGCCAACAGACTTTATTCTATTTATAATTTTTATTTGAACCAACGTCTAAATACATTGATAAAAGTTTACAACTCAATTTGCGCTGCTGTCCCGTAAATAAGAACGCAGCATTGTGTAACTACTTTCAAGCTCTAATGGAAAATAACAGGGTGCTAAATCTGAAAAGTTCTCTTGAACCATTCGCATATTTCAAAAAAACCCAGCTACGTATTATGAGAAAACAAAAAAAAAAGAATGCTTACATTACCAGAATAACAAACTGTTATTGTTTGTTTTCTGTACGTGCTTCAAGGTAAGAATAACATCGCATACACGGAGTCAGGATGGTCACAAGTATTCGAGTATCACTAGTAACGGTTCGAGTCCCTGTTACAATTTGTCACCTCGTCATATCGCTCAAAATTCAGATTTCAGAGTCGTTCACAAAAAACGGTCACATTCAGATCACGATTCAATCGAAAACAAATTCTGAATTATAACCAAAAAATGTCTTATCGAATCCTCATCTGGAAAAACTACACTACGGATGGAGATGACGAAAAAGGTTCAACAAGGTAAGCAAGTACTTGACTATTCTATAACGGCTATCCAGAACCGTCGTATTCATCTGGCCGTGGCATTAGGATATCCTATAGGATATCTCCAGCCGAGATCATCACGATTTCAAGTGAAACTAGCGTAGAGAATGCCTTTATTCCTTAACGAATGAGCGACTGAAATGAAGCGTCGCCTACGACTTTACCGGACCTGAACGTGGGAGTGAATGCTACCGTCGAAATGCTGGATCGTGAGCTGATCTGATCTAACCGTACTTTGAACTCTAGTTTGAATCGGCCTTAACTGGTTAATCATTCTCATAAATGGCGGCGTGATGCCTTATTGGAAAAATTACTACTTCATCCGCACATTTTGATTTTTATTACTTTGTTGTAACTGTAGGGCGACAATATACTTAGATTTAGGATTTTGTACGTAAGCACTCGCTCATATTTTTTGTTTACCTGTTCCATAAGTTCGTTATACACTCGTAAGAAATTACATACAACAGATCTGCTACCGTTCCTTCCTGCTGAACTGTATGGGGGAGGTGCTATAGTATGCAACGTGGACAAAAAATAAAATAAATCCAAATTATTTTTCACCTTTTATACTTTTTGAAGCCATAATTTTCCCCTGAAAATTAGCTCTCAGTTTGAATGAGACGTCATTCTTCATCAATTACGTTAACTTTAGTAAATATTCATTTGAATATATTAACATAATTAAAATAATAATATTAACAATATAGCATTCAGGAGAATGCTGGCAACCTTCATTAATCCTAGGCTATATTATACTGATATTTACAAGAGCTTTGTCGTAGCACGTGGATTAGTTAGAATGCAGTCGTCGATCAATCAATCAGTGAAGGCAACCTCTTGATGATTAGACGGCGACCATTCCTCTCAATCAGAAGCTTCATCATTATTTAAACTTGAGCTCACATCTTCAATCTTAGAGCTAGGATTACGATTTAATCCTATTAAAGATAATAAACGTGTGCAATGTTAAACGGACGGATTGATTACATCAAATTAATTAAAAACTATTAAATATATCATTGATCTCGTGATTTTTCCATACCAGCGGTAAATCGTATGCTATATTATTTGTTTTTACGACTTGACTTTAGTAGAATTTGAAGAAAAAACATCAATAAACGGTCCAAGTATGTTGAGCCGGGAACCCCATCATTTCCTCACATATTTATTACATGAATGTAAACTACTTCGATCAAAGGAAATCGGATATAAAAGTAAATAGGCAAAACATTTTAATACTCGTAACATATCAACACAAAAACCTATTTAAAACCGTAGAAAAAAAAATTCGGAAATGACGAAATAGTTTGATTAGATCTTATAGAGCTTTAATTTTTGTAATATTTTTATTTATTTTCACGACGCTGTCTGTGATTTATTCTATAACCACACTGGGTTAATTAATACATAAAAACATATAAATACTTTCTGAACTGAGAGATGAACGAAGGGCAAATTTTTTTCACATTTAATTATATTTTTTTCTATTTCCCCAGTGTGATGGTGTATTGGGGGTATCCACCCTAAATTTTAAAACAAAATTATATCATGTTTAGGCCTAGTAGGCGTATTTGTAAAAAGTTTCCGACCTAACAAAGTTTTATTTTAGCTTTTATTTATTTTATTATCATCTTCATGTTGAGGTCGGAAACATCAGACTACCTGTGTATTGCATTACAAATTAAAAGAGGCTAGAATTTTTTTTTTTTTATAAAATTCCTTACCCCCACCCCCAAAAATTCCCCCTCCAAAAACGAATTCTAGTGCCTTTATGAAACGGATACAGCGTATTCCAAGGTATTCGTTGTACACAGCCTGAGTTAGAAGGGATATACCTCCTCTATATATTTTAGGCTATGCTGTCGAGTTACCCACAGGCGGGCATAAGAAGATTCCTGTTTGAACGAAGAGAAATGAAATTGGCACCAAAAGTATGCAAAGTCAGGTAAGGACGTTTTTTGCTCGAAGTTGTTAGTGTTAGATCCTTGAAGGTTTCGTGGTTATTATGTAAGTGACTATCGTGTCCCCCTGATACAGCAGTCTGCGTGTGGCCTTCTAGATATACATTTTACTGCATACCTGGATATCTCCATACAAAGGGAAAAGAGGGAATTTTTCCCTCCGAATTTTATGTATAATCCTTGTTCCAACAACACTTAAGTGAGCGTTTCCACTTATTCAATGGTTTATTACTTCCTATGGGATTTTTAGTTTTTTTTAGAGTAAGGCAGAAAATTACGATGACATAAAATCTCCCACGATGGCTTTAAATATGTATAATTTGAATAGAAAATATGCAGAATAATATTAAAAATTCATTTATGGAATAAAAAAGAAATGTAATGACAGCATAAAAATTCAATCTTCTACGTCGTGTTTTAGCTAAAACTCGCAATGCCGTACTCTTCGTGTACATAAATTTCGCTCCATTGAATATAAACTTGTTGCAGGGACAGAAAGAGTTTTATATTTAAACAAATTGTGGATTTGCTGCGTTATTTATTTGTGCTTCGAAGTATTTGTTGTTTCATCAAGTGGAACGATCATTAAATGGCCATTAGATACAAAATATAAACCAGTTAATGATCTCTTTCTCCGGGTTCCGTCCAGCTCTGTTATTTCAGTCCGCTATGGCTTGTTCAGTCCGAGTTGGCTTTCAAGGAGTGTACGACTAAACAAGATATTACAATTATTATCTGAAGTTTGAAGACTGGCAGCAATGGCCTTGCCTCAGGAATTCTAACAACTAATTTGTAACCAATAGGTCCGGCCATTTTGTCAGGTGTCTTATTTAAGTCCAATCAGTCTTTGTACAATACGCATATGAACAAATGAGATTGTGTCTTATGAGCTTACAGGGCCGTGAAAAACGTTCTTAAGAGAAAGATCAGATATCAAAGAAGCAAATAACCGGCCTAATAAAAGTAAGAAACATTACTAGCTGCTGTACGAGGATAAAATTATTTATGAGAGACTGTCTCATACGAGGCTTGCTGTCGTTTTAAATAAGGCGATAACTTACGACAATATTATGCATTATTCTTGGTACAAATGACCATCTTTGATCATTACTCTACTCAACTGTAGTCTGTTCGTGTCATTTTTTTTTTTTTTTTTTTTGCAGTTGTTATTCAGATTTTGTCTCAAGGATCTAATTCATCAACTGCAGCCTGGCTTGTTTTTCTCCACCTCCTTCACTTAACACGTTGTTTGTTTTTATTTTATTCAACTGAATGTCAATACAGGGCCTACGTATCTCGATTTCTCAATCGTTCCTTGGCTTAGCGTTAGTATTGGTTGCAGCAACTTGACGTGCACAGCATGATGATTAAGTCAAGAATTAAAAGACAATACGAAATCGCGGTTTTCATTTAAATTACAGTAAGTATTTGATTCGTGCAGAAGCCCTATTTATTTTTAAGAAGTCAAATCTCGACAATTAAATGGCTGAAGAAACAAAATGGTGACAGAGGTAAAACATATTCGAACCCGGGACATTCAGATTACTTATTCAGGCGCCACTTCCTATACAATTTAAGTCGTGATTGGTTTTGTTTTTTTTTTGGTTTTTTTTTAAATAACTTTTTGAGACAACTGATGCAAGGATCAAGTAGTGTATAGACACTTCGACGCACATTGACTACTTTAATAATATAATGTTAAACTTTGCAAAAGTGCCACATTTATCTGAGAATACGTGCAATATTGCACCTGAATCAAGTTTTATTTATTTGTAGTCGAGTAAATATTTGTTTTTTTTTTTAAAAAAACTTAGGTAAAACGAGGAAGCCAAAAAATGAGATTCTATCAAAAAATATTCGTTACGATAACTTACCAACACTTTTTATTTTTAATTACTCGAAAATTTAGCATGAAAACCACTGTTAGCACCCAAAAGAAGTTTTGCAGTTTTACTGAACGTGTCAATGAAAACTTTTACTTTATTGCACAATTTAAAATTCAGCGAGTCGTTATGCAGGACTACAATACCAAATATATTTACTAGAGCATTAGTCAGACTATAAAAAGTACTCTTTGGTTCAATGACATCGAAAATCACCGAAATGTACACCGAGCATACTGCTGTCTCAGTAGTGATAAACGAATTTCATTCAGTAGTGAATAGAAAAAATTCAAACCAATAAATGCGGTCTGATTGATTGTAATATTTGTCTTGATGATGGCTTGTAATTTTCAAAAGTAAAAAATTAGTCCCTACTATAAACGTATGCATAGGATTCACGCTGAACATGTAATCAGGTTTGCCAAACAGGTGGATAGGAAGATTTTCCCTCATACGTCCTCACTAGCGAATTCGACTATGATCATTGCAAGAAGTTAGTTAAAAACCTTTTTTTACAATTTATTAAAGGTACTTTGAGAAATAAAAATTTGCATATATTGGTATTGCTTGTTATATTCTGTATTGTATTGACATAGGTATATTTACATACAATTTCTAACAGCAGGGAACATAAATAAAAACCTGCTCAACTACAGGATAAAATAATAGTAGAATAAATAAATAACGTTGTTTATGGAGTAAATATATTAATACAATAAATAAACTAAATAAGACTGCACTACTCTCTGGGGACTCTAGGCCCAGCCATTAGTGGGTAGCCACTGTACCGCAACAATCAACCTCTACCAAGGCTTCCACACTCCTTAATTCCCTCACACCACCTTCAAGCATGTGATCCTGGTACAAGGATCCGCTCAACCCAAATATTCCTTTATTTTTCCCTTATCCTTAATCTTATAATTCGAGAGCTAAGGGGAAAAAAAAAGTTTATCCCCACATTGAGAGTTTGTGATAATTTTCAATTTCCTGAACTAAGGAGTTGTCTGATAAAATTGAAAAACTAAAGGATTTTTCTGAATCCATACAGGGTGTTGTAACGTTGGCAATCAGAGGTCAAAGACATTCTTCCGTAACAAGAGTAGCCATTAATAATCCTCGTGCGCATATGCTGACCTGTTTCAAGTCATTACAAGTAAGTACTTAGCTTTAGGTGTCCCATCGAGTGATATCACAACTCTACTACCCTCAAACTGATCTTGCTGTAATTAGAATCCCCTTACATCCATCTTGCCTTTTGTCGACCTTTCCCTTTCCCTACGGGTCGCCAATCGAGATCTCGTCTAGGCCAGCTTTCTAGTGAGACCTTATTCCAATGGCCACGCCATCTGTTAAAAATAGCAGATAGGATGTTGCCACGCATATCAAACTGTTATTTTTACCGCTGCAGGCAACTAATGCAAATTATATACATGAGAGATGAAAATGAACTGTGAAAAAGTTTGAAGTGTATCCATACATTTCCTAGCATTCTGGCTATTACTATAAGTTTAGGTTTAACGATCGATCCTCTCGGCGAGTTCACGTGATGAGGCTAGTGAACTCCAAAGGGTTCAAGACAGGCGTTTCCAACGTGCTAGTCATCCGTGCCTTAAACCGGTAGTCAATTTTAAACACTTATTTTAACGCTAATTGTACTGTAAATAATTAAAGGAAAGAACATGCAAATTCACGAGGCAGGCAAAATAGTCCTTAAATAGCATGGGGTGGGAACATATGACCACAAAAGCTATAATTAGAGTTTTTTGTGTTTCAGAACAAAGAAACATACACTTAGAAGCAAAGTCGTAGCACGTTCTGCCCATGAGTAGTCTTCATGGGGTCGATAAGATTCAGATGTTAAACTGACATATCACTGATCCAATCAAAAACTAACTCGTAGTATCCTTTTGGAAGGAGCAGATACACAATCGATATGCTTTGTATTTTTACGCACTGAATGGACAAAACCAGAGTAAGTTCTAAGTTGACTTGACGGCCTAAGATGAATTAATAACTACTTTGGTTCAAATGATGATGTCTTATTGGTGCTCATCTCAAGACGTTATTTCGGACTGTATTAATACGCTTCTGTTAAAAAACAAAAAAAAACGTGCAAAGCAATCACACTCAACCTGTCTATATATTTAAATGTGTATTCCAAATCGACGTTATTTGTGCAATCTATAGTCAATAATCAAGGGAAGAATGCTTAAAACCTTGAAAAGTAAAAAAAAACAAAAAAACTGTCCCGAACACATACATCTCATGGACTTCATCAAGCCACAGTTCAGAAGCTATCAATGGTATATTCTGGTTTTTTTTCATCATGGTTTAGGTTAAGGGTCATTATTACACAGTAAAACAAAAATAAAATAAAATATATTCCATGGAATAAAATTTTGTTTTTTATTGTTTTAAGTAATCGACAGTGGCAGCAGATCTTCAAAATATAATGCATATCAAAAACATTCCAAAAAGGTTTATAAAGCCAACAAAATTATGGTATTTTTGTTTAATACTTTCCAAGTTGCTTTTAATTATTTTTTTTTTAGAAGGTTTTAAAGGCAACTTTCAGCTCCATCAATCTCCTTTACTTTCTACTTCATTGCTTTCATTTTTGTAGTTTTAAAAAAATATAATTTAATTTATAGTTCATAATGTAATGAATTGCGGGAAATAGCGAAAACTGATCATTCATCAGTAGCCCGGCGATCTCTCAGATTCCCTGCGGTATTGTAACCTCCTAAGCTGTTGAGAAGCAGCGATCCATAGATCGAGATCACTCGCACTGCTTCATGCACGAATGCACAGAATACACTGCACAGATGCATAGAATATAATGCACGAATGCATAGAACATTGAATATAATATGAGCGGAAAACCGAGGGGGAAGGTTGGCACTAGCGCCTTCAATTCATCCCCACTCCAACACACTCTTCGGCACTCGACTCTCGTTGTTATTCCCATTTCTCAGCTGCTTTGTAGTTGTTTTACTTAGACATAATCTTATGTGTTACACGTGTATTATTGGTTTATGATACAAAACGAATATTGGGACATTTATTCAAAGAAAATTAATGAATGTTTATAGTACGATTCATTGTGCAAATATTAAACATAATATTGAATGGTGAAGGATGCGTAGAAGCTATTAAAAAAATGTGGATGGGAGCCGAAAAAGAGCCATTGGAATTGAAGACCGAGGAGGATTAATTTTACCCGATGTGGAATTCGTAACAGTTTCAGAAAGTCGTGAAAAAAATGACCCAAAACAAAAAAACAACTCTAATATCAGAATTTCGTAACACGTTTAATTAAACAATGTTTAGGGAAAAACTTCATTTTTCGGAATAAGAAAGTCATTGCATCTTATTTTTTTCCTAATCGCAAGTGAAACAACGGCCTGTTTAGGAGTCAAGAACTGGTGTGTTTAAGTCAGAGAAGTGCATTGCCAGTCAAATGTTTCGAAACGCTACCTGATGCCTCTCTATTCTATGTTCCATGACTCCGTGTAACAGTTGAGACTGAAAGAGAGCCGCAGACGCTCCGTTCATGAGGATACTTGTCAATTCCAGAACTAACATGCCGGTTGACATAAGGATCCCGATTTGATCTCCCAGGATGATTGTCGAAACGAGTGGTTCTAGGCATTGATACATTTTTGTACTAATTAAAAATTCTTAATGTGTGTGTGAACTCTACATGAGACATATAACTCGAAGCCCAATATGTACATGATTAATTTATGGCGATATTTTTTATTCCGAAAATATACGGACCATTGTATTTCCTTTGAATTTGTCAGTTGCCAACAGATGAGAGAACATGGTCACACCCGAAGTCGTCCATTTGTTTTATTTAAGGCTTTCTCATTCGTAGAAGGCTGCCTGGTTTTGGTAGCACCTCCCCTAAACCACCCCTGATCAGCACGCTGGAAAGTTATCAAACATAAAAACCCATTGTAGGGGCAGTTTTCTAAGAAATATCTTCAAAGTCCATTGCAAGAGCCGTCGCTCGTTTTTCGTTAGGCATTACACGATGCTCTGGCCCATGGCCAGCTTTCTAGTTTCTAATGGAAAGCCACCGTGGTAATCTCATTCCATAGTTCGTAAACAATGGTAGAAGCACAAAAGTGTTTGTCCAATGGGATCCGAGTGATTCCAGTGAATAGGAAAAACAAGATCATAAGTTGAAAAATAAACTTTGTTGTCAAATATAAAATTATGACCTCCAATAACTGGCGGAAAGGATTCATGTTATTAAAATGATTTTTTGACAATTATAACAAGGTTCCGCACGACCCGCCTTAAGGTGGAGTTCCTCGGCGTATTATGGCTTTGTCTGAATTTTGACATACCTCGCGCCGAAGGAACGTAAAGACTCGTTATTTCTAAAGGCGATTAGGGGAGATTCGTGTTATCCCGTGAAATGTAGGATATTGGAACGGTAGATGCGAAGAGCCAGTACGCCTCGTGCACCGGTTCTCACAAGCTGTTTAGTTTTGTATAATATGGTCGGAATTGTGTTTTGACTTCATCAACTGTGAAGAGATTAATTGAAAAACATAGGGAGACTGGGTCAGTTGGAGACACCAAAAACACCGGTCGTCCAAAAACGATCCGTTCAAATGTCAATATCGAAGCAGTGCGTGAGAGTGTTGTTGGAAATCCAGGAACATTAATTCGGAGTCGTAAAAACAGTTCTTTGTAACGAAATTGGATTATATTGATGTGGCCAATATGGGGTTTCAACAAGATGGTGCCACATGCCATATAGCCCATGAAACAATTCAAATACTGCATGAGACATTTCCGGGTCGTGTATGTACTTTCTCGTTTCGGTGATCAGTATTGGCCCCCTAGAACGTGCGATTTAACACCTTTAGATTTCTTTTTATGGGGTTATTTGAAGTCAAAGGTGTATGTCAACAAGCCCAATTCCACCCGTGCATTAAAAGAGGAAATTCAACGCTGCATCAACGAAATTCAACCACATTTATGCCAAATGGTCATGGAAAATTTCAACAAGAGTGCGAATGTGCAAAGTCGTGGAGCTCATTTGCCCGATGTGTTATACCTTAAATAACCCTATCCTATTTACTTTATAATTCAATAAAAAAATAATAAAAATACTAAAAACTGTATTTTCTATTTAAATCAAATCTTGAGTTAATTCTGGGACACCCTTTATCACTTGGAAACATAATGCTTGGAGTAATGGACACATAACCCTTGGAAATGTATACAAAATAATATTAGTATGTAGTGTTATTTGAAAGAATATAAAAAGTAGAAATCTAAAACATCTAATAGCTACTTTTAGGAAGTTGCCAAAGAGTAGAAAAACTGGGACTGGCAATAAGGAATTAAACAAGCCAGAATTGTAATAAACATCATTCATTTGGAGTGACGAAGTAAACGGGACTAGAGACGGAATGCCTGGCTATGTCCTATTGACGACAAGGGGGCAACTAGAGCCAAATTGCCAAACCACGCGAAAGGGAACGGCGCGCGTTTGGAATTCGACCAACCACAAGTCCGCAATTGAGTCCCTCGAGCAGCTCGAAGTTTGCCACGCCATATGCCGTAGGAACGATTACAATGAAAACTTTGTTGGGTGAAACTAGGTTGTAACACAAGTCTTCGTTCATTACCGCATTGTTGGCTTGAATATTATTAAATATTACAATAACTATTCCATCATGTACACCGACCGTCTTTGCATTTCATTTCCTGTTACATATTTTGAACTGGGAATGTGCAAAGAAATAATAGTGATTAATAATCTTGGAAAATGACACTACCGTTAGTAAATACATGATAAAGATACAATTACTCAACTGAAAGTGATGGTCACATCATGAGGATATTACTTAGGCATAAGGTTGCTGCCTATCGATATTTTAATGAGGAAGTACATAAACAATCAATAGTACACAAATCTATCCAAAAAAATAAATTCATACTTAAACTTCAGTAGATTAAAAGCGGACAGAATTAATTTTAGCAAACGTTCCTGAAGATTTACTACGGGAGAGATAAATACTAATACATGACAACTGTTCAGACATACAACAAACAATTCAACAGTCAACGGAAAAAAAAATAACTTGAAATGCCATTTTAGAGTACAAATTAGTAAATTATGAAATGCTTTAGAAAATTATCTGTCTTTCAACATGACGTCTATCGTTAAAATGTTTCATCTTGAATCGAGGAAAAAGCAACATTTATATACTAAGTGCAAACTACTCTCGGGTCGTCACGAGGGGGGTGCCTAGTTACCCTAGCCCTGGTGTCGAAGTGAGGGTTAATTAAGTTATAATTAAGTCTTACTATCTCACTCCATTTTTGATAGGTATGTGTCCCAACAATGCACTATGTTCAGGAGAAGAGGTATAGGGTAGGTAGTGTAGGTAGTATGTGTGGTCTTGGAATGACCACGAATTCACACTCGGTATCGGAGGGTAGGCGAAATCCGTCCGGATCCCAAAGGCGAGTGTGGACCGGAGAGAGGCAGACTGAATCGTCGTGAGGAACACTGCTTGGTAAGCTTTCAGGGCCACAACAACCGTTGTCCACTAGGGAGAGGTCCCTCCCAAGGAGGTGCTAGTTTTAACGAAACGAAGGCAGAGACTCCCACTAGGAAGGTGTGGGGTCTGACAACGGCGGACTAAAACGTAGCGAGGTGAGGAGAGAGAGATACAGAAGTTTTCATCAATAAGGAAGCCTAGTTCTTGAACATCAGAGCAGTCACCAGCCACGAGTCAGCCAGTTGTCAGGAGATATACAGGCCCAAACCGCCGGTCTTAAATACCCAGCTGGCTTCGTCAGTAGACACTCGCTCGAAACTGAACGAAAGAAGGCCAAGAATAAGAAATGAGAGAAAGCGGCGGCTCGGGGGAAATTGACCGAAGCAACAGAACTATTGATGATTCTCTGGAATATTTATAGAATATCGATTTCAAGTCTGTTGCCACAGAAAAAGGTCAGTTCAGAAAACTATATAGACATTTCAGCAGTGAAAATGAGATCGAGACGTGACGAAAAAACTATTTAAAAAATTCTAAATCAACATGAGAGCGATAAACTCTTGGGAAACTAGAATAGGGAGGGTCCAGTTTTCACAATTCATCTCACAACTTCCCCCGTTGTGAAACACGAGACTGTTCGGAAATGGTGCATGGTGCTAACATTTTATTTCGTACAAGTTTTGGTATTCCTATTTCATGTTTATTAATTTTTTAACAACTATATATATACATACCAGTAATACCATTGTGTGGTCGCTTACCACCAATATACTATTTACTATTAATTTTTATGAGCGGTTTATGAAAAAAAATGTTCATGTTGGTAAAACTAAAAAAAAAAAAACCGTCTGAATAACAAAAAATGTTTAGTTAGAAAGTGAATAATACATGAAAGAATAATATATCAAAATAGACAGATCATCGATATTTAAGCTTGGCACCATGTTTGTTACTCTAATGGATGTAAACTTTTATTTCTTTAATTAGTGAAATAGCCGAGTAAAGGCAGTCGTAAAAACAAATGTAATGAATTTTTAATTCGTCATACATATCATTAATCCTGAATTAATACGCGGTAATTGTATATGGTTGGAGACATTTATTTTGAGACAATTTTTTGTAAAAAAAAATTTCCTTCGGCGTTCCATGAGAGGCACCCACCCATACATTAATATCCGATAAATAACAGACAAGTACAGAATTTTTTTTTTTAGAAAGCTAGGTGTATTAAAATATGGCTAAGTTTTGTACCAATGTTGCTTGATTTCTTTTTCCAACATGCTTGTTAAAAGTTACTTTTTTGTCTAGGTGTACTCCTAGGTACCGCATAGCATCGGAGATGGAAGTTTCTGAGTTTGATTTGCAGGGACTATGTTGCCTTCTTTTGATGAAACTGTCTATTTAATTATATTTTACCATCTAATGCGAAGAATATTCCATGTCAAAAACGCAAGTATATCCAACTGGCAACTATTACTAGAATCGTTTGATTTTTTTGTGGAATATGAAAAAAAATACCAAGTTTCAGTCTTTAATACTGTAGAATACAGATGAGGGCAATGATCCCACTCACAAAACAACAAATGTATGTTTACTCTCGTCCACTGTCGTCGATAGCACAACTGTATCATAAGAAGGTTCCGGGTTCAAATCCCCGGACGGATAGTGAATTTTATTTCACTTCCGTAAATAAAATAAGGCGACTTCCGCTAGGATAAGCATTTTCTGGACTCGGCGGGAATTGTAGTCATATTATCACAATTAAGTTTTAAATATCGATTACAAAAATAAATACATAAAAAATTTTACTGAAGAGGCGTTTTTGTAGTCATAAATGGAATTTATTTACGATTTAAGAAATTAGTCTTACTTTCAAGAATGGCTTTCATCTTAAACCTTCTATCTCCTCTTAAGGCTTCCTTACCTGAAACAAAATAAGAGAATAATATTTTTAAAAATGGGGACACCGATGTTATTTCAAAAAAATTTGATTTACATATTATACATGACAGCCAGTCCCTGACATTCAATATCCAACAGTACTACACCATACATACACTCAAACAGAGAAATTCGGGAAATATGAAATTATGCTAAACTTTCACTGAGATTCACTTTTTTTTTTTACGCATCCCCTATAAAATATAGATCCTATAAACGAATCTATTTAAAATTGCTTCATTGTATTTCCTGTAGCTGTATAGTGATCTGCACTGTCCAAAAGTATAATAATGTGTATTATGCATTAATGGACTGAATTTATCAAAAGTGATGGGGCTCACCTTATCTTCACATTGAGCTTCACACCAAAATTGGATCCTTTTAAATCAATATTTTTAAATTAATTATTCTGAGCCTAGAAGCGGGGTGTTGAGGATAAGTGAGGTATACATTAAAGTCATATATATTTCCGTAGAAAATTCTTTATTGTAATAAAATTGCAATCTGCCTTATCGGGCAATAAGTGATTGTGATAAATGTTCTCATACATACCGTATTTTCAATTTTCATTCACTCGCTCATTCATACAGTATTTACAAACAGCCCAGGGACCTCCCAAATCCACATGGTTGTCACCTCCCTCACATGCGAAAGAGGAAGCGGAGTCTTAAGAAGTCGCCCACTCTCCTTCGTCAGTCGCGTCATGAGCCAGTGGAGGCTGACGAAGAGGTACCCGTAGAAAAATACATTCTTTATACATCTCCCTATATTTGATGCATTTGGTGATGTAAATGCAAGTAAGTATTTAGAACAAGAAAAAAACCTCATTCCCCAAACGTAGTACAGTACTGAAAGAAGTGAAATTAAACTAAGTAAGAGAGCATAAAAATATGTAACTTCTGCTTGCTCTGGATCTAGGATAGTCTCAATATCCGAAGTTTCAGGATCTTGATCTCCTTCATCCTCATCCAAAGATGGTTTTCCCAACCTTCCCCACACCAGCGAATGCGCGAAAAGTGTCAGGAACGTGCTCCCTCTGTGCTTCCAAAAAACGAAGTGTTGGTGGGTAATGTGGACCGTATGTCTCCGACAATAATTTCATGTGCCGATTCCGAGAAGCTTTATTTGAATTAGTTGTAATTAATGTCATTATTAATATCATTATCATTATTAATATGTCACTGACATACCTTCTAAGAAGCTGATCTTTTACAGCTTTGATATCTGGATGAAAGATATTTATTATAAAAATAGACCAAAAGATAAAAATATATTATAAAAGATATTTCACCACCATAGTTGCCGTTTAGTGCTGCCAATCCTGATGTATCAGTGTCAGAAAGTGTGTTGAGCAGTCTGTGAAGTTTCTGTGTAATGTTCAATTGAAGGGTTTTGAAGGGTGTTTTTATGTACGTAAAATGGTACATCCATTATAAATAATACAGTCATGATCAATTGGAGTATATATTAACAGAGCGCAAATTAATCAATCTCAATCCAGTAGTTTTTAATATGGAAAACCCCGTAACAGAAAAATGCATTGGACAGAGTCTCAAAGTTAAAAAATAGAATGTTTAGGGGCAAAAGCCTTGAATAGCCCGGTAGCGATGTTATCAAGCTGCTGTCTCTCTAGAACATCACGCACGAAAGATTTAATACAAATATTTCCGGTCAAAACTCCCTTGACCGTTAGTCCAGATCTGATCTACTTCCCAAGTCCGATCATTGAGGTCGATTTAAACAAAAAATCACCACTTTGCGGAGTCAACAAAATAGGGTCACAGGTCATGACTGCGTGACCATGAACTCGCTGAAACACGAACTTGAATTGTCAGCCAAAGGTTGCTTCATAAAAATTTCCTGGAGGATGTTGACCGCAATGGATGATGAACGTCTTTCGTAAGGATTTCCTAATGTTTATATTAATTTTTTAATTAACACAAAAGCTAAGTTTAGCCATTTTGCACTGACAGAAAAATCTTAGATTTTATCCATCAGTTTGTTCAAAGAAAATCGAAATCGAACGAGGAATCTTCCTTGTCGTTGAGGAGAAAAAATTATCTCTAACTTCATTACCAAAGAACCAGTTCTTTTTCTCTGTTCGGTCTTAAGTATTCGTGCATAAAGTTTTTTCATGCAAAAAAGGTGATACTGTCCATCCGCTGCTATCAAGTCCGGAACAGGTCCAACCCGTTGTTTTATGGTTGGTCCAAAGTCATCATTTCGTTCCTCGGCTAGTTTCAGTACATTTTCCCACACTTTTAATTGCCTAACCCTGCACACTAAGTTGCGTTTAGCGTTTAGAGCCACCACTAAACAGGCGTAACGCCTGATCCATACAAAAAACAATTAGTTTTGAAGACAGAGGCAGGTAGAGATGAACGTACCGATTGGGCCCGCCTTAGGTCTTGAACCCTTTTTACATGGACAGCAATCAACTTATTACTTCCGACATTTTCCCCTTGAGGTGAATGCCCTTCCCAGTCATTCGTCTCAAACTTGTTTTTCGAAATATTTCCAAGCCTGCTTGTTTCACTTCTGTCACTGAACATTCATCCTTTAAAGCACTATCTCAAATAAAACCCCTTTTTTTTCTTAAAACAACCTAAGCACTGAACGAAAGAACGACAATGATTGATGAGTTATGAGTAATCGTGAAAACGACGAAGGGGATGGTGGCAAGAAAGGGGAAGAGGGAGTCATCAACCAAAGCAAAACAGCCCCTAGAACAAAAGATAGCACCTGCAGGGTTAGAGTGGGGTTGGAATATAATGACAGATGGCTCCAAAAGAAAACGAGGGGAAAAGTCGAAGTGATACCGCAAAAATGAAAAATAACGACGCAAACATTGCATTCCGTATTTCCGAGTAATCCGTCGACTCGCACTAGCTGCAAAATGGATTACCAAACAAAAACAGCATTAGAATAAAAATTTTAGGTTAAATAGGCAATTTACTTATGTTTAATTTAATTTAACATAAAGTGATTCAAATAATGGTTTTCAAGTAATGAGCAAAAAATAATAAAAAAAAACTTTTTTTATGCTTCACATAACTTAAATCAGCAGAAATTTTCCAAAACCCCGAGACCCCCATCTGCCCCCACCATTTTTTTGCGGTACCTTACTTCGGTAAGGTATGGGATAATTTTACGCATGTGTGCAATATATATTCAAATATAAAAGCGATATCAGCACATGGTTGTGTAACGCACAAAAACATTCCAACAAAAACACACTGTTGAAGTTGTGATCATAATAATAAAGAATGTCTTAGTCTTCATGAGCAATAATAAAAATTGTTCAAACACTACTGGAATCCCATAAACACATCCAACAGCATGAGAATTAGCAACGTTGTTTACGGAACAATTAATTTAAACTATTATCCATTTATTTATTAATAAAATCAACCCATCCAGGTTCTATTAAAGACTGGTGTTTCAGTTTTCAGCAACGTTGTTCATTTTTTTAACGTTTCATTGTTTTTTTCCAAAACCCTTATGTTTTCACCCCTTTGTCTATCCGTCTGCTCTGTAATTCACGAGTCACCTTTCTTTATTTAATTAATTACATGGTCATAAAAAGAAAATAATGAAATGTATAATTTTGAGTATTGTATCGAACAGATGATTTCATGCATTTTTAAATTTTGCAAAAAAAAATTTTATATTCATGCAAAAAAGTTATTACTTAGTACTAAACCCATGTCTTGTTCAGAGACATGACATTTTGCAAGCTCCGTGATTAATAATATTTCATATGTGTTAGGATTTCAGAGGGCTATAATAATATTGCATATCATTAAAATCGTTTTCGCAGCCGAAATTTTTTCTTCTAAAGGTAAAATCTAATAAGTTTTCATCCATAGTTCTGGGTTTGTTTTCGCTCCGACGATTAAGTTGATGGCTAAAGCTCAGCGTTCATTTTCTGGGATGACAAACCACCATTCTTCTTTGGAATTTCACCTTCTCTCATTCCATAACGTGGCTAAGAAATTCCAATCGTTTACTCTGAGATTTTTTTCTAAAGGTTCTCCTTTCCAACATTCTTTATCCCAGTTGTTCTTAATTGGTTCATTTCTTGAGATCACCGCCGGAAATCCATCTCTGGAGCAAGATATTTTTTTTTGTATCTTAGTACTAACTACTCGCTCCCATAGAAGAAAACGGCCTAAACGATCGGGCTGAATATGTTTATAGAAGTTCCAGAGTTTGGTACATTTGTTTTTATCCGCAAAAAAAAACCTATTTGTACTATTGAGCCAAGCTACAGTTCGAAAGGGGATATAATAAAAACAAATTCTCAAAATCGAAACTGTAATTTTGTATGAAGATAATAGAAAATAGAAGCTGTATCAGAACTTCACATAATAGAGTGATGAAAATAAATAAAAGGTCGCACACGTGTTTCCCATTTATCAAGGTGAATTCTCGTCGAAACAGCACAACACTGGGAAAAACAAACCAACTGCCACTATGCAATAGGTCTGCGGTTTTAAGCGTTAAGATATTTAAGCTTAATCCCTTACATTCTTCTTCCTATAGCAAAAGGAAGGAAAAACAATCACTAAATTCCATCTTGTTGAAAAATACTAACAATAAACAACCTCACTAATGATTTCAATAAATGGTTATTAAAACGAAGAATATCTCCAATAAGCTAGTATCTTTTAATGGAGTATGTTTGGGTTTGACAAATGTATTTATTATTGCGCTAAAATAACTCCCCTGGTACCTTACTTCTATTTTTAATAGTTCATTCGTACCTGAAAATTTTTAGTAGTGTACTGCGTGGTATTATTTTACAGCCACGTTCCCCTGGTAACCACACTAAATCCACATTAGTTTCAAACAACCTAACTTATTAAAAAGCATTTTTAGTGTTTGTCGTATGTTGTTCTGTGGAGAGAAAATATGCAACTTGACGAGCGTATTCAGCTTAATTCATCTTTGCAATTTTTGTCAGGAATCGTTTACAACGCGAAGGTAAAATAAAGTCGGAATTGAAAACGCGGGGAGCCATACGGCCAACTTGCCAAGAAATGCCAAGTAGCTTATAAGAGACATCACCCAGACCATCTCGCAATATTATTTCGGAATAAAATTGCTTTTCAGTACCATTGATGTTAGAGAAGCCAATCAATAAATAATACTAAAGTGATTCACCTATGCAGTCTGATAACTAAAAATAGACTATTACACCGTGTCGGAAAGGTCAACAATTGTCGGGTGTCAACAATTGTCGGGGGGGGGGGGCGTCACTAGGGGAGTGCCTGATCACTCTAGCCCTGGTGACAAGTGCGGATTGCTGTAGTTAATAACATGGACCATGTTCCATGTAGGCGTTAATATCTGACTCCATTTATTGATAGGGATGTGTCCCGACTAGACACTGTGTTCAGGATGAGGTTCAGAGGTTCGTAAAGAATAAGACCAGTTTTCAGAGTTCAGGCGAGAGATCGGCAGCGTAATAGGTACAAGTCGTCAGAGGTCTGCTAGAGGCTGTGAGGTGACTGCCCAGAGGTGTGGCAGAGAGAGAGTAGACCAGTAGAAGATTCCAGGGCCCCGGGGCCCTGGAGTATCGCGACTTTCGAGATGCAGAGACTGGAGAAGAGTGAAGAGTGAGCCAACCAGGGCCAAGTGGCCCTGGTGTGAAGTGACAAGTAGTGCGGCTGTGGAGACTAAGAAACAGAGTGTTTTTTCAGGGCGAAAACCCTTGATTTAAATATCCGTCGCCCCTCCCCACCGAGAGGCGGAGCCTGTCTGCAGGGGGTATGTTTTATGATGTCACACCTCCCGAGCTACGTTACCTAAACTGTTTCTGGCATGATTTTATGACCGCCGGAACGTGACTGAAGGTCTATTTTATTAGGGGCAGTGGCATATCCTCTAGGGTTTTATTGCAGGACCTTCGTCCCTCTGTTACCTGTTTCACGACTACCGACCTCTCTATGATTTATTACAAGAAGTTTACACAGATTTGCATTTCTATTATAATACATTATGCACCAGAGCATAGGGTAATTTACATATGTGATTGGCAATCGCTACACACCGGTTTTAGTACAACCCAAAATGGCAAAGGCCAAAAATGGCGAATAAACAGAATTAATATATATTTTTTGCACGGTATATGTGAAACTTTGCTGTCTTAATCTCTATGACAATAAAGAATTATGATCTGGGCATTGCCTCCAAAATAAAATAAACTGTTTTCTTGTGCCAGCCAGGGGGGGGGGGGGAATGGAATCACAAAGCCCTCCTAGGGGGAGTGCCAAGTCTGTTGCCATTTCATTGATTGCCAGGCCTTGATAGGGGGGGGGGTCCAGACGACGCCTACTTGACGGGGAAGGGCGAAAACTACCCTCGTTAGTGCAATACATAGAGAAATATTTTATTACATGGGCAGAGGAGGGTCGAACTAGACGCCTCAGCATATTTTTTGTTTTTACATAAATAATAATCGAGAATAAACAATAGTGGTATGTCAAACAATAAATTACTTCTTTGGAAGTTGACAAGGTCAACAATGTTGAAATTTTTAATTGATTTATTTATACACGGTCCTTAATAAAGAAAAATGTAACACTGAAAGCAGGGCTTGCGATTCCAACACGTTGGTCAGCTGCTTTACTTCACTTGCTTTGACAGATTATGT
The DNA here is from genome assembly GCA_930367205.1 of Acanthosoma haemorrhoidale. Lineage (NCBI taxonomy): Eukaryota > Metazoa > Arthropoda > Insecta > Hemiptera > Acanthosomatidae > Acanthosoma > Acanthosoma haemorrhoidale. Next base: position 108,445,948 of record OV884013.1, read on the forward strand.
TTAACGTTATAAAGGGTGTCCCAGAATTAACGCAAGATTTGATTTAAATAGTAAACACAGTTTTTAGTATTTTTGTTGTTATTTTTTCATTGAATTATAAAGTAAATAGAATAGGGTTATTTATGGAATAACACATCGGGCAAATGGCCTCCACGACTTCGCTGGCACATACACACTCTTTTGTCGAAATTTTCCATGATCATTTGGCATAAATGTGGTTGAATTTCGTTGATGCAGATTTGAATTTCCTCTTTTAATGGACGGGTGGGTGTGGGCTTGTTGGCATACACCTTTGACTTATAATAAATATAATAAGGGTTATACATAATACATAATTGTTTATGTAATTATACATAATTACATACAAATATATAATAAGGGTTATAAATAACCCCCTAAAACGAAATCTAAAGGTGTTAAATCGCACGTTCTAGGGGGCCAATTCTGATCACCGAAACGAGAGAGTACACCACCTGGAAATGTCTCATGCAGTATTTGAATTGTTCATGGCTGTATGGCATGTGGCACCATCTTGTTGAAACCACATATTGGCCACAATATCAGCCAATTTCGGCACAAAGAACTGTGTTATCATGTCGCGATATCGAGCACCAATAACGGTCATTGCTGGACCAGCCTTATTTTCAAAAACGTTTAGTCCAATGATGCCTCCAACCCAAAATCTACACCAAAGATTGACACGCTGTGGATGCATTTGTTTTTTGACAATCACATGTGGGTTCTCCGAACCCCAATGCGACAATTGTGTCGATCAAGAAAGCCATCAAGATGAAAATGTCTGTACTGCACAAATGGCGGCAAATTAAAATCTTGCCAGAATTCTGGAACGCCCTTTTTAGCACCTTCATGTCAAATTCCAAGTCTCTCAGTTGAACATTGGATGCACAAAACTCATTTCAAAAGGCGTTTTTTTTTTATAATTGAAGTTTGAAGTAGGTTTAAGGGAACGCACCAAAGTTAGAAAGAACACAATTAACTCAACATACTTGCTAATTATTCAAAATTTTGCGTCCATTCTAGGAATATAAGATGACCCTTTGTTTCTGATCTGATATTGTTTAGATCATAACAGTAGCTTCCTATGCCCAAGGCTCCTCCCTTCGCAACACTAACCGAAACCAAAAATGGAGATCGGCCAAGCCTGACCGCAGTAACGAAGCTCTACGTCCACATCTACTTCTCAATTTTAAAACTCGATCTAAATTGTGGTCTCTGTGTAGAAAAAAAAAACTAGCGACCTCTAAAAACATATTAAAAAACTACTTCGGTAAGCGAACATAAAAAAATAACCATGGTTTTCGCTTCACTATTGCTGTATTATCGGTTGATTAAATTCCTCCTTCCTGGATACTAGGGCGATGAATCCAAAAGTTGAGAAAATTGTGGCGAGATATATTAACAAATACTATCTGAGGAGGCAGCTGTGGGGATGCGTGCCAGCCAGCACGACCCGGCGGTAGTTAATAATGAAGCAGTGACTGAGCGAACCCACCAGACTCGGCTGCCGGGATAATCATGCCGTGACGCAGGCCATCACCAACCGTTCTCCGTTCCAGCGGGGATCCTCCTACATTATAAATGCTTTGTACCAGCATGTCTGTACTCAGCCAGATGGGAGAGGCTCTACTTTGAAGCATCTCCTGTGGAATCTGCCCTTACACAAGTGGCGATAGTTTTATAATGCTAAGAATATTATAATGCCAAAAGCAGAAGGGGCTCGATCAGAACTGTATACCTGCCTCAAGACTTCATGGAAGTCACTGATGGTTCCTGTTATTTTTAAGTAAGCAACCCTCCTTACTTCCCTTACTCCCTACTTCCCAGAATCTTATCCTTTTCTTATACATATATGTATCAGGTTTAGCCCCAGATCCCACTTGTATATACCAGCGTTTTGCTTGTACTTCATAATAAAGCTCTTCTTTCTTTTCTTTTAGAATCTCTCCTCGACAAACATTATTTAACTGATGACAAAAAAGCTGCAATCGATCTATGATACATACTCAACATAATATCAGGTTCTCTTGAGTTCTTTATTTATACAAATCAAATTTGCTTATTACCATCATTAATTAGCTCTCGCGCTCTTGTTCAGCCTCCGCTGGCTCTTATCCAGTGACGCGGCTGACGGAGGAGCGTGGGGGACTTCCAAGGACTCCGCTTCCTCTTTCGCATGTGTGGGAGGTGACAATCATGTGGACTTGGGAGGTCTCTGGGCTGTTTGTAAATATTTTATGAATGAGCGAGTGAATGAAAATTGTAATATGGTATGAATGAGATCATTTATCACAATTACTTATAGCCCAATGAGGCAGATTGTAATTTTATCATAATGAAAGTAATAATAAACCATCATTGATAATTGTGATTTGAGAGCCTGTTGATATCTTATACACAATTCCACTCACTCATAGCAATATTCATGCAAATTATAAACAATAAGAGTACTAAAGATTATTGATAAGTGGCTCCATCTTCTGCATTACTGCATATCATGCATTGCAAGGAGGGTAGGATTACAATAACATATTTTATTTGTATGGTTAAAATTACAAAAATTAATATACTGGACTACTTAGACTACTAGATGGGGCTCACCTTCGGTTCACAAAAATGGGAAACTTACATACTAAAACTTACAGCGTTCCTGCCTCGACTGCGTTCTGCCATCGATATGGGAACGGAGCGGGGGTTATCGTACTAAATACCGGGTTCGTCATATATTGCATTGAATCCCCATGCTGGTGGAAAAGTCAGGGAAACGGAGCTGCCCCCCCCCACTCTCCGGCCAGAAACGAGAGAGAGAGAGAAGAGAGCCACAGACGCTCAGGGGATGAATGGGGATGGCGGCCAGGGCCTCATCTATTTACAATATATCCCAATACTACGATCTTTAGGCAACGAAGAGGTAGAGATGAATGATACAGCATAAGGAGGATTTGATTGTATAGGATTTGGATAAGCGGATAGGTTTTCAGGTAATTTCCTAAATCTTGAGTTTATAAGGTCGAGGACTCCAGGTACATGGAGATCGTTGTGGAGGGATGATTTTGTGATGTAGAAGGGATCGCTGAATTATAGTCCAGAGGGACTTAAGATTGGAATCCCACAGTTCACAAATATGTGGAGTTGGTCTTCAAATTCTTTTTGTAGTTTCTACTAAGCAGTCTGTAAAGTAAACCAATAGGGGGCTGTTTAACGCTCGTCGCTTACACCTTTCAAGAGGTTACCCCGTTAGTCTAACATTTTATGTTAGTATCATACAACCCTTCTGAAGTCAAAGCTAAAATAATTTAAGAATAAAAGCTCTAATTTTTTAATATAAAATCCCAATATAATGAAAAAACCTGTAGTATTTATTAAAGTTGCACGAAGGGAGATCTGCCTTCAAACAGAAAATAAAAACCTTTATCTAATGGGGAAAGAAGGGTAAGGAAACCGGTTCTCTGATCAGCTAGTAGTTTTTTTGCGTTAAAATCGTTGATAGTATTCATTGTTTGAAAAATTGATTTTCTGTTATCAAGGAGCTTCAATAAATTGAACGAACGAGTTAAATAATTAATACACCAGAAAATCAGGCGGGTTATCGACAATTTCCCGCTTCGCATTCGGAACAGCTTCATACAAGTAAATTTGCTTCGTCTTCTAGGCCTTTTAGTGAATTTAATGTTTGATTTTTAATACTTCTGAATTATTAAATGACATATCTTTATAGGAGTCGGTGGAACTTTAATTATAAACTGTTTTTTTGACAAAATATTATACTGAGAAGGTGAATCAACTTAACGTTCCAAAACCAGGTTTTTCATATGACCCAGTGAATGATGGTCAGTTTCCAGGGGATTACCTGTACCTCCAGTACTAACGTATAGGGCCACTAGAAAATTAGTGGGCCACTAGAAGAACGCTTAGCCAGGAAATTCAGTAACCTGCAAAAGAACCCTTAATCAGCCGGAAATCCTTAACCTAGCACCTTCGATGGTTTTAAATTAAAGTCTTGAGGTAGGCAGCAAGATCAAGTCTGCAAAATGGTAGTTTGAAAGTCAACTACCAATAAGGCCGGGGGTTCAATTCAATAAAATGAAACGAAACTAAAAAGGACGAAGTCCGTGGAAATCATCGCATTGTTACCAATCAAAGATATGCTGTTAAACAAAAATAAATGTTGACACATGATTAGAATAAAGTTTTTCACAACAAGTTAATTATATAGGATAATAATTTAGGTGATTTATTAATTTTGTTATAGTTGGAAATCGTCTGAGGAAAAAAAATGCTCAGATAAAGTATTTAAAATTGTTTCCATTGAATATTATAAGTATAGTATGATTGACCTCCTCGTCTCCTAAAAGGGTCAGTAGTCGCGAGTTTTATAAACAGAAAAATATATCACGGGTTCCTCCTATTGGCCATCGTCATGAGGCGTTTGTGGGCTTCGCCACAAGGTAAAACGGTCGAAGAGAGAGAGAAAAGACAGGGTGAAAACATAGATTTGTCTGTTTTTGAAAAAAAAACAACGAAACCATAAGAACCTTTAGAAAAATAATTGTGCGTTCCATTAAATTTATTAAATCCCACGATATTGACAACTGATGCATAACACTATTGTTATATAAAATAACCTTTTACCGTAGGTAACCCGAGAATCTACCACGTAACCATTATGTTGCAAAACGTACTTTTGTTCCAGGCCCTGGACCCCCGCTACACGGGTTCTTATCCCGATTGCACCACAAGCAGACATCCGACTGCCTGGAGCAGAGGGCGGAGGAGTCCGATGATTAAATAGCATGGGAAACAGTGAATAGAGCAATCTCGCAGTAAATTGAGCAACAAGGCAGCGTATAACTTTTCTGCATACAGGGCGATTATTCCACTTAGATGGGCAGACTACAGGCCACCTTGTAACGTGCCACAATACAATCTAACCATTCTTCAATATATACATGAATACATCCCTCACACATTTATTTTATTCCATAACCCCTTTTATTTATCATTTTTTACAATATGTGAACAAAATTCAGTGACCAAATATTTACAAATTTCTCCTCTTGCTGCATACGCAGTTGCATTGGAAGGAGGATACAATTACAATAATATCTTTTTGAAGTTAAAAGGTCAAAATACAAATATACAGGGCTAGGTGATGGGGCTCACCTTCGGTCACACATTTATAATTTTGAACCGATTAAGGAAATATACATAAAATATCTCTCCGGTTCACACTCGCCTTTGGGATCCGCACGGATTTCGCCTACCCTCAGATACCGAGTGTGAATTCGTGGTTATTCCGAGACCACACAAACTACCTACACTACCTACCCTATACCTCTTCTCCTGAACATAGTGCATTGTCGGGGCACATACCTATCAAAAATGGAGTCAGATAGTAAGACCGTCATGAAACGATTGTTCAGGTTATAAACTTAATCAACCCTCACTTCGTCACCAGGGCTAAGGTAACTAGGCACCCCCCTCGTGACGACCCGACAATGACATTTATAGCGGATGGTTAATTTTCAATATCCAGATAACCAGCCGGTCTTTTTTTTATTAACGTGAAGCTCATTTATTTTATTGAGAGTAAAATTGATCGAAAATGTGGAAAACGTGGTCGTTCAACCGAATATATTCATATATATTCGAGGCAATCACACGCAACACTATTTTGATTTGCTGGCATAGCAAAGCATCTATTTTCGGAAGTGGTGAGTTAAGGCTTAAGGATGGAATAAAAGTATATTTTCACGGGAGACGGGTTTTAGAATGAATTACAATAAAGCATGCATGCATAGGGATTATTATTGCAACACAAGATATTTTGCGTTAAGTAGGCGTGCATGGCTTACATCATTTGTTTCTTGTTACGAGCCCTTTAGCTTCTGCCTTCATGTCAGAACGGTAGTTGTTGGAAACATTATTCAATCGAACTGAATGTTACTCGACTGAAATGTTATGAATAGATTTATCGTCACAGAACAGTAGCTATTGGTTAGTACAGGCCACTGACAAGAAAATTAATGTAGTTCTGGAATTTGGTACAATTGTTGGGGGGGGGGTGTTCTTTGCAACATCCAAAAGTCCCCAAAAAGTCCGTGTGCGGTTTAAAGGTCATATTTTTCGGTTTTGATGACAAGTGGTTACTAAGCCACTCTTGGACTTGTACACCCAGAACGTTCATCAAATCTTCTCTTTCATCCTGACATCTTGATGAATACCGTTTTTAATTCAATATATTTTGGCCAACTTCACAAAAGCAAAACTGCTTGTCGTGTTTTCAAGTTACTAAATATTACATGCCCACCATATTTTTACTGGCCTCGTTCTGACATAGCTTTCGATCGTTTCGTCCGATAAAATTAGCCATGAGGTTGAACCATCGAAGGACAAGACAGAGGGTATCGGTCTGTACCCGTACAAAATACTTAATTCATACTCATGAGTGTATAGTAGTTACAGAAGCATATAACCACATCGTACTTCACCTTCAGCACAGAAGACACATAAAGTTTTTCGACTAGTTGAAGTACCTTACTAACCAAATGACACCATGAATCGTCCGCCCTTCCAGCACCAAAGGGAACATACTAGCATGAATGCTTTAAATAAGTTATGTAACTTTATATACGGTAAAATTAGAATAAGAATAAGTATGTAAGTTAGTTTTAATGTTGATCAAAAAGGTGAGCCCCATCACCTTATTAGTCAGTTTAGTCAAGTCACGTATAATGTGTATCATTATGCTTGTTTATTCGATTATATAATTTCTATAAAATAACAAAACCTGTATATAATGTAGTGATGCTACAGGAAATACAGAATAATTTGTAAATGGATTCACTTGAGGATCTATAATTGTATATAATTGTAAGTTTAAAGGGGCTATGAAGAAAAAAAAAAAAAAAAAAAAAAAATACGGTAATAAATGTAGCAAATCTACATAAAATATAGAAGGTGCAATTTAGTTTATTGAATCTCTTATAGATTGTAAATATTGAACACTAACATAATGGTTAAAAAAAAAAAAAAAAAAAAAAATGGTTGAAGGCATTAAGGGTTCCCGATTTCTGATTTTAAAAAATCACAAACATTTTTAAAAATTGTCTAAAGAGTGTCGTAAATATAAACTGAAAAAGCTAAAAGTCTTTTCCAATGAAGTCAAGCTCGGATCCAATAATATTGAATGGTATGCCTGAAATGTAATAATGTTCGGTGCTCGTTCGAAGTGAAAAACCTACCCTATCAATAACGCCCGGTGTAATAAAATAAAATAAAAAAAAAGAATGCTTTTTCATTCTGTTCCATTGTGGTATTTAATAAGCGCTCCCGAGAAATCTTTTGGTTCTGTCGCTACTGCTTCTTTTCAATATGAATTCCACTTCAAACAAATACCTTCATCTTAAATTAGATTCTAGGAATCTTCGCTCCACTTCCAGCAACATATTGGAAAAGCAAGCAAGTTAAAAAGGTTTTTTTTTATCCTTTGCAGACCCAATATACTCTGAGTCCAGATCAGAAAAGTCATTTTAAGTCCCACGACACATTACATATTGATAAAATTTAATAAATACACCAATTCTAGTAAAGTGAAAAACGTTGTATACATATAACATAGAAGCATATAACCACATCATTAACTAATAAACACTCATGAGCATGAATTCAGTAATTTCATCTGAAGAAAAACGATCGAAAGCTATATCAGAACGAGTACAGCAAAAATATAGGGAATTGAAGTTCTGAGGGAGTGCTAAGGCCCCCCCCCAATATTCTTCGTATCCAATCACTGCAATCCAAAATCCTCTACGACATAGCCAATGCTCCCTTCAATATCAACAGCCGTAGCCTTAAAGCGTTTCTCACAACTCATTTATTCAATATCTAGCCACTTTTCGCACAGAATTACATTCCCAGCTCCTACTCTATAACCTCATCTCATCCGAGGCAACCCAGAGTGACGCCTTAGGCGGCGGAGGTGGCATCGTTGCCTCTTCCAAACCGACAAGCATGATGATTATAACAGGCTCTGTGGTGATTACTAAACTGACAAGTTAACTTGTTTAGCCTACTGACCATTTTCGCCAAAAAGTAGTAATAACGCCGTTTTTTAAAGTTTATTGTGATAAAATTACATTACATAGCCTTAATGTGATATAAGTAATTGTGATAAATGTTATCATTCATACCATATTTACGATTTTCATTCATCCGCTCTTTCATACAGTATTTACAAACAGCCCAGAGACCTCCTAAATCCACACGATTGTCACCTCCCTCGCATGGGAAAGAAGAGCCGTTGTCTTGGGAAGTCCCCCACGTTGCTCCGTCAGCCGCGTCACGGATACGAGGCAGTGATTGGAGAAACTGACCATTGCCAGGACTCCCACTGACACGTTTTTATAGCAGGTCACGAGGCAACTGCCGCTTTAGTCTCCGAGGAGGATTATAGCGATGATTGGTGCAGTGTAATCACTGTGCTAAGGGATTAGGGTGGTTGGATACAGTTTGATGGAATATCATGAATTTGGAAGGGATGAGTTCAAGAATTTATGGTGCATTAAGATCGTTATTAAGGGTTTTGTTGCTAACGTGACAAGGGGCATTAACTATTGTTCTCAGGACTTTTGATTGAAAGGATTGGATAGGCTTTAAGTTAAACTGAAGTTCTAAGCATAAAATACTACTCGATTGATTGTAAGTAAACATTTCAATAAATATAATAATAACCGTTAGTAATAAGTTAGTTTTAATTGATTTCTTATTTTATCCTATCTTAATCAAAAATACTTCATAATAAAATATACCTTTAAATATTTATAAAGAAATGAATCAAAAGTAGTTATAACCCTCCCCTTTAGTGAGTTGAAAGAGAGCCAGTACGTTTCCCGTTCAAAGAGCTTTGAGAGCGTAGAAGGCGTGAAGAATTGTGGTAGCTCGGAATGAAAGGCGTAATGTGTGAAATGTGAAAAGGAAGAATGAGCGTCGGCACGTGAGGATGGGTCACGCGGCAGGTTGACGACCCTCCCGCCCCTTCCTGACCTATATAACTCTACCGCCGCCTCCTGAATGCTACTTACATCGGGGTAGACCAGGAACTTCTGCGAGGAGGAATCACAGTGTGATCGATGACAACGCATTATGAAAGAGTACTGTCGATATTGTGGATTTCTTATACCGCGTGGGATCCGTCGCTCAATGTAACATTTGCTCTTTCTTATACAATGGCTTTGCGTAACTATGATATATCTCTATCTCTTGTTCAATGTTTGCATTGACATTTGTAGCTTCATAAAGGAAAATTAGAGCGCAGTTACGTTTAACCGTGGGAGGACACCCACATAAATAAGCCTTATAATTTAAAAAAAAAATCATTTCGGTAACTATTAGGGGTACGGATAACTAAAATTTATAAGAGTATATCTTATAGTAAAATTTGTAACTACTACTTTATACTGCAACCAGCAGAACTGTATACCTGCCTCGTGACTTCATGGAAGTCGCTGATGGTTCCTGTTATTTTTAAGTCCCTCCAAGACCTCATGATGATTAATCCAAGATCAAATGATGAAGACTTGTCTTCAGTTTTATAATGCAAAAAACAAGTAGAAGGGGTTTGAGCAGAACTGTGTACCTGCCTGGTGGTCCCTGTTATTTTTAAGTAAGCAACCACATCCCTCCAAGATCTCCCTACTTCCCAGAATCTTACCCTTTTTTTATACATACGCGGGTACCGACCTAACAAAGCTTTTATTTCACTAGCTTTTATTTATTTCATTATCATCTTCATGTTGAGGTCGGAAACTTTTCAGACCACCTACGTATACGTATATATCTCAGCTTTAGCCCCAGATCCCACTCGTCCCCAGACATTCCACCCAGTATGTAGTAACGTAGCTCTTAATATTTGTATATACCAGTGTTTTGCTTGTACTTCATGATAAAGATTTTCTTTCTTTTCTTTTAAAAGATTCTCCTCTACAAAGATTCTATAAAGAAAAAAATGTATTTCTTTATTGAAATGCACCATACAACATGCAATCAATACAGTAACATTAGACAGTTCTAAGAAGTAACATCTTGTTACTTTTTCGGGGGAAAATAGCCAAAATTAGTGCACTTGATACATTAGCAATTACCAAAGAGCTCACTATAAATAATATAATAGTTGGTGTTGGGGAAGACACCACCTTCTTAAGCGTCGCTCTCGGCTGCTTGGGATGAGATGGGAATATAGAGCAGTAGCACCGTAAGGATTAGGATGGCCAGGGAAGTGGGTATGGAAGATCTAGGTCTTGAATTTATGGGATGTTGAGGTGACCATGAAGGGTACGGTTGTTGATGTAAAAGCGAACATTGGATACCATTCGGAGAATCCTGGATTGCAGGAAATGGATGGAAAGAATATTGGAGGGCTTGATACTCCCCTAAATAAAGAATTAAATTGATATGTCGACGAACACTTCGGGCCATCTTCTTTTCAGTCTTCCCTCCAATTCACCAGGAATATTGGGAGAAAACAGGTGCGATACTAAAGGATTTATATGCACAAAAATAGAAGAAGAAATGAATTCCTTTATATCATGAGTTAACCAATTCTGAAACTTGAGGAATTTTAAATCTTTATTCGTCAGACAAAAATTTAGCCTAATTTTAATATTGTTGGCTATATTATCATAGTATTATTCAGGAATATAAGACATTATAATTTTTTTCAGCCGTATACATTTCATTTTAGACCAATTCTCAAAGATGGTTCTCGTATGGCGAAGTGACACCGAGGATATTCACTGTTGACACAAACTCAATCACGCTAATGTAAACTCTGAAGTAGTATCAGCTAATTCAAGATTCACAAGAATATTATGTAGCATTATAATCATGTATCATAACGATATTATCACCGGTATCCATACATATGGTGAGAAACATCATTTCAAAGTGTTCAAAAATAAGTCAAACAAGATAAAAAAAAACAATGTACAGATTTAACAAATATAAACCAATCTTCAAGAAATGACATTACATTCCAGCAATAGGGAACCTGGTCGGAACCCGGATGAGTGAGGCGAGAATGGAAGCTATGTGAAAATGGTAATCTGCAGTGCGCATTCATCAGGGCGGTCCATTGCTACGGAGTGTCTTAAAACTTAATGGAAAATTGTCCCATTTTTAAATTCATACACAACGCTATCGGTAGAAAACAATAACATTTATGATCTCCAGTTTAAGAGAATAGTAGGAAAAAATAGGAGCTCAGTCGTCTTTTGCGTTTTTTTTTCTTTTTGACATTATTGGTCGTAAAAGTAATTGTATAGATGTGAAGGATTAAAGATACATTCCACCACAACCGTTAGTATTATGATCATTTTTTTTTTTTTTAGATTTAAAAATTGTATAATTTTTGCTATCTACACTTTGGGAAAATAAAAAACATCATCGAACCCTTGGTTAGTTTTATAATGCTAAGAATATTTTAATGCTAAATATTATACGTAATACTAAAAGTAGAAGGTGGTTGAGCAGAACTGTATACCTGCCTCGTGACTTGATGTGACTGATGGTTCCTGTTATTTTTAAGTAAGCAGCCCTCCTTGCTTCCCTTACTCCCTACTTCCCGGAACTATCCTTTTCTTATACATATATGTCTCAGCTTTAGCCCCAGACCCCACTCGTGCCTAGACATTCCACCCAGTATGTAGTAACGTAACTCTAAATATTTGTATATACCAGTTTTTTGCTTGTACTTCATAATAAAGCTTTTCTTTCTTTTCTTTTAAAAAACTCTCCCCTACAAAGATTATTTAACTTTCCATAATTAAAGAGGCAGTTCATTGAGCTGTTAACGTATCAAACTTATACAACTGCAGAAATGCAATAAAGTTTATAACATTTATAATAAAGTAATAGATATCAACATTATATACGGTGTAACGGCACAGTGCAGTGTGTAACGTCCACATGTCTTGTCTCTGGTCCATAACTCAACACTTAACAACACACTGTTGTTTGGAAATTTGTTTAGAATACAACTAACGGGTGCAGGGTTTTAAGGAATAAATATTATATGTTTTCCTAAGAATTACATATTTGAAAGACTTAAGGTTTAGTTTAAGAATTCAACTTCTTCGTAGCTAAATATTACTCCCAGAGTATATATATTTTTAATTTTTCACTAAATCACCCACGAAAATATAATATAATTCCCAAAAAAAACTGTTGGTTGCACCCGGAGTTGACGGAATAAATAACTTATTTAAGAAGAAGGTGTCGAGTTGAGAATTTCTTGCTTACCGAAAGATGCAATAATAGGATCTCTTCTGTCGTGAAATTGGGGGAGGGGGGGCTCCCAGAAGCTACTACAGACTAGGATCACCTTTACGAACACTTCAGAGGAAACTGGAGTTTCCCACTTTAGGATACCTTGCGCAATGATTCCTGGTCTGCAGGTAATGTCAAGGACCATTGTGTCACCGGTTTTATTTCAACCGCAGCTAAACCGCATAGGATTAACTCACCGCCGAATGAGTAAGGCACCGAGTTGCTGCGATGAATTATTCCCAGTTAGAGGAGAAAAATAGAACCCACGGCTTTCTCAGAAGCGAAAACAACAGTTCAACAACCCGAGCCAAACACGAACACCCCGTGTTGTAATTAGTGAGCTATGGGCGTAATTTTAGCTCAATTTCGGAACCAGGTCAACACACAGTGTTTAATTAAACTGCTCTCGGGATTTTGGAAAATTCCCAACTGACCGCTGAGCACGAAGAGAATAAATGTCAGCCAAAAAAAAATATTTAAAAAATGTGAGTTTGAAAGGAGCTTATACGTAGGATCAAAGAATAAAACTGGAAAAAATAAATGGATAACGCAGGATAGGTTCAGAAGGGTACAAAATGAGGTATATGTAAGTACAGTGTGTTAGCTAATGAACTGACATAAATTTGTACCAGGTTAATATCAACTTTGAATAACATAACATAAATAATAGATAAAACAGATATATGTAAAAAAAAAAAAACATGGAAAACAAATATTAGATGCCATGTTAAAATAGTACTAAGTTATTAAGATGTTCCTCTGCGAATTTTAAAATATTTTAACCATCAATAATTTACTCTTAAGTCTTAACTTAATTTTCGGAGACTACGTTTTTGTTAATTAATTTAATTACTTAAGATTAGAGAGATACGAGTATGCTCTCGCTTTTGTATTTCTCACATCTGGGACGATTTTCCAATTGCAGATCTTACTTCTGTTTTGTATACATGCTTTGTAACAAACTAACAGACCCTTATTTTATTGTATCTTATACTTTGGGGTATACATGTTTTTTACATTTACCTGTTTTATCTATTATTTTTATTCTCATAATTCAAACCTATTAACTGTTACATATTAATGTTAGTTCAGTAGCTACCCACACTATACTTGTATCTTAATTCGTTCGTACCTAACTTTTGTTACTTATTAGCAACCATCATGTTTTACAATACTTTCAGTTCTTGTTATCAGGCATATTTACTATTTCGAAACGCCCATAAATATCTTTGATGAAAACCTAACAACTCTCAGTCATCAACATCAGCTGATCTAGAAACCAGACCTTCTATTCATTGAAAAAATTAGATTTTTAGACGATCTACAGTTATATAATGCTAATATTATATATCATGCTAAAAGTAGAAGGGGTTTGAGCAGAACTGTATACCTGCCTCGCGACTTCATGGAAGTCACTGATATTTGTAAGTAAGCAACCGCATTCCTTCCAAGACCTCCATCCCAATTCCCGGAACTACCCTTCTTTTATACAGATATGTCTCAGGTTTAGCCCCGATCCCCACTTGTTTACCAAACACTCGTCCCTAAACATCCCAACTAGAATGTAGTAACATAACTCTTAATATTTGTACATACCAGTGTTTTGCTTGTACTTCATAATAAAGCTTTACTTTATTTTAGATTATTTAACACACCACAAAGATATTTGGCAACAATCATTCGGACCTTACCTCAATACAAGCATATGTTTTTGCAGTAAAAATTACAAAAACTGTGACAGTAGGAGAGGTACAAATTTGATATCAGTACATAGTAAAGTACCGACTCAATAGAATTAGAAAAGGAATTAAAAAGCAGACTATCGGGGACAAGCTGCAGAGAGCTTTATTGGCTTGGAGCCTTTAATGTAAACATTTAGACTAGGTGCATAACAAAACATTATTTTTATAATTTAAATAATTCGACTTGTTATCAACTTTAGGGGTCCCACCCTAACAAATTCATAAGGACAAAGGCCTTTAAACTACAGAAATAATTTAGGACCACCCCGATCGCCCCCATTAACAAAAACATTAATTACGACACAATCCACTTGGTTATCAAGCATTGCCAGCACAAATACTCTATTCATAGAGACTAATAAACGGAGAAATGGACGGGGACACGCTCAAACTGGAAATGACTAACAACCCTTAAGTCTACAGTCATCAGCGTTATATCAAAAACAAAGTTACACAACCAATCAATCATCAATCAAAATTATACAAAAAATAACAGAACACATAAAATGTGGCAGAGAAAATGGACCCAACTAATTGGCAAACACGTTTTTTTTTTCCCTCAACCCCTTCTGTAAAAACATTTTTACAAATAAATTATGAAAAAAATTGTGATTAATGGCTCCTTTTTCTGCATAGCATAACATGCATTTTAAGGAGTGTACAAAATACAAAAACAATCGTTTTGAAGTTAAAATTACATATTCAAATAGACTGGACTAGGTTATGGGGCTCACCTTCGGTTTAGAAAAGATGAGTCAACAGAGCAGTACAGGAACCCTTGTAAAGTGGTGATCAGGAACTGGAGAGAGTTGCCGCTTTTCTGTACCTTGGTGACTGAACAGTTCCACCCTGTTCAGTCACCAAAAGCAGAATACGCAAATATAATGGAGTATTTCTCGGATTTTATAGCCTCTGAACTAATACAAAAATATCATATGACTCGGTGGATGAGATCTGGAAAAATATCGACACTACTCCAGTCAACTTGTTAAAACCCGCATCTCCACCGGGAGTTACAGGACCCAGAAGTCATGCCCCATCGGACGAAAGAGATATTTGGACGATAATTCAAAAGAAGAAAAACCTTCCTTCAGAAATCCAATACATTAATCAATATACAACAGAAATCTATTGCACAACGAATTCAAGGATCCCCTCACCGTTTTGTAATCAAAAGATAACAACGTGACTAAGAACAGGTCTCTGATTACAAGGTTTTACAAGATCATCACAGAGTTCAATCGGTTCGCATTTTTTGACGAAATACTGTCGATAAAAAAAGCATTTGATACTGCATGATTAATGATGATTTATTCAGTAGTTTTATATTATCTTTGTCTAATAGACACAAAATCCACCTTTGTGAAAAAATATTTTCAAAGTAGATTTAATTCATGAAGCTCGTGACTACGTTGGCAACAACTGAAAACACTCAAGTTTCTTGGTACAGCGCCATGATTATAACCTCAACAGCTTTTCTTTTTTTTCAAAAGGAGGAGAATTCTGTTTTAACTATTTATACACACTGCACAAATAGAAAACGTAATATGGAAATTCTGAAGAGAAGTTCACACAGCTCGTGCCAAATAGATTAGCATACAGCATTCATGCAATCAAATTGCATGAGATCCGCTTCTCTGAGAACTAAAATACTTCTCACGGATTGATCTGTGTTTTGGAAAAATGAGTTTCGGAAAAACTATCATCTTTAATGCCATACGTATATTCCACTTTTTAGACTGTGTTAAAAAATATATTTACATACACTATAAAACCACATTTATTTTAGGACATACAAGTTCTTGTAAAAGTAAATAATAATAATATACATTCAGTACCTTTGTCACTTATGAATCAATGTTTGACATGAAACTATTGTCAACTAAAAGAAATAAAAACATTCTTACAATTGTGAACTAATAATAAATTACTGTCCACTGTTTATAAATAAATAACTAGTATCCTGAATGTGTAATGTTTCTCATCGATTTAAAATAATTGGTTCGTCAATAATAATATCAGCACTTTCCTATCTGGCGGTAAACACCTACATTCCGAACCTCGTTTATTTTTATTTTTTAAAAAATGTAACCACCATACAATTCTGGAATGTTATCTAAAAAAATTAAGGGTAATTAATTAAGTAGTTACTAGATGTCCGTTAGGAATGTACAGTCTCATAATCACAAAAAGTCCTTACAATATCCTCACAAAACGTTTTGGTGTGCTAACCACGTGCTGGTTTTATGACATGCAAGTAGAATGAAATGACGGTTAGTTTTCATAGCTGATTAATTGTTCCCTTGGATTTATACTCGGGATCTGTTGAGACTAGTTTTGAAATGGTATAAAATATAAAAGGTTCTTGAGCAGAAACCTTGTTTTTTTGTAAGTAACCCCTTCCTGTTTCCTAAAATCATACCCTTTTCTTACCTGCTTAGGGCCAAGACACCCTCACTTGTGCCTAAGCCTTCACTAAAGTATCTAACGCTGTAACTGATTAATATTTGTATACATACCAGTGTTTCGATTGTTATTCATAATAAAGTTTTTTAAAAGACTCTCCTCTACAAGATTATTTAACTAGGTACTCCGAGTATGGATAGCTGTGCCCTTCTGCCCGTCGCAAATACTTCCTTCTCTACAGCACTGTCATGACTAAAATGACTTAACCAGTCCCTCATATCACTCAAATCAAACAGTTCATAATTCGACATTACTATTATTTTTCATTTCCTATTATAATACATGCAAGCCACCTTTCACATTGTTTTTCACCTTGAATAATGCCCTAGATTTTATTTATTTAGTTGAAATTATCATCAACATTCATTTCTACACATCTATGATTTTTGTTTTAATCTTTTGTTGTAGGTTCATTGTAGTCACAACTTAGGTTCGTTGCCTCTTTATTATTTATAAGCTATTCAGTGTAATGTTGTATTTGACAGCTAGACATAAATGTTGGCAGAAAAATTCCCCGAAATAAAGTGTGAAGAATAATATTTTTTACTATTTATTAATACAAATAATAATTTTTTAAGCAATCCTTAGGAAATGTCGACATCCTTGAATATATGGTAATTTGCATAGAATACTTTCAAGTATACCTGGTTGAATGAGTATCATTACATCTACCGTGTTAGGTTTAAAGTATAAAGTTAAAGGCAAAGGAACGTAGAATCAACATCGGTTTAATACTATTGGGAAAGATTGATGTTCTCTTTTCACGACGCCCCGTTGCGAGATTTCCTTCACACGCGACTCTCTACGAGCTCACAAACGCTAACTATGGAAAAAAATTATCCAATTACAGCGGACGTGGGCCCCGTTGATGTAACGCTTCTGTTAGCTTAGATCTGTCGTAACGACGGGCATTGTGAGATGGAAATTAGGTCAAATCCGTAATCTAGTGTTCTCTTGGTGGATGAGTATCATCACACAAACTTAAGAGAAAGACCATTTTAAAAGTTTAATAACAATTAAGTAGAGCTGTTATTTATTAACTGTATGTATGTAACTACACTGGACTGGGCACTAGTTCCTTTGCTCTGCGCAACATCGTTCCTATCTGGTGTCTTACAGGACACTTACCGTCACCCCTTACTTCCAATACATTCTTAGGGACCCTGCTCGCTGGCATTGATGAACTTTAAATGAAACAATTTAAATGAACCAATCTTTCTAAATATTTTCTCCGCTTTCACTAAACGTTTATACAGGCATAAGTTTATCGTGGAGGCTGAAAAATAATTTCAGGAGTTTGGTCAAGCAATGGTTTCGATGGTTTATTCCAAAACAGCAGATTAGATTTTGGTTCAAACAGAAGATGGTGACTCAGACGTTCCACCTATTTACGATGTGATGTAATGTTCAGGGGGGAAAAAATAAATAAATAAGAGCCGTTTTTATACTTTCCAGCCATTTTCGTGTTTTTTTAATAATAAATTTTTGTAAGTTCAAAACAAAAAGTATTTTTGATGAAAAAAAAAAAATACGAATTTAGCAAGTATTGTTCGATGTTGCTCCTTCCCTTTTACTTCCTTTGTTGCGTTTATTTACACATACTTAAAAAAAAACTATTTAGGTCATAATCGAAACCAAAAAAACATCTGACAATGTAGTATGTATGTATATTTTTAAAAAAAAATTCATTTCCTAGGGCAGGCAACAAAGTTAGTAGGCTCTCTCTCATCATTTGCATGTAAAAAGAGTTATGAGGGGTGTCCCAAAAACTTAGGAACGGTGAAATTTTCGGACTTTTTTCAGTTATTCATTAATAAATCCGAAGCGATGTATTTCTAGAAAAATTGTATTCATTAATAAATTTAAGTACATAAAATTATCTGTCCAATGAGTATCATATATGTGAAATTACTAGTCGTTAAGAAGATATGCGAGTTCAAAGAATGACCCTTTTTAAAAATAAATCGTATTTTGTATTTTTAAACCTTATTTTCACAATTTAAAATGTATTGCAGGTGTCGTGCTCGTAACCTGAGAAACAACCATTACTCTGTCAATTGGTTCTACTCTCTGATAAGTAACCCCTTTACTCTGAGTACTGTAATGGAAAAAGACCATGGGCATAGCAAACACTCTGCTAGATCTAAGAAACCTTCAACCCTATGCGTTTAAACGGTTGAGAAATAAACGGTGGGATATTTTGTAGGCAAGGCACTTAGGCCAAAAAATGGGATGTTGGCTATTCCTGGAAAATTGGATAGGGTTTTAATTTCTTCGTTTGCATGTAAAAAGAGTATCGAAGTTTGTACCAATTTTCTGCTTGTACCAGTACCCAGCTGTATGAGGGGTAGCCACTAAACTTTTCCTTATTTTTATTTATTTGAAACCTTATTTTCACAATTTTAAATGTGTTTCTCGTAGCCTGCGAAACAACCATTACTCTGTCAATTGCTTCTGCTCTCTGATAAGTAACCCCATTGCTCTGGGTACACCACACTGGTTTTGTAGAGTAGCTTCCGGGACGCTTACCGTCAGCCCTTAATTCCATTACATTCTAAGGGACGAAGGGGGACTAGTACAAGTCAGTAATTCACTGGTTTAGTTGACTTGACCGTCCATTTAAATGCACTCAAATTTGTTACGGCCTGGAGGGGTTCTTGATTCTTCCCAGATTCTAATGTTCCTCATTCTGTCAGATCCAAATTACTCTTCCAAAATAGATACATTACTGCCTCATTATTCCAGTCCAAGATTTAGTCCGAAGGTAAAAAAACCGACAGGATAGGAGGAGATGGCAGGAAAATTTAAAAATCCCAACCCACGAGAAAAAAAAACAGATCATCTGTGGAATGTAGTTACAACATGCCTTTCATCAGTAGCAATCAAAATTTACACAGAGATTTTAGAAAAGTGATTGAGGTCATTAGTAGAATACAGAATCTAAGAAGAACAAGCTGCATTCCGACCAAAACCGCAAGAGCATTTGAGACTCTTGCGCAGCACTCTTAGACATCTCTGCGTTTGAAACGGTGGCAAGCTTTATAGGCCACAGGCAACATAGGCCATAAACAAGTGGTGTTCGCTAATCAATTCCACGAAAGCGGTTTTAATCTCTTCATTTCCATGTAAAAGAGTTTATTGGAAGTTTGCACAAATTTTCTGCTTCTTAGATACAGCATAGAAATTTTCGAACTTTTTTCAGTTTTTCACGATGCATTTGTAGGTACATTTTATTCTTTTATAAATTAAATTGAATAATATTCTGGGTCGAATGAGTAGGGTACCATATATTTCAAAATGTACACAAATATTTTGGAAAGAGCAATGCGTCAGAAAGATATGCAACTTCAATGAACGACCATTTTTCCCAATTAAAAAAAAAATCGTGTACTGAATTGGTATTCCTTATTTTCGGTGTATAAAATAAATAATATATTTGAATGTCTTATAGTAACAAATATTGTACCAGACTGTATATGCGAACACGTGTACAACAATTGTCAACAAACTTCGTCTACTCTTTCAGTCCTGCTGGCGAAACAAGAACCAATTTGGGTGAATTACCAGATTTGAAATTAATAACGCCCACTGTGATGCAAATATGTAATTAAAACGTAAAAAATTGACTTAAAGTACAAAAAGCTTTAATATAAGTTTTGATGAGTAGATAATTGACAATCAAATCAAAAAAATTAAAAATAAAAGGTTAATTGAATTTGCTGGGTTTCGAAGTCCCCAATTGGCAATTGGTCCGATTGAAGGTTCACGTCATCCCGAAGGTCGTCATCATTATTAGCTAGCTTATCTTCGCCGTCGTTCAAGTTTGGTTCGTCAATTTCATCTGGTGCATTGGTGCAGGACTCTGCAATGATAGCATATTAGGGAAAATTTCATCCCTGTAACCACAAGCATTTCAGCAACCCCATTGCATATGGATGATATGTCATTGCATATAGTCGAGCAGCTTCTTCCGTTCGAGGAAGAGTAGCCAACTTGAAAGTATTCCGTACTAAGGATTTGATGAACATTTTAAAGCGTGATTCGTTCAGAGAGGAAGATTGAAGAAACGATCCGGCATACAAAACAGCAATTAATTAACCGGCAACACCTACTTCATCTGTAGTCACATCACGGTTTACCTCCACATCTTTGTCGAGAAGCTTTGCCACCTTCATGTTCCCCTGTCTCAAAATATCAGATAATTGAATCGCATCCGCTGAAAGGGTGAAGAAACAATAGATTTTCTTAATTTTAGTGTCTCGGGGAATAGACGACGGTCTCTGACTTAACTTTTCCATGCTTCATCAAAGACAACCGATTGCCACAATTGCACATTCAGATTGTGTAGCATTTTCTAAAACCCTTCTGGCAATGGTCGAGTCGACATCCTCCCTAGCTAGTTCGAAGTGGTTTTCATCCGCAAATTTCTGAATTAGCATTGATACGAGTCGTTTTTTCTTCCCTTCATACAAAAGAAATTTATCTTTTGACATTGCCAGTATTATTGTTTCATCAAATTCAACGTTCCCTTGAATATTTTTCTTTATTGTTTAAGTTGCATCGACAGTTTTGGAAGTTTTATGTATTCAGCTGAGGCGTCTTTTCCAAAAAACAAACCATGTCTCTTGAAATCAAACCACGGTTCATTCGATATTCCAGAAGACTACTCAGCGCAGCATCAAGGTTTGTCAGTGCTTGTTGAGGATTTTTTTTTAACAGTTACCGAAGTTTTATCCTTCAACAAAACGTGTTTCCAATTGAAAGTTACTATCGTCACCAACATTTGTAAACTGTCACCATAGATGAAACAGGGAGAATCCACCATATCATTTCACAAAACGTCACTTCAACACATTGCGTGGATAACTAAAACTTGAAAATAAAAACTAATATTTTTTCCCTCACCCCTTTTTTTAAACATTTTTAAAACAAATTATGAACAATAAAAATATTATACATCGTTGATTTAATGGCTCCTTTTTCTGTGTAACATATTTATTTTAAGGAGGGTAGGAACACAAAAACAGTTTTCTTTTTACAGTTAAAATGTACAAATCGATAGACTGGACTAGGTGATGGGGCTCACCTTCGGTTACGAATTGGGAAAAACTTACATACTAAAACTTAAAAACTAAAGCGTTCCTACCCTCGACTGCGCTCTGCCATCGATAGGGGGTTATCGTACTAAATGCTGGGTTTAATGGGACACCGAGTCGAATGCTTGTGTGCAGTCTGTCGAAATCATAGCCGTGGCTATGTTTCTATTCAAATTATGGCTAGCTTCTGACTGTAGCCTCATAAGGGGATGTTCTGTGCTCAGACTGGAATGAAATCCAGTCTGTTCTAGCGGAATGAAGTCATTTTCCGCACAGTAATTTTTGAGATAATTCAAAATGCGATCAGCATTTTCTCGGTGTGGCGTATCTAGAGCAAAAGCAATTGGCAAAGTGACATAGGCAGATTATTGCTTGTTTTTCAGGCTCCGAACACGACACTTGAAATACATATCACATTGTCAAAATAAGGTTTACAAATCCAAAAGGCGATTTAATTTTAAAAATGGTCGTTCTTAGAACTCACATATCGTTTTAACGGCTTGATAAAATATTATACTCACGGCGCAAAATTTGATTTACTATAATTTATAAAAAGAATAAATTTTTCGAAGAAATGGAGCGTTTAGTAGTTATTAGTTGAAAAACTGAAAAAATTACGAAACTCAAGGTTTTCGCACCCATAAACTCTTTTCAAATGCAAACGCACAGATTAAAACCGTTTCCAGCTTTCCTACAAGTAATTAGCCTACCAAGCCTATGTTCCCTGGCCTATTAACGACAAAGCAGGTTCCGGAGACACCATGGCCACTCAAGCTATACTAATATAAACCTACGTTAGGGATCAATGGACATAAGTCGCGGGTTTTCGATTGCATGATGCAAAGCGATAGCCTGAGGCCACTTTTATTTATATAATACAGGGATGAAATCATTCGGGATGGAAAATTAAGAAGCACCTGATCATGATAGCGTATCTGGATGTTTACATCTTTGTAAACATATAACGTCTTACTGACAGCTGAAACGCCGAAGAAGATGACATTGACGCGTGGGCTACTGTGATAGGTTATTTTTTATACTAAATATAACAAATTAATATTATAAAAAATTTCTTGTACTGCGCCCGAAAGACATTTTAAGGTGATGTCTTCAATGGTTGATATGAAGGAGTTGTTACATGTTGGTCTAACCCGACATGTGAATTTCATTTCTACATAATCTAAATCCTTTAATTATTATACAATATTAACACAAATTAGGCTGAAAACAGCTCATTGTAAAGGGTGTCCAGGAATTAACACAAGATTTGATTTAAATAGAAAACACAGATTTTTGTATTTTTGTTATTTTTTTTATTGAATTATAAAGTAAATAGGATAGGGTTATTTATGGAATAACACATCGGGCAAATGGCCTCCACGACTTAGCTGGCTGGTACATACGCACTCTTTTGTCGAAATTTTCCATGACCATTTGGTATAAATGTGGTTAAATTTCGTTGATGCAACGTTGAATTTCCTCTTTTAATGCACGGGTGGATGTGGGCTTGTTGACATACACCTTTGACTTCAAAAAACCCCATAAAACGAAATCTAAAGGTGTTAAATCGCACGATCTAGGGGGGCCAATCCTGATCACCAAAACGAGAGAGTATACGACCTGAAAATGTCTCATGCAGTATTTGAATTGTTTCATGGGCTGTATGGAATGTGGCACCATCTTGTTGAAACCACATATTGGCCACATCAATATCATCCAATTTCGGCACGGTATACGACGCCAAATTGATGTTCCTGGATTTCCAACAACATTCTTACGCACTGCTTCGCGATATTGACATTTGAACGGCTTGTTTTTGGACGACCAGTGTGTTTAGTGTCTCCAACTGACCTAGTCTCCCTAAATGTTTCAATTAATCTCTTCACAGTTAATGAAGTCAAAACACTATTCCGACCATATTTTGAATGAAATTTTCGAACTGCGGCCACCAAACTTTCATTATTTTTGAGATAATGTTCAACAATAAAGACACGATGTTCTATCGTGTAACGCTCCATTTTTACTAACCCTAAACTGTCAGCTGTCAAATTGTTTTGTTTTTTAGGGTTGGCAGCACTTTACTGCACAAATGGCGGCAAATTCTAATCTTGCGTTAATTCTGGGGTAACCTTTACTGCATCCCAAGCATTTTAAGCATTTTCTGTTAAAACTAACAACTGTGGTTGTAGTTAAAAATTAAACAATATAAAGGGGCCAGGTACAAATATTACAATTGGTAATATGAAGAGGTAGAGGCTGCATAGATGAAAGTTTGCAAAAAGCTTCTGGGGTCGGCCGACTGTCATAAAAGCAGGCGACGGGTAAATGACCCTTGGCTTGACATTTAGCTATCGGGAGGGTGTTGAGAGCACGTCCCAGGGTGGCCCTCAGACAGTTTTTTGGGCCACCTCATCTTAAAAGGAGTTGACAAATATTTTCTTAACACAAACAGGTCAAAGAATGCGGCACTGGTTTGTCGAGAGAGCGAGGAGCTCCGCTTTAAATAATGCAAGTTGGTAGACGGTGAACCCCATCACCCTTTATATTATATTATATAATTATTTTCACCATAAAAAATATTGTTAGTTTTTAAGACATGCACTCCTTAAAATGCAAACAATGCAAGGACAAAGACACATTTGTAAAATTTAATTCCATTTAAATAATTAATTTAAAAAATAATTAACCAAGGGGTTAAGAAAAAAAAAATCTTTTTTTTTAGATACCAAGGGGGGTATCTCGTTATTTATAGTAAGGTTTAATAGTTTAATAGTTAGCTAGTTAAATTTCATGTCACTTAACCATTTTTAATAAAGCATATTGTACTGTAAAATTCTATTCTATATACATCAATTCCCTTCCTTCCATTGACTACCACGTTAATTTATTCAGGTAAATTAGCTTGGATTAGATGAAATTGGGACGAACATAAATTGATCGCATATTCTTGAGCAAAGTATAATTTTGTATAACTTTACGCTGATGCAAGCAATACGCTCAGGATTTAATAGAGGAATCAAATCCGTTGTAGTTGAATAGTTACATGTCATCCCTTTAAATCAAATATTTTAATTATTCAACTATAGCGTAAAGGCGTGGTGTTGAGGGTCAGGTAAATACACAAAAGGATATATGTATCCGTAGAAAAAATACATCCCTTATATATATCGTTACATTTTATGTATTCGGATGCAGTTGATAAATAAGGTGTATTAGTGGATTGGTATTCAAGTAAGTATCGAGAGTTAAATAATCTTTGTTGAGGAGAGTATTTTAAAAGAAAAGAAAGAAAAGCTTTATTATGATGTACAAGCAAAACACTGGTATATACAAATATTAAGAGTTATTATACTACATACTGGGTCGGGTGTTTATGAACAAGTGGGGACTGGAACTAAAGCTGAGACATATGTGAATATGAGAAGGGTTGTTTCAGGGATGGGTTGCTTACTTAAAATATAACAAGAACCACCAGTGACTTCCATGAAGTACCGAGGCAGGTATACACTAGAAGGGACTTTTAGCCTTATATATAATATTAGGATTACAATATTCTTAGCATTATATAACTGAGAATAAATTCACCGAACGTAGCAGATCGCGCAAAAATATGAAAAAAAATTATTTTTAAAGTAATCCTAAAAATTAAAATTATGTTCCCAGAAGGGTTTTTAAAGCTCTTTGTCAAAATGCCCTGATTATTTTCTTTTTAACGAGAGCCCTTATCTTATTCCCTAACAACCAACTAAATTTATGTTGTTACTCTTTGAGAAGAGTTAGTTCTCGCAAAAAAAAAAACCTGACTAAAACACAAAATGTTATCTAAAGCCTCCGTTGTAAAATAATAAAGAAAAGGCCATAAATGACATCATTAGCTGTCGTTGTTTTTTAAGATAGCTTAATTACGTTTCTTTCTTACAGATCATCTGTCAAATAAATCTTTGAAAATATTAATTTGAATACTCAAATTGTTGTTAGTTTATGACAATATTGGCGTAACAAATGCACCTGGTTTAACAAACAAAGAATATATTTATAGAACTGTAAGGATTATTTTTCAGCAAGGCAGCTAGTTGTGAAAAAAATGGCCTTCGCCTCCAATATGTACGTAATAAATCCTGGGATATGTTCAACGTCAATGTTTTATTTACAATACAATTGTCTTTAAGCAGATGCACAGCAACACAAAGTCAAATAATTACCACGGTAATTTATACTTCAATACGAGTTTATTTTCAACAGTTGGTCTTATTTGACGCTGAATTATTAACACACGATAACATTTATATAAACCAAAAGTATAAAGAAACTATAAGTTATAGTGTAAGCTATAAGGTATAGTGTAAGCTATAAGGTAGAAGGTTTCACAAGAAACATTTCAGGACGTTCAGTATAGTTAGTTGTCGACAGTTTGGCATGTATCATAGATGTACTTAATATGACAGGTAGGGATCATAGATGTACTTAATATGACAGGTAGGGATCATAGATGTACTTAATATGATAGGTAGGGATCATAGATGTGCTTAATATGATAGGTAGGGATCATAGATGTGCTTAATATGACAGGTAGGGATCATAGATGTACTTAATATGACAGGTAGGGATCATAGATGTACTTAATATGACAGGTAGGGATCATAGATGTGCTTAATATGATAGGTAGGGATCATAGATGTGCTTAATATGATAGGTAGGGATCATAAATGTGCTTAATATGATAGGTAGGGATCATAGATGTGCTTAATATGATAGGTAGGGATCATAAATGTGCTTAATATGATACATCAACTAGAAAGAACAGAGCACAAGACATTTATTTTATTTTTAAGGTCCTCTAGAAGTCTTTAGATATTCAATTTATGCTTATTAATTGTATTTTAGATTTGGTTTAGGGATATTTGTATAAATTAAAAAATAAATTTAAGCAAATGATTGGAAATTCATAATGATTCGTAACAAATAACAACAAAGAAAGGATATATCTTTCAATTATACATCTCACTTTCAATTGCATCAAAGATTTATGGCATAATATCATATGTGATGTCGTCTATTTGTAATCTATCAAAATGTTTATCTTAATTTAAAAAAACGACATAAATTCCCGCAGTTATTCGATAAATAAGTTTAAAGTGTGGACTTACTATTGCGATATACTGTAAGCTGATACATTATCTGAAACTTGTCATCTCCAGATAACAAAGAAGGGAATCATATTAATTTAAAGATTAAAATCGAACGTTCCGTTATTAATAATAAATGATCAGTTGTACACATTCATAAATATTAAAGCCTACTGTCCTGTTCTGTCATAAATGTCCAGTTACGAAAATAAAGGCGAAATTATGGATTATATTCTTAAATTGTGTATTAATTCTAAAAAATCAAACCATACCTTCATGACTCGAACAGTTGGCTCACAACTTATCCATCTGCATATAATGACTAGGCGAGTGCTAGCGAATAGTCGTAACTACAAAGATCAAGGGAATTTCAAATATCAAGGACACACAAGTGTGTACTGCGGAGGATAGTGTTACGAACTATCGAATGACCCTTCGCGTCTGATTAAATTAGGTATCGTTAGCGAGAGGTAGAATTTCAAAAATGTATTAAAGTTATTTGTAAAATTTTTATCAACGTCGGGACACTGTTCACTAAAAGTTAACCACAGATCGTGAGCACCTCGGTCACAAATAGACACGATCCTGACAGAATCCTTGAATGCTAGTCCTTATTATAATTGTATTCCTACACTTCAATGGTACTTCATACTAAATTTATTTTATTTAAAGTTAAGTAGCATTCTAAGTAATTCAAAAAATGACAAGTGGCCACTCACTAAAACTATTTTACCGATAGATTATAAAAGTATTTGCGTTATAATATTATAATATATATTATTATAAAATATGATGGGTTTTCCCCGCTTTTTATTAATCCCCAACAAACAAATCAACCTTTCAGGATGAAAAATCCCCGAAATTTTCAAAAAAAAAAACTATTTTTCAGATTATTTCTGACTTTCTCTTCTTCGGTGTTGTACATTTTTTACTCTTCATCGTTTGCGGAGATTTCTTCAAGAGATTTCTGAAGTCAGATAACATACTGAACAGTAAAATATGTGTCAACTTGCAATATTAAGTCCACACTTCAAACTTATTTATCTTTATCAAATAACTGCTTTGAAATTCGTTTCATTTAATAGTGCAGATTACAAACAGCAGGCATGCCCCGTGATTGCAAAATAGTTGCTTGAAATAGACTGAAACTCCAATATGAAATCATCTTATAAATCCTTGAGACAATGAATGAATTATAAGATATTGCTCTGTCTTTTGTTGTTGTTTCATGATTCATTATGAATTTCCGATTATTTGGTAACATTTATTTCATGTCTTTTGGCTCGAAGAAGGTGGTCTCTTGAATATTTTAAACGGGTTTTGATTATTGGCGCTTATGGACATCATGAGGTGTTGTTTTCGAATCTCATTTTCCTGGCACATTACACGTTAAATGTAACCTAAAAAGATAACAATATTGGTTTAGGCACGTCTCAAGTACAAAAGTTATATCACTTCTTTGTCTTGAAAGCCTTTTTTTCGAAAGTATCTCTCATAACACATAAATATGGGGTCGAATCTAGGAATTGTGGGGTATTTGGTAGTAGTGTGTAGTACCATAATACCACTGAGACGGCTGGTTGTATTTCTTTACGCTTATGTTTGAATACATTTTTAACTTTGTAAAACTCTTTAGATAAATATTAAAATAATATTATAATGAGTAGTGTATAATTGATAAATTACCGTTGTTCATGGCCATTTTTCTGAAGATAACAAGGTCTCAAGTGTCAACAAAGGCATCTCATTTCTTTGTCTTGAAGGCCTTTTTTTCTAAACTATCTCTGTTGGAGTTAATTTCTATACGATCTTAATATAAGAGAAATTATCGACCAATATTCCAGAGAGTCTCTATTGCTCTCTTGATTAAATTAATTCTTGGATAGAGAAATCAATAGAACGACTAAGAACCAGCCAAGCTAAAGTGGAAGGAGGGTTGGTTTGACGTTACTCAGAAATTTCAAAGTATTGCTATTTTCATTCTGTTATAGTAAATACTGTTACTTAAAAATGGATAGTAGGAATTGTGGTTTAGTCGAAATTGTAGTACCATAATACCACTGAGATGGCTGGTTGACTTTCTGTACGCTTATGTTTTAATTTTTAATTTTGTGAACTCTCGCGCTCTTGGTCAGCCTCCACTGGCTAGTATCCAGTGACGCGGCTGACGGAGGAGCGTGGGGGACTTCCCAAGACTCCGCTTTCTCTTTGCGGTGGATTTGGGGGGTCTCTGGGCTGTCTGTAAATATTGTATGAATGAGCGAGTGAATGATGAACTGTAAATATTGTATGAATGAGCGAGTGAATGATGAACTGTAAATATTGTATGAATGAGCGAGTGAATGATGAACTGTAAATATTGTATGAATGAGAGCATATATCTTAATTACTTATTGCCTTATAAAAGGCAGATTGTAATTATTGCACAATAAAGGAATAACATTCAAATCAATTTTGTGAAACTCTTTAGTTAAATATTAAAATAATACTATAGTGAGTGTAGTATACAATTGATAAATTATCGTTGTCCATAGCAGCCTGACAATAACCAGTTAGAACCAACAGTTATAGGTTGAACCCAGAACCCTCAAATCCCGTGGGACTTCTATAAATATAGTGGGAGCAGGTCTGTGACAGTACGATGCGATACCACCCCCTCACTGCTGGAGTATATGCAGAGGACCAGTATTGATAGTAGCTTATTCCCACCACTTTTTACAATTTTCAATGTACTTTTTAGAAATAAGTATGCTTTTTCAGCCGCGTATTTTTTGGCTATGTCCATGTATCATGTCAGGTGTGATATACTATGTAAATACTGATATTTATCAGCTCGAGTCATAAGTAACTTCCGATGCAGCTAAGTAGGATCTATTGTTCGTATCTACCCGCTATGAGTTACCATGACAAATTTTTCTTTTCACTATATAGACGAGGCTTCAGTTAGTCTTTTGTCAACTGTTTTGTGTGATACACGTTATGTTAAACTGCTTTTTTTTTAACCTCTGAAATGGAGAGTCAAAAAGTACATATTCGTCATGAAATGCTTTGGGAATTTAAACAAGGCAATAGTGCTAGGGCGACAGCTGAAAAAATATGCAGTGAATATGGTGAAGGACTAATAACTGATCGGGCAGTTAGAAATTGGTTTATAAAATTCCGTTCTGGAGATACGACCTTAAAAGACGAACCGAGGGCGGGACGTCCTTCCGACTTTGACGACAACCTTATAAAGGCAATATTGGAGCAAAATCCACGTCAATCAACAAGAGGTATAGCAGAAAGGTTGAATACATCACAATCAACTGTTAACCGCCACCTGGACAAATTAGGGAAAGTCAGGAAGTTAGGAGTGTGGGTACCTCACAATCTCAGTGAACGGAATAAAGAAGATCGCATGTCAATCGCCACAAGTCTGCTCTAACGGGTAAAAATTGAGCCTTTTTTAAACAGTATTGTAACAAGCGGTGAAAAATGGGTTACCTATGACAATATAGTCCGCAAAAGACAATGGCTTGATAAGGATCAACCACCCCTACCAGATCCGAAAGCAAACATGCATGGCAAAAAGATTTTATTGTGTGTATGGTGGGATTGTCAAGGAATAATTCACCAGGAGTTGCTGAAGTAAAATTTAACGATTACTGCGGATAAATACGTTCAGCTGTTGCAAAGAGTGCCCCTGTACTTGTCTGAAAGAAGAGCAACTCTTGTTGGGCTTGGTAATAACTGTTTAGTATTATGAGCCTCAGGAGCTACCTGGTACATATTAGCACTTTAGGGAGCAATTGTTCCCTTCGCTGTTATTAAACCTGTTATCACCCCCCCCCCCTATTCCTTTCGCCTCTTATATAGGCCTTTGACGGGAAGTAACTTTCCATTCCTTTATCTCTAAGGATCACAGATATATTATCTCCTTGTTTCTCAGCTTACTCAAGTTTTGCAGTTTGCAATTTGCGATGGACATTAGCAGACAGCGAGGGTTCTTGACTCGCTCGATTCCTCAACTTGGACGGTTGAAACACTGCAGTTGATTGAAATTGTTCCAATATAAATTGAAGCATTGTTCCTTTATAACGATGTTTACTAGTGCGTAGGGTCTGTATGAGTCGAAGATAATCCCTTTCAGATTATATCCGATGATGTCATGAATTTGAAACCAATTGTTAGCAGCGCGACACCTATTTTCCGGTTGACGAAGTCAACATGGCTGCATCCTAACCCAATTTAGTTCTCGAAGAAAATGATATGTAGTATGTATTAATTATACAAAATTATGTATTAATAATAAAATATATTAGTAATGTTATAATTATAACACTAGGTATTAATTTACGTGTTTAATTAAAAAAAACAAAATTAAATATTTTATCATTAAGTCCTACCTAGTTTCATTCATCATTAATCAAGGTTTTAGAGTAATTAATACCCTCAGTTATTTGCCTGCTTCAGCACTTAATGGCATTTACAAAATCTTATAAAGGACTTGAAATTTTAAATGTATCGACTAATAAGGAAAGTTATCTAGTGGTGGGATCCTCAGCGTTAACCTTGAATGATCAGTCTTCTTCTTAAGTTGAGTAACCATAAGTAACCTTGTTTTTGTAATACTTTTTCCGCGAACTATTTTTCCGCTATTAAAGCCAGTAGTGATGCATACGATAGGGTCTTAGCATCCAGCATGAATAAGGCCGATTCAGACACATGTTACAGGTTCGGTCAAGTCGGATCAGCTCAATATCCAGGATTTAGCCAATAGTATTTACACTCGCGGTCAGATCAGGTCTAGTGATAGACGACGCCATTTCATTTCAGTTGATCGCTTGTTAATAATAACCATTAAAGACCAATGACGTTGGTAATAAAAAATAATAACGTTTCTCCAAGATCAAATAGATATCTGGATAATTTTGAAAGAATAATGAATTTTTTTTTTCGTGTTCTCAACCCATAGTTTCGTGAGAAAAACCGCAATATTTTTCAAACTTAAAAAAAAAACTGAAATCACACAATCCACAGAAATCTCGCCGAAACAAACTATATTAGAGGTTCCTCGTGCTTGGTGATTGGACTAGTCTGCCGGTTGGGCCGTGTCAAGTCAAGAGCACTCTGGTTTTGTGCTAGTGCTGATGGGTCTTGTTCGATCTCCTCTCTCTCTCTCTCCTCGACCTTACTTAACTGAACCGTGCAGTGAGAATACTCCCATTGAATTACGTCTATAGGGAGTGTAATCTTTGATCCTTGATCTGACTTAATTTGACCTTACTTGACTGCTAACGTAACTAGCTATTATTATTTAACTCACGTTTTATCATATTTTTCTTTTATTTATTTACTCCATTAATATAAATAAGGCCACAACATTGTGTTTAGAAATATTATATTTATTGATTCAAGAAAATATCGAGGTCGGTAAACATTCAGTTTGTTATTTTATTTTACTGGTGAAAATCACTAACAGTGGAGCAATGAGATTTCTAGTTAGGAATATAAATATTTATTGTTTGCCAAATCCGTGTAATATATATAATTATATTCTCCTTATAATTATATTATATATAAGAGAATTCTCAGAATGAATACTGTCATAACAAACGCCCGCGATTCAAATACTTAACTGTGTAGCAACGTCGAAAAAATATTGATGGCTCACAGGGATTCGAAGGAGGTCGATCGCCATGTGACCAAACCCAAAAAAAGAAATGCTCTTTGAGTCAAGTACGGGGTCGAGATGACGGATTGACAGGAATTCCTCACAATCGATTGTTTCACTTCATTGAATCATTTTAACTATCGAAAATTTTAGAGATATCATAAAACCATTTCAAACTGTAAATCATTCAATTCATTAACTGTCTCTTCGGAATGTAGTATTCTTAGATTCTTGGCGGATTGGATTAACGTTAATGAAGCAAAATGTTCACACATTACCCTCTGCTGCAAGTCTTGTCCACTAGTTTCTTTGAATTCCATTCCTCTCCCTGTATCCGAGTTAGTGCGGTACTTAGGGTTCCATCTCGACAAAAGGCTGACCAGGAACGCCCACATACGAGGCTAAAAAGACAAGAACTAAACAGACGCTTTAGACAACTGTACAGACTACTTCAAAGGACATCCCATCTCTCAATAGAAAATAAATTACTAATTTACAAAGTTATACTTAAGCCAATCTGGACATACGGAATAGAGCTATGAAGGACAGCAAAAAAGTCGAACATCAAGCGTATCCAATCTTTTCAATCAAAAGTACTTAGAACAATAATAATGCCACTTATCACGTCAGCAACAAAACCCTTTATAACGATCTTAATATACCTTACATTCTCGAACTCATCCCTTCCAAGTTCATGAAATTCCATAGTAACCTATCCAGCCACCCTAATCCCGTAGCAAAGTCATTGCACCGCTCCATCCCTATAATCTTCATCGGAGACTGAAACTGCTATAAATGCGTGACAGTGGGAGTCCTGGCAATGGCCAGTTCCTCCAATCATGTCTTGAGCGTATGTGGCTCTTCGTCAGCCTCCATTGGCTCGTATTCGGTGACGCGGCTGACGGAGTAGCGTGGGGGACTACACAAGAATCCGTTTCCTCTATCGCATGCGAAGGAGGTGACAACCATGTGGATTTGGGAGGACTCTGGGCTGTTTGTAAATACTGCATGAATGGGCGAGTGAATGAAAATTGTAAATATGGTAAGTATGAAAACATTTATCACAATTACTTATTGCCCTATGAGGCAAATTGTAATTTTATCATAAAGAAAAAAAAAAAAAGATTCTTGGAACAAAGTCTTAAAAAAACATCCCATTTTTAGATCACAGAAAGAATGCTGCTCAATCTATATCCTTCCTCTCCAAATATTTTAAAAGTTCAATTTCAAATCTGTAATTTCCTAGAAGTATAAACTTCTCTTCTATTCTAAATATAACCTTTCCGATTTGGTCTCAAAAATCAATCAATCCCCCCCCCCTCATTTCCATACGTCCTCTTCCCATACCAGACCAATTACGTGTCTTGGTTTCAGCATCAAGTGTTAAATATTCATTCAACGTTTATGTATATACATGGGTATTGCCATAAAATAAGCTGTATTTTGAAAATGAAAAAGCATATTTAATACCAAAAACTAAAGTGAAAGGATTAAAAAATAATTCAATAGAAAATTTTAAACGTTGGTGGGAATACGCTACTATTAATACTAGTCCTATGATCTCCGACCTTAACGATAAGGGAGTGGTTTCGCATCGTACTGTCACAGACCTGCTCCCACTATATTTATAGAAGTCCCACGGGATTTGAGGGTTCTGGGTTCAACATATAACTGTTGGTTCTTAGTGGTATACTACACTCACTATAATATTATTTTAATATTTATCTAAAGAGTTTTCAAAAATTAAAATATAAGCGTAAAGAAAAGACAACCAGCCGTCTCAGTAGTATTATGGTACTGCACTCTCGACTACCAAATACCCCACAAATCCTAGATTCGATCCCATATTTATGTAGCAGAATCAACTATTATAGAATAAAAATATTACTTTGCAATTACTCAGTAAAGTCAAATCGAGCCTTCTTCCTTTGGCAAAGCCGTGGGCAGTTTTCCGGCTTTCAGTCGCTCTATATATTTCTATATAAAAGAATTAATTTTCTCAAGATACCAATAATCTGGATTATTGCTTGATAATTTTTGTTATAGTAAGATCGCATAGAAATTTACTCCAACAGAGATAGTTTCGAAAAAAAGGCCTTCAAGGCAAAGAACTGAGATGCCTTTAGTACTTGAGACCTTGTTATATTTACAAAGAAAAAAAGAGGAAACAGCCTCCAGTTTTTTTAAGCTTATTTTTATCGTGAAATGTGCGAGGAGAATATTGTTTTCGGAATATCGATGGGAAAACGTGAGGGCAGAGTGGGATTCTAAAATAGAGCACCTCACGATGTGTTAAACTGCCAAAAATGAAAACCCGTTTAAAACTTTCAAGAGACCACCTACTTTGAGCCAAAAGGCACGAAAGTTTATAGATAAGCTGCTTATTCTATTCACAGAGTATAGGGAAAACGATCTATCCAGTCTGAAGCGATGCAATTTGAGCAGTAGCAATAAATAATGTCATTAAAATAAATGAAAGCCCGAAGTGTCCCTTTAATGAAGTATAGTTACGAGTATACCTCCGAAGTAAGTAGGCACTTCAAAGCCCTCGGTGGCCATAAGGCGAAGGCTTGGGCCATTTCCTCCGAGGCTCGTAGTGCCTAGAGGTGATACAACATGCAATATAACTTTACTGCTCCGTATAAGTTTAAATCTAAACTTTTCTGTTTCTGTCATGCATTTTTCAAAAAAAATTTTATGTTAGTTGAAAAAGATGACAGTTAAATTTTCATTTCAAACGAAAAGTGTTATGTATTATTATTCCCCTGTAAGGGACATGGAAAAACATTACAAAAGTATGGGACATATATAAAATATTTACATACCAGAGCTAATAGCTATCAATCATTTTTTATTATATATTAAATATATATTGCTGTTAAATGCAAACCAGGTCTTGAATAAATAACGCAAATGATGATTTTCATCAAATTAACGAGACCCCACAGGTATTCGTCAAGAAGGTGAGGATAACAGAAAGGTAATCGGAAGGTGTCAGGTTAAAATCCGGTTCTGTAACTTTTTTTTTCTTTTTAACCAATAATGACTAAATTTACTCAATTAATTTATTATATTATTCATAAATATAATATCTATTCATATTTTTTTAAGTATATTTCTGCTCTTATGAT
Source organism: Acanthosoma haemorrhoidale (assembly GCA_930367205.1). Classification (NCBI taxonomy): domain Eukaryota; kingdom Metazoa; phylum Arthropoda; class Insecta; order Hemiptera; family Acanthosomatidae; genus Acanthosoma; species Acanthosoma haemorrhoidale. The sequence goes on from OV884013.1 coordinate 108,481,504, forward strand.
TTTTATAAAAGTGTTGTTTGTCATCTAATTTAGGTAATGGTTAGTATTTCTTCTTAAGTTACATAACCTCCCCTAACACAGCTACAGTTGGTAGCCCAATAAAATATCCAAATTTCTAATTATTATTAACCAATTTAGTTTACTGACCTCAAATTTATAAAATGGTTTCTGTGTTGACAAAGTTACATTTTCATGCAACAATGATTTAATTGTATTTATTTTACAGTATGGTCAACAATTATATAGAGCACTGAATTAATAAAAATTTTAAATATAGTATTTTTTAACAGTTGTGTTTTTACACTTTTATTGTTTTCTCCTCACACTAGAAAACAAACTCCACGTATACAAACAGTTATTAAAACCAATTTGGACTTACGGAATAGAGTTATGGGGGACAGCCAAACCATCGAACATCAAACATTCCAATCCAAAGTCCTCAGAACCATAGTCAACGCACCCTTTTATATTAAAAACTCATCCCTTCACAGAGATCTCCATGTACCATCTGTCCTCGACCTTATACCCTCAAGATTTTCCAAATTTCACCAAAACCTTTCCGCACATCCGAATCCTTTGGTCGACTCCTTATCCAGTAACATTCATCCTTACAATCCTCCTCGACGCCTAAAACGGCGGTGGCCTCGCGAACTATTATAAATAGACATTCTATGTCATGGGGTCCTGGCACTGGCCATCATCCCCACTCATGTCCTGAGCGTGTGTGGCTCTCTTGCCCTCTCTGTGGCCTGCGCCGGATGGCGCCACGGCCGGAGAGGGGGCGGGGGGAGCTTCGCTGCTTCCGGCCTTTCCGCCAGCTTGCTTCGGGGGCGGGGGGGCTCCTGGGCTGAATCTGTATGTATATAGGTATGAATGGACTGTATATAGGTATGAATGGAATTGTATATAAGGTATGAATGATCTCTCAGCACAATTATTAATGCTGGAAAAGGCAAATTGTAATTTTTCAATAAAGATTTCAATCAATATAATTGTTTTCTATCTTATTATTTATTAAATTAAGTCTAATTGCATTGCATTTCTTTGTTGCTTCTAAATATGTAAATGTATGTATCATGTTCTAAATTGTAGCCCTGATGATGTTTGAACAGGCGAAACATTGACTGACGATGGATTATCAATAAAAAGATTTGTAGATACAAATGTATCGGTTTTCTTACAACTACTCCAAAAAATAATATCAAGTACAAACAATCATTCGTCAGACCCATGGATAGTTTCGTACAAGGAAGAAATGGAATGAGGGGTGGTATGAAAAAAACGATTACATCTTTGAAAAAACATATTGTAATGTAAGGCCAGAATATACTTTGCTGCGATTTGGAAAATCCTTGCACCGAGGACTTTATAGTAGCCCCTCCTATAGGACTTTATAGGATACCCCCCCTCCCACCGAGGAATGATCCAATATTTCTAACCGAAAACACTGCTCGGGAAAGAGGCGACGAAAACGAAGGAGTAAATATTGTACCGGCACGTCAGTGGGAGGGGAAAAGTTCCCCTGATCGCGTTAGTTTATTTACTCAGCCTCCAGTGTGGTGGCATCCTGCTTACATTCTTCCTCTCTTTATACAACCAATCTTCGAGGCAACCTCCACAACTAGGTCGGATCTGTGATTGAAAAGTATTGGTTTTCTCCCGCCAAACGAAGGAATAACATAAACGATGAAAGAGAAAAGGTATACAAGGTGAATAGAAAATACCATAGAAAGCATATGCGTACAGCTGGACTGAGAGAGGACTGGAAATGGAAGCAATGTTGTACAGAGCGACGAAACTTCAAGTCAACAGTGACGAATCTCACAAATAATGTTTTCGTTGCTACGAAAACTATTTTTAAGACGATGCTTAAAAGTTATGTATAATTCCATCAAACTTGTATTAATTATTAGTTTGTTCCAACGGTCCGTCCTCATGAAAGACCTAAAAAAATTAAATTCTGTATAGGATTCAGGACGGATCAGGGATAGTTGATTCAGGACGGATCAGGGATATTGAGATTCCCATAGAAGTAATGGTCAGATAATATAATTTAATGCCAAATAACATGACGATACTAAAATCCACCCTCGGTAGACTCTCACTACCTTCCTGATTCCACCCGCCTCCTTTAGGCATTCCACACCTATGTCCTTCTCATACATCCTTCAAATGGGGGACTCCCCTTAGTGAAAGGCACTCATTAGCCCAAAATAATTTTCCTTTATTTTTCCCACTTCCTATTTTTATAAGTTTGAGAGCTAAGAAAAGACAAAAAAAAAACTAAAATATATTTTTTTATGACTAATTTAATTTATTTACCTTTTTTATTTGAATGACACGGCATATGTTGACTGAGATAGACTGATATAATTCCATAAACCTTCAGACATGCTCAAATGTGAAAACATTAGGTTTTTGGTTTAGAAAAAACAATGAACCCCTAACCATGCCAGTTGATAAGAGTGCATCAAAAAACATACCAAATCTTAATAAACAAACCCTGAACACAATTCGACTGAAAAATAGGATTTTTAATTTGGACATCGGCATTCTGCGCGCCATGGAGTTGGGTGTTGGGTCGATGGGGGTTAAGGGATTAAGCTTAAAGGATACCTGGCCAGTGCTTAACTCATAATCTTTATTGTAATTTAATTTATTTACCTTTTTTATTTGAATCGTTGCAACAAACTAATAATTATGTGTGATGTTATTATATTTCAGAATAGAACTTCTTTATTGCGATTAAATTAAAATCTGCCTGATATATGTTCTCATTCATACCATATTTACAATTTGCATTCACTCGCTCATTCATACAGTATTTACAAACAGCCCAGAGACCTCCCAAATCAATATGGTTGTCACCTTCGAAAGACGAAGTCTTTGGGAAGTCCCCCATGCTCCTCCGTCAGTCGCGTCACTGGATATGAGCCAGTGGAGAGCCACATACGCTCAGGACATGATTGGAGAAACTGGCCATTGGCAGGACTCCCACTGTCGCACATTTATAGCAGGTCACGAGGCCACTGCCGTTTCAGTCTCCAAGGAGGATTGTAGGGATGAGTGGTGCAGTGCAATGACTATGCTGCGGGATTAGGGTGGTTGGATAGGTTACTATGGAATTTTATGAACTTGGAAGGGATGAGTTCGAGAATGTAGGGTATGTTAAGATCGTTATGAAGGGTAGTTATTATATTAATGTAACTATGGATCCTCCCTCATAAGACTGGCTGAGTCCATTCATTCAGAAAAAAATTCCTTGGGGTTACTATATGTTCGAGCATCGGTATCCGTAGTTAGTAGTCCATAGCGTATACCACTATGTCATGGAGAAGGCCAGTTTCTTATAAGCATTAATGCATACGGCAATACTGCGCATATGAATTGGCGAGAATATGCCACCATCGTGCATAAATAAATGCTAAAAAACGGCCATATTCAACTGGCTTTTTTTTTCCCAAGTCTTGACACTTAATACAGCTACAAGGTCCCCTTTATGTGCATCTCATATTATTCATTCAGGAGAGCAGCCTTGGACGGAAGCATTGAAAACGGAATGAAGTTTAGTTCCCATGCAATATAATGGGTTAAATAACGGATGGGTTTCCTTAACGACAGTTGAAGTAGGAGTGTTGAAAACATCTTAGTAATAATTCAATAAGTCGTAATTAAATAACACTTTACTTCAATAGTAAGAGCTGGCCGATTCAACATTTTATTAAAATATAGAATTAAATTCATCTTTAATGTTAGCTGTGTGTTAAGCTGCTTTTAATGTGCAAGCTTTACGACCAAATGTCACATCTACAAGCACATATCTCGTACGAATTTCCTCCATTCGTCCCAAAAACCCTTACAGAATTCTTCCATAAGGTATCCCTTCTTAATGTCCAGTATATGCTACATAAATCATTTCTATTATCCCTTTAAAATATTATTAACAGCACGCGTTCCCTTCTGGTATAAACTTTTTCTTTTCTTAATATTTTCTCCGCTTTTACAAGAAGTTTATTATGGAGGGTGAAAAAAAATTTCAGGAGTTGGGCCAAGCAATGGTGTCGATGGTTTATTCCATGACAGCAGATTAGATTTTGGTTCAAACACAAGATGGTGACTCACACGTTCCAGCTATTTACGATGTCATGTAAAGTTCAGAAAAAAAGAAAAAAAAAAAAATCAGAACCGTTTTTATACTTTCCGGCCAATTTCCTTTTTTTTCTTTTTGAAAAATTGTTTTTTAATTAATTTTTTTAAGTTCAAATCACAAAACTAAGAATTTTTGATTAATAAAATACGAATTTAGCAAGTATTGAAGAAACTTCGGCTACTTAGCAAGCATTGTTCGATGTTGTCCCTTCCCTTTTGCTTTCTTTGTTGCGTTTATTTAATCATACTTAAAAAAAAGGATTTAGGTCATAATCGAAACCTAAAAAACATCTGGCAATGAAGTATATATGTATATTTAAAAAAAAAAATTAATTTCCTAGCACAGGCATTCCAAAGTCTCACACATTCATATTATAGGGCAGGCAACAATGTTAGTAGGCTCTCTCTCATCATTTGCATGTAAAAAGAGTTATGAGAGGTGTCCCAAAAACTTAGGAACTGTGAAATTTTCGGAATTTTTCCAGTTATTCACTAATAAATCCTAAGCGATGTATTTCTAGAAAAATTGTGTTCATTAATAAATAAAAGTACATAAAATTTAGCGTCCAATGATCATCATATATTTGAAATTAAAAGGCATTAAGAAGATGCGAGTTCAAAGAACGACCTTCTTTAAAAATAAATCGTGTTCTGTATGTTTAAACCTTATTTTCACAATTTAAAATGTGTTTCTCGTTGCCTGAGAAACAACTATTGCTCTGTCAATTGCTTCTGCAAATGGTGTTTTTGTAGGGTAGCTTCCGGGACGCTTACCGTCAGCCCTTAATTCCATTACATTCTAAGGGACGAAAGGGGACTAGTACAAGTCAGTAGCTCACTGGCTTAGTTGACTTGACCGTCCATTTAAATGCACTCAAATTTGTTACGGCCTGCAGGGGTTCCCGATTCTTCCCAGATTCTAATGTTCCTCATTCTGTTAGATCCAAATTACCCTTCCAAAATAGATACATTACTGCCTCATTATTCCAGTCCAAGATTTTGCTGCGTAAGTTCAACCCGGTAGATAGAAGGTGATGGCACAAAAAGAAAAATAGGTCATCGGTGGAATGTAGTGACAGCATCAGAATCAATCAAAGTTTAAACAGAGATTTTGGAAAATCTATTAAGACCATTAGTAGACTATGGCATCTAAGATGAACAAGCTGCATTCAGACCAAACGGGCAAACGCAAGAGTCATGTGTTTACTCTTAGGAATGTAATGGAAAAGACCATGGGCATAGCAAACACTCTGCTAGATCTGAATTCAACCCTATACGTTTGAAACGGTTCTGTGAATAATGGGTGCTTTATAGGCCAGGCAACTTAGGTTGCCAAAAAATGGTACGTCGGCTAATTCATTCCCGGAGAATTGGCAACGGTCTTAATCACTTTATTTTCATGTAAAAAGAGTTTATTCAAGTTTTCACCAATTTTCTGCTTGGGCTGTACATGGAAGTTCCCAAAATCCAAGAAAGTTTCGTACTTTTTCAGTTTTTCACGATGCATTTCTAGGATTTTATTCTTTTATAAATTTATTAATTAGAAAAAAACTTTTATGATAAAATTTCAATCTGCCTCATTGGGCAATTATTAATTGTGGTAAATGTAAAATTCTACGTCCAATGAGTAGGTACAATATATTTGAAATTGTATCAAGTCATCAAGAAGATATGCAAGTTCAAAGAAAGACCATTTTTAAAAAATACATGTAAAATGTATGTATGAAATAAATAATATATTTGTATATCCTATAGTATCTAATCTTGTACCAAACCGTATATGCGAACACCTGTACAACAATTTTCAACAAACTTCTCGTCTTCTCTTTCAGTCATGCTGGCGAACCAAGGAGAATCCCCAGATTTCAAATTAATAACCCAAATAGTGATGCAAATATGTAATTAAAAAGTGCAAAAAATTGTAATGTAAGGTTTGATGAGTAAGTAATTGACAAAAAAATTAAAAATAAAAATAAAAGGTTAATTGAATTTGCTGGGTTCAGAAGTGGAAGCTGGACTGGAGCAATTGGTCCGATTGAAGGTTCTCGTCATCCCGAAGGTCTTCTAATTCGCCAGCTATTAGCTAGCTTATTACGCAGGACGCTCCTCTGCATTGATAGTATATTTGGCAAAATTTCATCCTTTGCTTCCTGCAACCACAAGCATTTCAGCAACCCCATTGCATATAGTCGAGCAGCTTCTTCCGTTCGAGGAAGAGTAGCCAACTTGAAAGTATTCCGTACTAAGGATTTGATGAACAGTTTAAAGCGTGATTCGTTCAGAGAGGAAGATTGAAGAAACGATCTGGCATACAAAGCAGCAATTAATTAACCGGCAACACCTACTTCATCTGTAGTCACATCACGGTTTACCTCCACATCTTTGCCGAGAAGCTTTGCCACCTTCATGTTCCCCTGTCTGAAAATATCAGATATGAATCGCATCCGCTGAAAGGGTGAAGAAACAATAGATTTTCTTAATTTTAGTGTCTCGGAGAATAGACGACGATCTCTGACTTAACTTTTCCATGCTTCATCAAAGACAACCGATTGCCACAATTGCACATTCAGATTGTGTAGCATTTTCTAAAACCCTTCTGGCAATGGTCGAGTCGACATCCTCTGTAGTTAGTTCGAAGTGGTTTTCATCAGCAAATTTCTGAATTAATACGAGTCGTTTTTTCTTCCCTTCATACAAAATAAATTTATCTTTTGACATTGCCAGTAATATTGTTTCATCAAATTCAACGTTCGCTGGAGTATTTTGCTTTATTGTTTAAGTTGCATCCACAATTGATTTTTCTTAAAATCACGTTTGGCCAATTAATGAACCTTTCGTGAGTGGTTTAATTTTTTTTGGAGTTTTATGTATTCAGCTGAGGCATCTTTTAAAAAAAAACAAACCGTGTCTCTTGAAATCAAACCACGGTTCATTCGATATTCCAGAAGACTACTCAGCGCAGCATCAAGGTTTGTCAGTGCTTGTTGTGGATTTCTTTTTTAACAGTTACCGAAGTTTTATCCTTCAACAAAACGTGTTTCCAATTAAAAGTTACTATCATCACCACAGGCGAAACACTATATCTGTACACAAAACGTCACTTCAACACACACTTAAATGCGTGGATAACTAAAACTTAAAAATAAATTGTACTTATCGTAGGAAAAAAAAAACACGCTTCAAACCACAATATAGCCTCACATAAACAACCGCGTACGAGATACTTTGCGGTAAAATAAGTGTAGACGACGTTTATTGAAAATTGTTGTACCAGAGTTCGCATATACGGCCTGTGGTACAAGATTTTATACTATAGGTAATACAAAAACATTATTTATTTTATATAATTCATTTACATTGAGAAAATATGGTTTAAAAATCCAAAACAAGATTTTTTTTTTTAAATTATCGGAAAAATGATAGTTCTTTGAACTCAAATATCTTCCTTACCACTGGACGTCAGTTCGAATATATGGCGCTCAGTCGACGCAAAATATTATGTACTTTAATTTATAAAAGTTTAGTGGATACCCCTCATACAGCACAAGCAGAAAATTGGTACAAACTTCAATACTCTTTTTACATGCAAACGAAGAAATTAAAACCCTATCCAATTTTCCAGGAATTAAATAGCCAACATCCCATTTTTTGGCCTAAGTGCCTCGCCTACAAAATATCCCACCGTTTATTTCTCAGAACCGTTTAAACGCATAGGGTTGAAGGTTTCTTAGATCTAGCAGAGTGTTTGCTATCCCCATGGTCTTTTCCGTTACAGTATTCAGAGTAAAGGGGTTACTAATCAGAGAGTAGAACCAATTGACAGAGTAATGGTTGTTTCTCAGGCTACAAGCACGACACCTGCAATACATTTTAAATTGTGAAAAAAAGGTTTAAAAATACAAAATACGATTTATTTTTAAAAAAGGTCATTCTTTGAACTCGCATATCTTCTTAACGACTAGTAATTTCACATATATGATACTCATTGGACGCTAAATTTTATGTACTTTAATTTATTAGTGAATACAACATTTCTAGAAATACATCGCTTCGGATTTATTAATGAATAACTGAAAAAAGTCCGAAAATTTCACCGTTCCTAAGTTTTTGGGACACCCCTCATAACTCTTTTTACATGCAAATGATGAGAGAGAGCCTACTAACTTTGCCTGTCCTATAATATGAATGTGTGAGACTTTGGAATGCCTATAGCTCGGAGATGAGGGTGATTCCAATTTTTTTTAAAAATATACATACATACTACATTGCCAGATGTTTTTTTGGTTTCGATTATGACCTAAACTCTTAAACTATGTTTAAATAAACGCAACAAAGGAAGCAAAAGGGAAGGGACGACATCGAACAATGCTTGCTAAGTAACGTACGTTTCTTCAATACTTGCTAAATTCTTATTTTTTTAATCAAAAATACTTAATTTTGTGTTTTGAACTTAAAAAAAATTAATAAAAAAACACTTTTTCCAAAAAAAAAAAGGAAATAGGCTTGAAAAATATAAAAACGGCTCTGATTTTTTCAGATTTTACACGGCTAGTAATTTCCACATATATGATACTCATTGGACGCAAAATTTTATGTACTTTAATTTATAAATGAATACAATTTTTCTAGAAATACATCGTTTAGGAGTTATTAGTGAATAACTAAAAAAATGTTTTCAGGCCTAAGTTGCCTGGCTTTTCGAAGAATAAAGCGACAGGTGCATCGGGACCAGTTGGTAATTTATCACAACTGGAGTCCTAGCAATCGTCAGTTTCTCCAATCATCTCCTCAGCGTCTGTGGCTCTCGCGCTCTTGTTGAGCCACCACTGGCCCGTTACCTGTGACGCGGCTGAAGGGGGAGCGTGGGGGGATTCCCAGGAGGGGCCTCTGCTTCCTCTCACGTGAATGAGGTGTCAATCATGCGGTCGGCTGGGCTGTGGGTATTTGTATACATCGTATGAATGAGTGTCAATTTGTAAATATGAAATGAATGAGATCACAATTACCAGTTGCTCAAATGGGGTAGACCATGGATAAACTAGTCTGGCAATGTGTTAGAGAAAACTCAAAAAGATGTTTCCTGTAGGATTGGCCGTAATATCTGCCTAGGACATAGGCATCCATATCAATCCTGTTGCGAACAAACAATAAAACAGAAATGAAAAATCAATCGGAAGCCGTTATTTAAACAAATGGCGTTGATACAAAACGACGTCCCGGCCTCATTACTTTTACTAAGTGAATGGCGACCCTTTTGTTATCGACGGCCCTGCCGTTTTAATGTCATCGTGCTGTAATATATCGTGCCTGTATGGGCTGTCGCCTTGACCTCTCTCTCTATTGTTTCCAGATACATTTCCCAATACTAACTCCTATAAATTATATCCTCTATCAGCGAGGAAGCATAGGATGCGCCCGTTCTTCGGATAAATACTAAACACTAAAACGTTTGACCCAATAAAGTTTCAATACTTAAATAAATCGATCGAAGCTCTAGTAGGATTTTTAGCTGTTACGCAGAGTAAAGTAAAGTCTTTGCTCAGGGTTAACAGTTAATCAGTGATCTAAAAATAGTAAACAGACACAACTCTAATTACAAATGCCCCACAATTCTATGATAATATAATAATAAAAAAATTAAGCAGGGCTTGATTTCTTGTGAGATGACAATAAAAGTGCTTGTTTTAAGTTTTCATGTTTTGGAAAAGTTGCTAATTAGGTATGAAATAATGGAAGCAATGGCATATTTTAATTCAAAGATATCTTTCATAATCTTTAGGATGCCTGATTAGTGTGGACTAGTAATGAAACAATACATAACAGGTTTCTTTTTGGAAAATTTCGAGATTCATATTGTGTAAATAAATATTAAAAAATAAGTTTTTGTGGAGTATGGCGATAAAAACACTCCAATAAATAAATACTACAAAAAAAAAAATGTAAAGATACCGCACAATTTAGTCATACCCGAGTCAAGTTAAAACCTCTTATGCAAATATAGTTAATGAATTAAAAATTAAATAGAGCAATGCCTCGGGGTAAATACTTGACAAATAAAATCAGCCCCAAAAATGAAATAAAGTGCAACAAGTAAATTGAGTAGGTCCTGCCCATGCTAAAATGGATTTATTTAAAATCTTAAGACTAAGTCATGTCCAGAAAAAAAAAAAATTAATACATAATATAAATGTAAATCAATTAAATAAACTAAGATAACTATTAAATTGGAAACATTTTACATATAAAACATGATACTTTGTACAGATTGAAGCAAGATAATATCTCGAAAAGTTACAAAAATAACAATTCAAAATTTAATAGACAAACTTACAGAGGAAATAATGTTTGTTACTCTGTAGACATTTTTTTCCTAAGAGGTTTAATAATTAAAATGAAGCAATTTCGTTCAAGACTCAATTTTTTTATTTTAATATTTGAGAAGATGATGAAATTCCTGAACTGTGCCAATCATCGCAATCGGAACGCCCGGATAGTTTTTAATTTTCTTTTAATCTCTTTATTTTTATCTTTAATTTTTAACATTTTGCTGTGATTATTTATACCTTGAAATTACAATTTAGTTCGTGTTTAATAATTCTTAAAGCCTTTTAGAGGTTGGTTTTAGCGTAGAGCACCTATCCACCAATGAGCCAAGTCGATTTAGTCCTGCTCAAGTTATTAAGAGTTTTGTTTTGTTTCCAAGTTATTTTCGTGTTTGAGTGCACTCCTAAATATTTAAGTGTCTGATCCAGGGGTCACCACCAAACTATGCCTCGAGAATCCTCAACCAGTCTGCACTTTCATCTGGTAAACTTGATAAATATCATGTATCAGTCAAGATTTGTTGGACACCTTTACGAAAGCATACAAATTTTTTTGGTATTTTTAAGTTTTTAAAATACGCTCGCCATAGTTTTCCACTAGTCTCGCTCAGTCAGTAGTCTGCCATAGTATTACCTCAGATGAAATTACCAAGGAGGGTGAGCCGTCGAAGGTCAAGACAGAGAGTCAGGGTACCGGTATGTAAACATAACACTTAATTCATGCTCATGTGTGTATAGTAGTTACTCATGTGGTTATATGATTATATCTTATAACGTTTTTCACTTTACTAGTGTTGGTGTATTTATTACAACTCTTTTATTTTGTTTAATAACATCTTTTTCTTCTCATGAATAAACAGCTTTAACGAAAATTGTGGCTTCCCCCCGTCAATTCCGCTCTTCGCACTCTACAACTCCACGGGCCATCGCATGATTCCCTCCTCTTTTGAAAAGAAAGATTATTGCTCTTTCTTGACGTTTCTGAGGCCTTTGATAGAGTTTGCTCTGTAAACTCTAAGACAACCTATCCTAGGCCATTTCCACATCCACCTCGTTTCTGCAATTTACCGGTGTCCCCCAGGGTGGAGTACCCAGTCCAATCCTGTTTCTTCTGCATTCATTTGATATGCCTAAAAATCCTTCAATCACCCTCTTTGCATTCTCTGACGACACAACCATCCTCGATTCCAATCCCATTAACTCTTCCCAAGCTTTGCAGAAACACCTTTTCTAGAACCATGGATCTCCAAATAGGTTCAAAGTGAATGCTGACAAGTTCTTTCATGCCACTTTCACCCTCCATTGCTTGTCCTGTCCTCCAGTATTGCTGTTAAATCAAACCATTCCTGTAAAATCCCGGACCACCTACCTAGGACTTATACTAGACAAGGGGCTCACTTGGGACCCTCGCATCAATCCACCATCCTCCACAAGATAGTCTACACTCCCTTCTATGTCAACACCCGTACCCTTCACTTCACGCTGATCTCAAAATCCCTTCAAGACCTGGCCTAGCGGGAGGAGGCTCCTATTTCCGACCTTCCTGCCCATCCTAATCTACATGACAATGCCCTGTACTCCCATATAATCCCTGGCAATCCAGAACGATGCCTAAGGCCTCCTCCAAAGCAGCTAGCATTTTGTATCTTGTGAGCTCAGTGTAGAAAAAGCAACAAGACGTTAAACCTAAGCCATAATCACTGCTTAAAATACTTACTAAGTATTGATCGCACGTATACACTTAGTTATTTGTTCACTATTAACCGATAAAAAAAATAAAAACAGTGACTATTTGTCACAGAGGAGCAAACTGTTTATTCAAATAATATTCTTCGTCCTTTAGTTTGCTTAAATGTTAAATAATGGTAATTATGTAAACAAAAAATAAACATAAAAAGGCTATTGTGAAACTGTCTCGCGCATTTCCAATTAATGTAATTAAAATATCTAGAACTCTGTCTAAAAATGAAACATGTACACGTTAAACTCATACAACTTATATAATAATTTATGATAACAAATAAATAAAATAGTAATTCTTAAAAATAAATTAATAAATCCACTATCATTAGTCTAGAGCATCACTTTCTACTAATGATATTAATTATTTTAGATCTTATTTTTAAACTAAAACGGCCAATCTCATTTAGATAAACCGTTTAAATGTATGATTGGCATTCTATTAGATACATAATAGTTATAAAATAAATAACCCTAAAATATAAACTTACAAAATCTATCGTTAAATTACGTTATCAGGAGTTCTGAGAACTGTTGTATTAATTATGCGTCAAAATAAGCCTCTTATCTAAAAACAAGAAACAAATTACAAATCTAAAACCTAGCCATTCTTTCCATTGTTTTCACCGACTAAAACTGGTTTACATTAAGTATGAACTAAATTGGTTTTTTTGGTTTTTTTTAAATATGTACAAACGAAATGAATTGATCTATATCGAGGGATAAATACAGGACTCTCAGTTCCTTGAATATTGAAATAAATTAATGCGAAAAAAATATACAATATTTTGATCAGAATACTTCTTTTGCACGCTCACTGAAAATCGCTATTCAACAAATGAAAAAAATATATTTCTAAAAAAACAAAAAAAAAACTAGTCGAATTGGTTGCAAAGCATTATAAACCTACGGTGTCTTAAACCACGGGGGGGGGCTGAACTTTATTTCGTAAATAGCTTCTGAGTACTACTGACACTCAGTTCTGTCAGGAAAACAGAACCGGAGTTTTTTCACGATAAATATTTTTCTCTGGCTCCATGCTATCTGTCTTTCAAGCAAATATCAGACACAAATACTATCGGCATCTAGTTGTTTTTAAATAGGCCGAGTTCATTCTTCAATACACAGACGAACAACGATCAGTTTAAACTTAGGCCTGTCTCTTCGACTTCAACGATTATTTATACATATAATTACAAAAAAAAAAAAATAATATCTAATGTTGAATAATGAGTTAGGCGACGAATCAGCATATAAACCAACTATTTACATGCAGCTAACCTAAAAACAAGTAACAAATAATGAAATAAATATTTCAAAATAAATTTTAAAAATCGGGAAATAAACCAGTGTATTTTATGTTATCATGTTAAGTGATAAATGTCAATTGATGACAGTTCACACAGAAAAAAACAAAACTGATTTATGTGAAGTAACATAGAAAATTAGGCCAATAATCCGTACGATGTTCAAAAGAGGAAACGACAAATTAAAACAACTATTTACATGTCGCTAATCAAAAAAACAAGAAACAAATAATGAACCTAAATATTTCAAAATTAATTTTAAGAATAGGGAAATACACTGGTTTACCAAGATAAACATCGACAAACCCTCACAAATGTATACCGAGTTTCTCAAAAATAACATCTAATCATAGTAAACATGATAATGTCATACAATTAAAATTTCGAATGTAGTCCAAAAGTCGATCCATTCTTGAGTGTCGAGTCCAATTTCAAGTTTGTTTGTTTTGTTTTTTAAATGGGATTGACATGCAATATATATATTAAGTGATAACAAGTCTTCCTCGGTAACACGGGAACAATTATATAATTCTGCGCCCGTCTCAAATCTCTTTTGAATACTTTGCAGCAACCTTAGGAGCCACAGGAGCAGGAGATAACGACAAATTACACAATCTAGAACTTGTTCTTGGCAAATGCAACAACTGATTCCTTTCAAAACTTTTTTTCACGGTTCACGGTGTGAACCTATTTAAAAATTATTCGTGGGCGTTAAATGTCCATCCAAATTAAGAATTATATCATATTAAAGTATTTAGATGAAGGTATATAAAAATTAGTCAAAGGAAGTGAGTTTACTGAGTAAATGTAAATGATATTTTCGGGTATGTGCGATAAATATATATATATATAAATATGATTGACAGTGAAGAAACTTAAATAATCAAGTGCCAATTAATAAATATATTGCTTTTCTTGTGTATAGGTGTTTTAATAGTGACAATTTTAAGTTATATAAACGTGTCGATGTTATTCCTATCTAAATGCTCGTAGCTCATGACACTGTTCATTTTATAATTACATGTTTCAGCCTACTGATAAATGTTATCATGTTAAGTGATAAATGTCAATTGATGACAGTTCACACAGGAAAAAAACAACTGATTTATGTGAAGTAACATAAAAAATTAGGCCAAGAATCCGTACGATTTTCAAAAGAGGAAACGACCAAATCGGCATATAAAAAAATTAAATTCACATAAATTATCAATGACAGCACAGCCACGACACTAATACGTTGTAATTAAGTTGGGATCTTACCTTAATAAAAAAAAAAAAAGAAATTCAGACGAAGTAAACGCCAGTGATGTCTAAGAAGTATAGAACCTTAATTTTTTTTAGCACACATTACATCTTGCAGAACAACTTTCCACAGAGCACTCGCGCACCTTTTCTGTACAGGTAAAAAAACGGATCCCCGGCTGACTTAGACGTGTAAGTAGAACGAAGCACACTGACCCGTCAACTGAGACTGCACCGCGTGATAACGTTAATATGACAGAGGTAAAAACCTCTGCTGCGAGAACGTCCCACCTCCAATTTTACACAAGAAATAACTGACTGACCTAAAACTGGACGGAGGCCATGTTTAGTCCGGGTGCTTCACCTTAGCGCCACTAGGTAACAGCACCAAGCGACGGTCCTGCGCGCATTTTTTTTTCTTTTTTCTTTTTTCCTTTGGTGATAAACATGTTGACACAATTACTCCAACAATAGTCCTGTTTATGAGACCATTTTTATTGTTATATGATGTCATCTCAAGAAGAAAAACCTCTTATGCAAATATAGTTAATGAATTAAAAATTAAATAGAGCAATGCCTCGGGATAAATACTTGACAAATAAAATCAGCCCCAAAACTGAAATTGTGGGGCCTGCCCATGCTAAAATTGATTTATTTTAATCTTAAGACTAAGTCATGTCCAGAAAAAAAATAAATTAATACATAATATAAATGTAAATCAATTAAATAAACTAAGATAACTATTAAATTGGAAACATTTTACAAATAAAACATGATAATTTGTACAGATTGATACAAGATAATATCTCAAAAAGTCACAAAAATAACAATTTAAAATTTAATAGACAAACTTACTGAGGAAAAAATGTTTGTTACTCTGTAGAAATTCCTTCCCTAAGAGGTTTAATAATTAAAATGAAGCAATTTCGTTTTTAATTTAATTTTTTTTATTTTAATATTTGAGATCATGAAATTCCTGAACTGTGCCAATCATTACAATTGGAACGCCCGGATAGTTTTTAATTTTCTTTTAATCTCAATATTTTTATTTTTAGCATTTTTCTGTGATTATTTATACCTTAAAATTACAATTTAGTATGTGTTTAATAATTCTTAAAGCTTTTAGTGGTTGGTTTTAGCGAGCACCTATCCACCAATGAGCCAAGTCGATTTAGTACTGCTCAAGTTCCAAAGAGTTTTGTTTTGTTTCCAAGTTACTCGAGGTAACAGCACCAAGCGACGGTCCTGTGCGCATTTTTTTTTTCTTTTTTCCTTTGGTGATAAACATGTTGACACAATTACTCCAACAATAGTCCTGTTTATGAAACCATTTTTTTTTGTTATATCATGTCATCTTAAGAAGGAAAAATATCATTTATCAGGTTAAGGGCTGGTGACACTATTCATTTTATTCAAAAAGCTTCTTTAAGACATTAAGTATCTGGAAAACTTTTATTGTTTAACATCCCAATTAACTGTTAAAATAAAATTTTATTTAACATGTTTTCTTATACACTTTTTATTCTTACTTAATTTTATTATAATCTAAGAAACAAAGTTATGCCATAGTTCTCAGGATCTGATATTTTAATGAAATAATATAATTGCAAATATTTGATCTGATAGAAATACTATGAATAAAATTATGCTAATTTGTATGTCTCAATGATATATTTATTTTTAAATCCCCTTTTATTATTATTTCAACATACAGATAATTCTGTACACTACTTGTACAAATTTACCTCATTTATATACTGTTCCAAGTGAAGAGAAACAATAAAAATGATGAAAATACATTGAAAGTTAAAGGTGGGGGAAAATGTTTGACAGTATGCCTATCTAAATCAATGGATTTATTACAGAACATGTGAATGGGATGTCAATTTTTATTATATGTCTTCAAGCCAATAATTCTATTCCATTTATCATACATCTATTCTTAATTTTAATGCATTTTTAAAAATTAAATATCTATAAGAAAAATTACAACTTAATTGCACAGCATTATTAATTATATTGTAAGAGTTCAATTATAGCTCTGTACAAATCCACTCATACAGTATACATATACAATTCAGATTCATACGACATAGACATACACATTCTGTCCGGGACCACTTCTACCCCTAAGGCAATTCCTACAGCGAGCTTATCACCAAATGGTAAAGAGTATACTCAGGCCTACTCTGCTATATGGTGTATCGCTCTTTCGTTATCTGACGTATACAACAGCTCGGCGACTCCAACAATTCCAAAACGGTATACTGATGAAAACGGGTCAGAAATACTTTATTCGAGCAGCGGAGCAACAGTGAGCTTCACGAGATCTTTGAGCTGCCTACAGTGGATGAATTCATCCAATGTAGACATATCAAATTTTTTGACTCCTGGCAATACCTGACAAACCCGGTGTTTAACACGATAACTCCCGCTCCGTTCCCCCATTGATGGCAGGACGCTGCTGCGGCAGGAACACTTTAGTCTTAGGTTCTAGATATAGGTTTAGTTTTTAGTTTGTTTCCCAGTGTAAGCTGAAGGTGAGCCTCATCACCTAGTGTGTGTATGTGTTTTTTCTTGACTTTTAACTTCAAAAAGACAATGTATCATAATTATGCACTCCTTCGAATGCATCTGTGTATGCAGCAGGAGGAGAAAAATATAAATCGAAAAATTATTTATTTTTTGTTCATTGTATGCTTATATAAATAAAGAGGATTTGAAATAAATAAAAAAAAAAAAAAAAAAATGGTAAAGAACAGAGAGGAGCCACAATCCTGACCTATGCCATACTTATCTATTTACAATAGATTATGAGGTCACAGCTGTTTTAGGTGATGAGTAAGATAGTAAAGATGATTTTTACTGGAGTTGACAAAAAGTTTTGGATGAGTTTCCTTGGAATTTGGAAAATCTTATCAGAACAAGCACAGCTGGCACATGAAGATCACTTTAAAATGATAAGGTGGTAGTGTAGAAGAGAGCATTGACCACAACTGAACAACAAATTCTGAGCCGCCAACATACATGAAATAACCAGATTGGTAGATAAAATAGAAGATTTAGAAAAAGGATTTGCACTGATGAGATACCTGGTTGAAAACTTCCAAAAATGCACCCGTGCAATAGTGACACTGCTGTCCAGTACAGAGGATTTAATATATCATATTATTATCGGCAACATGGAGGCCTCTTTGAGCAGTGGAGTGACTTGATCGAAACCCAAGTTGATGGGTGGGGAGGAGGTTTGAGGATTGGAATATGGGCAGGAGAGGTTTGGGTAGAATTATTTTGACAGATTGGTAGAAGATGGGTAACAGGCTGATATTATGGTTAGATGAACTAAATATTATTATAAAAATATTGATAAACAAAATTAATGATGAGTAGTGAAGGGACAATATCAAGAGGTGTATGCATTCTGGCCGCAATCTCTTCATCTGGTTTTTAAAAAGTTATTAAATGATTGTGAAAAAACCACTAAGTGTTTTTTATCAAAAGTACTTCATTTTATTTGATAAATCATCTCGGTGACTGAAAAATATGTTTTCAAAAAATAATGTAAATAACTAAAATATTGAAAAAATAATACCTAATGAAATAGGGTCAATGACATTAAATATATGATTTCTATAGTTGGCTCCCAAAAACTTCAAGAATATCTTTGCATTTTTATATTTAATGTTTAATGTGACCTCAGCCATTAATATATTACCTGATTTTTTCTCATAAAGAAAAGATGATGACACTAAATCTGAAAGAAACAGTGAGCAATGGCACTTTCTCATATAACATCTTAAGCAAAACATATTGTCACAGAGCTTGTGATACCTCTGATGTGACAAAATTAAAATTTATGTGACACAGATGCACATCAGTAATTTCCGCCCAAGCTTAAGCAGACTTATCATTGGAGGTTACGAAAATTTATAACTTTATCACTGATAAACACAAAACCTTAAATTAGGCATAAATGTGCCGGATTGGAGGTTTTAGATCTGGCGAACATATACAGTATAGCGCGGTTGTAAATATTGTTATATTTTTATGGTCAAATTAAATTTTATTTTGAAATGAGTGCCTAAGCCTCAAAGGTTTTTATTAGGTTCTAAATTAACTCTTATTATTTTAACTACAAAACACAAAAAAAAAAAGTTTATCCTTGAATTGAAATTAATATTTATAATTACAATTAATTCTATTTTGAATAAAAGTGATCCTATATAATATTGTTTCAGAATTTAAATCCATCAATCAATTAAAAATTAGCCATACAATGAATCTTTTGCTGTTTGATTATTTTGAGAAGTGTAGAAACCTCTGAAGTTCAAATATATTTTATTTATTTTTTTGTTGTTGGTAGTTCACAATTTGCTTTGATATTTTTCCACAATATTTTCAAGAGTATAATTGTTTATTCTCATAAGCATATAATATTATGTACATATGTAATGTATCTCTAGATGGAATATTTTTTTATAGTTTAGACATCTGCAATAAAATAAGGTAAATTGCCATAAATAGCTGTTTTTAGGATTTGTTGTCATTGGGTGAGTCCAGTTATCTAGCAGCCAAGAGACCGGGTGTTGAAATTAGAGCCATGTGCTACTAGACCAGGGCAGCGTCGAGGGACGAAATTAGGACTGAAGACCACAAAACAACAAACGTACCCATGTTATTTATCGTATTTTTGTTTATTAGGTAATTATTACTTTAAGTATATAAACTGTCAAGCCAACTTGATTAATATAAAACATTTGAAATA
Organism: Acanthosoma haemorrhoidale; assembly: GCA_930367205.1. NCBI lineage: Eukaryota > Metazoa > Arthropoda > Insecta > Hemiptera > Acanthosomatidae > Acanthosoma > Acanthosoma haemorrhoidale. The sequence continues at coordinate 108,501,030 of OV884013.1, forward strand.
AAAAAATGTACGTACTAGAACCTGAGAATATTAATTCGAACATTATAAAATAAACTCTTATTCTTTGTGAATGTCTATTTACTGTTTATAAATAAGAAAGTAAAAATATTTTAACAAAAACAGAATCGGTATAACATACTATTAACATTTCAGATCAAATGGATCATTTTTATAACCACTATTGCAACAGACAAAGGGTGTCCCAAACCTGTGTTTAAAGTAAAGCTGTTCTGTCTCTATGATCAGCTTTATTGAATCAATTAAATAAAGAAGACATACAAATGTACAATGAAATATATATAAATGTTATATTTTATAAGAGTATATAAAAACTTAATAATTTACATTTGTATGGAAATGCTAGACTTAACATGTGCATGCACCACTTGGTGCAGCTGTATGAACATATCGTGGAGTCCCAATTACCCAGGTGTTCTGCAGATAATACATTTTCAATTCAACATTTTTAAGAACAAAATATTATTTATTAACTAATTGTTATCATAACGAAATGATATGATAATATATAAACAACTTGAGAATTTGTATTCAATATTTATTATTAAAATATATATCGATTTGAAATACTTTTTTACAATTTTCATGCCTTTCAAAATTTTAGCTAATTAATAAATCCACATTAGTAGTTGAATTCCATAAGTAAATATCTATTATTTTTTTTTAATGTCATTGATTGGGACCCATGGATAATCCTTACTTCATGGTATTGTAAAAAAAACTTAATACTAAACTTAAAACACAAGGAAATAAAATAAAACTTCTTTTTTTTATTAAAAAAAAAAATGTATTTTAACAAGTATGAAAATAGTTTCTTTCTAAAAGTAAAATTCTAAAAAAATAACAATAATAGTACAAAGCAATGAGATATTGTTCAAATTTGTTGATAACTCCTCATATTAATTAATTTGGTTCTATTTCTATTTAGTCCATACCCCATACCCTGGGGTACATTTTTCAGACGTGTGAATACCCTGTGAATAAAATTGCAATATTTGCTGGCTGTTAAGTGAATTCTACAGCCTTGCCAAAACAAATTGTGTTATCTATCTCTTTGTTTTGTAACCTTTAGCCACTTAATCCCTATGTATATTTTGTTGATATATAGAATATTTGTGAGATAAAAATAAATTTAACATTCATGTAACATTTGATTTTTTTTTATAAACTATGGTGTTAATACATTGGGCAAAACCATTGTCTTCAGTATTGATTGGAGCATTGGCTACATTTGTGAAACTGCATTAACACTCTGCTTAATATTTTACATCCATTTTCAGGGATAGGCTAATATTTTCTCCTTAAATATTTTTGCTCAAATGTTCACATAAAAAAATTCAATGTATTACCAATTTAGGCATCTTCTGAACTGTTGAGTACAAAAAAAATTAGATTTAATTACCAGAAGTACGAATTTTATTCGTAAAGATTTTGGGTGTGACGATTTTTTTTGTATATTTATACAGTTGTGCTATCCAGGTAAAATTACTTGTTACAATGTATGTTGTATCAATACAACTCCGAGAGGTAATGTGGTGCTTTTATTAACACATGAAAAATAAATTTATTTTCCATTTTATTTGTACTTCACTTGACACCCCAAAATCCAATACAATTGCCATCAAGTGAGTTGGTATTTTAAATATTAGATTCAATACATTGAAGGTAAAAGTAATTATACATATAAATATTATCATAAATTCCAATAATCAAGTAACAAACAACAATGTTATTTTAATAGCCTACTCGTGGATGAGATATAAAACAAATAATAACCGATGTACATTTTGTTGTCTAAATGAAGAAAATTAATAACACATACAATCATTACAGTTTACTAACTTTCTTCTTTTGGACAAATTTCAATACAGCATTGATGAAATCTTCATTTTGAAACATTTCAATCAATTTTTCTGTCTCTATCGAATTTGCATAATGAAGCGATTTCAGGTCATGGCTTCTTGACATCTGCTTAGTATACATTAAGGACTAAAAAAATAAAATAAAATAAAAAAAATATGCAATATATAAGAACATAAATCAGAAGGTTAATATGACTTGATAGCTAAACTCTAATATGTAAATGAATAGTACGCATATTCATTGATCAATTAAAATGTATTATTGATTAGGAGACCTAAAGATCAGGTATTATCTCATGTGAGGTGAGCAGTTAATTTTTGTTACCAGCAAGAAATAATTAAGGGATCGCTACCTCTGATCTAATTAATTGATATAAAAATCATCTATATGATTGCTTATTTTAAAATAATACCTTTTATATTGAATATATGGAAATAAGTTGTCCATTTACATTCTGGAAACCATTCCTAACCCGGATCAAGAATAGGAGAAACTATCATACTCAGGTAAACATACTGCACTCCCTTATTATTGTTTTTCCATATCAGCGACATGTACTAAAACGTATCATAACAAAAAATTAACCTTACCAGGGTTGATTGATTTTAGCTCCTACTCTACCACCCAGCAGAGAGAAACATGCAAGTTTTTCGATTGAAGGGACACAACATTAAGCTTTGTACTGCTTTAATTAACTTAACTTACTCCACTTTCGCATAACTTAGATCCGGCCAGGAGATTCAATAGTTGAAGAATAGAACCAAAAGAAGGAAATAAATATGAAAGCAATAGATAAATAAGGATGTGCGTGTTGGTTGTGGGTCAAGTTACTTACTATTCATAAACAACAATATCCGCCCAAAATCAACCACCCTGATTGGGAACATCCTTAGCACTTGATAATGACAGCATGAGATGTTGAAAGGCCTTGCGTGTATAATAAATTACTGATTTGTGGGCAGACATTGCTGTAGATGAATAGATAAACAAAACGTTTTATTATTCACATTTATTAATTATTAGTTGTGGTATTAATTTAATTGTTTTTATATTTATTAGTTTTAGAAAAAATATTTTGAGAGGGCCATATATATTAAAACTAAGGTAGAGAGGCTGGGTGGTACAATTTAGCCATGAGGTTTGATATTGACAAGGCTTATTCTACGTTCAGCGTTAGCTCAGAGATAGAATCCCGGTGTTCGGGCATGTTCAGTCCTGTCAAGATTTTTTTTCTTTGAATATTAATTTGTATTAATCATATACACGTTTTACATCAAATGCTGCAATTATTAAATGTTACAAAACCGTAAGTAACAGTAGGATGTTACATATTTCAAAGTTTATTAAATATGTAGTAGATATTAAAAAAAAAAATACACAAGTCAATTCAAGAGAACAAATTTAAGGTTAAGGTATTTTTTTTAAATATTATGTAATTTTCAATAGAATTAATTAGTGTTATGTATTAAAATTAAAATGAGAAAAAAGTTTGATGTATAAAAAGCATCCAACGTAAAAGACGTAACTCTATTTTCAAGCTCATTTTGTAGAAATGATAGTGGGTCTTATACACCAAAAAATATAGTAAATAAAAAATACCTTCAAAGGACATTCTGTAAGTTCGGCTAACTTCTCCATGACAATAGGTAACTCATCTTGACAATAAACTTCAGCTACAAGGCCACAGTCTTTAGCTTCTTTTACACTCATTGTGTAATTAAAATATAACATCTTCGCAGCCTGGAATCAGTATAATTATTGCCATATTACATTATTGATTTCAAAATTTACTGTTTAGATTTTGTTATGTAATTCTTTTAAAGTGGTGCTTTGCAGGAATCATGCAACAGTTTTTGGTTGAACATTTGTTTTTTCATTACATAATAACAATTGTGTAAATCCTGTATCCTGCATGATAATTAATTCAAACAATGGTGCACAGAACTGGAAGCAGTACCACAAGTCCAGATTGAAGTTTATATTGTTATTATTTTGTATGTATTAAGTGCTGGAACACATTGTCAGGAGCCGTCTCTGGCCAACGTACTTGTAACCCACTTAGAACATTTGTTTATATTTATTTGGACTGAATCTAAGTGGGGGGGCCAATGTATGAAATTTAGGATTTGAGAGTCGTTATCACCTGCCCCCTACTCCAATCTCCAATGCTAGGTATGGCCGTAATGTGGGTCAGTGGCATGCCAGACACTTAATAGGACAACTCCACTATCATTTCTGCTTTTCCTCGATACCCCACCACTGAGTATACTTAACCGGAGGTTGTACCTGCACTGAGGACTTCCCCCATGAGGAAGCCTATTCACTGCACTCCGCTACTAACCAACACACAATCTCACTGTGCATGCCGTATTAAATTATAGTTACTATAGTACTATATATACCAATAGTACTATAGTATAGTATTCAATTATAGTCATACATTTGACTCTATAAATTTGTTTTATCACGTATTGCAGCCATGAATTATAATAATTTAATGGATGGAGAGAGCGCTCACACAATGAGCTTCCGGTCTCACACCCTTTACTAGGTGTCGTAAATATAAAGATACTTTGCTCCTTTTTGAAAATTTATTTTCATAGTGTTAATAATAATATATATAAGTGCATCTTCTCTTATGAATATTAATTTGAGTTTAATTAATTATAAAGTTTAATTAATTATAAAGTTTAATTACAGGGTCATTCCACACCAAATCAACTAATAAAAACATAATTTTAGACTCGAGGTTTTTCGAAATGAGTGAAACGTGGTATTTAAACACTATAAATATTGACATAGATAAAGACAAAAATACAAAGTTTATATTTTGTTTCACTTTAGGTTTTTGAATTACACGTGTTTAAAAACACAAAAAAACGTAGTTTTTCGCTTTGTTTTCAAATCTTCAAAAGCCTGTAACAAACACTATGTGATTGTATAAATTATTTGATGCAGCAAAAAGGACTTTTTTGTGGTTTAATCAGTTTTAATGAATAATAAATACTTTCCTATCATATTGATAGGGTATAAAATTAAAGATATTAATGTCCTGATTAACAATATTTAATATATGTTCATATATAAAGTCATTAAAACATTCATCAAAAGTACATTCATATTTTTAGGCCCCACCTCCCATTTTCATATAAATTAAATTATTAGCATACTTCAGGCTTATAATGGCAACACTATTAGGTATTTATTATTTAGGTACTCTCAAAGTTGAATGGTTAGAAATTGCTAAATTATCTTAACAAACCAAAAGTCTAAAATATTACTCACTTGCAAGAGGGGCAATAGCATACAATATAAAATAACTTTGGATGTCAAAGTTAACCTATAGCAGTTTTTACCCACTAAAAACAAACAAGTTATAAAAAGACGCAATAGAATCTAACATAAAATGTTATTTCACCACGCTCCTGACTTTCACAGATTTAATTTATGCAATTTAATCAAATAAATGACTTGTTAACTGTAGATAACCCAACTTATATAGATAAAGGATTTTTGAGGTGTTGTACACTAATGGAAGATTGGCCATTACAATATGTGCTGGATATTATGCATAATAAATCAGTAAAAAAAAAATTATTATACCAATGATTTTCCTAAGGTCCGTGAAAAAGTGTAAGTAGAACATCCTTCGGCTGTAATTCCAAGAGAAGAAAATGGAGTTTGAAATGTTGCCTAAAAATAAGCAAAGTTTATATGATAATTTAGAAAACATTTTTTAAATGAACCTTGCAAGAGAACAACTCACAGATTCAAAGGCAAAAACAAGATCAAAAAGTGGCAACATAGTCACAGCAATACCGATTGCAGGTCCATTTACCAAGGCTATCAAAATTTTAGGAAAATCTATTAAGGCTTGAATAAATTCTCTGAAATAATATAAATTAAATAAATAATATTTAAAATCAATAAAACAAATAAATATATCTAAAAACTAAAAGAATGAAATAGTTTATTATTAAATACCGAACATAAGTGACTTTGTTTCTGATTGACAGCTCCAAATCTTCTGTAACTGTGGCTGGTCCAAAATCATTTCCACTACTAAAATAATCCCCAACTCCAGTAATAAAGGAAATTTTTATACTTTCATTTTCAGCTGCAATTTGTAGAGACTTTCGTAAAATCTGATAAGCCTAAAAAAATTTATTTATAGCAGCAATATGCCATTATTGCAAAACTTAATACGTATAATCTATTAAACCTGAAATTAATTATTTTTTAAGATAGTCAGGACTTAACTTGAGAAGTAGAAATACATAAGATCTACAATAAAAATACAAGAACATATTAAGCTACAAGTGGATACTGTACTATTATTTTGTCAAGTTTTTATATGCCCTGCTGACTTCCATTCGTGGCTGAAAAACAGGCTATCACCACTAGGGTAATTAAGCACTTATATTTATTTCTGTGAGAATTGTGAATAAGCACACAAGTACATTTAACAAACTTTTCAATGCAGTTATTAACATGTAGACTTACACTATCATATTCAATATGCCTATAACTCAGAACCGTGTTGGACCCACTAGTTGAGCATTAATTCACTAAGTGCCTAGCCCCAATGCTAACTTTATGGCAAACTTAGTCCATTGACTTAAAGTCATTCACAATTCTTCAAGACAAATAAATTATCTGTCCCACGAAAGAGTTTAAGATAGAAACTTCATACTGCTTACTAGTACTCAAAGTGGGATAACTCCGTAACATCCATTTTGCGTATCTTATAGGTATGACAGGGGTGTCATACTAGAGGAAGAGTGCAGTATGCATAATTATCCATAAGAAACCTAAAATTGTGTGACATGTTGCTTTCTCAACAGAAAAAAATGCAAATTGGTGAAACAAGGGCAACCTGTATAAAACTTAGTATTTTAGAGTGGGGTCACTTATCTTCCAGATGAGTGATATTATGCTAATCACAACATAAGGGAGCCCTCATCAATTATGCAGAAGACTCAGTAATAGTACAATTAATAGTTCAAGTAATAAAAATCAATGGGCTAAAATTATTACTCTTATCACATGAACGACGAATCGACATATGTAATTAAAATGTTTAAATAGAAATAATATGAATGGAACGTTAACAAACCTCTGAAGTTAATGCATTTTTCTTTTCAGGTCTGTTGAGTTTTATTATTTGTAAAGACCCATTATACGTAACTATTACATCGGTTTGTTCATCGTCTAACTCCATCAAAATTGAAATCAGTTCTTGTATTGCCTAGTGATGGTCAAATAAGAATTTCGGCTTCAAAATTGAACCTGTTTCCACTTGAACTTTCAAGTTTTAAAATAAGATAAACAAGTGTTTATCGCTGTTCAAGCAAATCGATTATACATACTCTCCAGATCGATAAGTAATCTTTAAAAAAAAATCTAATGTATAAAACATAAAAATACTAATTATCTGTACACCAGCTTCTAAATTCATCAGTACGGTAGAAAAGGCGGTGGGGTGTGAGGTACTTGCCCCAGCGGCAGTTCTTGGCGGCATTGTTTCAGGCGAAGAGGGAGGAGGCAATTCTTGTAAGCATAGGCAAAATCTCATAATAAAACCTACTTGAGAAATCCAACGCTCAGCGAAAGTTAAACCAAACTATTCTAATATGAGTTTAATAAGAAATATTTCACTAAGGGGACATTTCAAAATAATTACTTTCCAGTAAAAAAACAAATGTTGTCATAACATATATCATTGACAATCATTCCTTCGTAGAAAGACTCTCAAATCACTCAATTCACTGCAGTATTTATTAAACTACAAATTGAAATACCTATTTTATAAACATTTAATTTAAGTCATTCCTCTGTAGCCTCAGGGTTAGTAAAGACACTTCCTGTGAAGCTGAAACTCTCTAAAAGGTCAAGAGAGATCAATTTGAGCTTTAGAGCCTAGGAAATTTGTAAGCAATATACCTGATCCAGATTGCTATATACGGATGGGTCAAAGATTGCTGACGGAGTAGGTGCCTCCTTTCATAAGAAATATAAGTTAGTGCCTTTACTGCAAAACCACCTCACAGGAGTGTAGCGCAAGAAGGAAGAAAAACAATCATGCAAATAATAAGATTAATTTAATTAGAAAATAACTAATACCCTTGAATAATGGAGTTTTAAAGCTTTGATCTTAAAATCAATACCAAATGCTGAGGAACTTGAGGAATAGAGACGAAATAAAGTATAAACTAAAGACTTCTGAAAAATGACGATGGCAGACAGGAGCTGTAGCTCCAAGGACTAACATTTGAACAGAAGAAAACGATGTTAATCTGAAGACACCTCTGACGAGGACAGAAGTAAACCACAGTTTCAGAGCGGAAATGATTTTTATGATAGAAAATGTCCTGTACGAGTTGTATCGAATACAAATTAAGGACGACCCGAGACCAGAGCGTGTAATCTTGCACTTCGTCAGGCAGTCGGCAAGGATCGAACTGATGCAAAGGTAGAAGGTCAAAGGATTTATCGACGGCGGTATCGGCTAGAGAACGACTCCGGATGTATCTAAGTGAGGCGATGACCTCAACCAATGGACACCAATGTAATCTTGAATTCAATTTTGGCTAAGGACATCACAACATAAATTTCCTATGTGTAAATATTGGTGGTATTAGACATACCAATTTCACAACATGACTCGTAAGTGTGCTGTAGCCCTCTCTCATCTGATTGAGAGGTAGTTTATCAATTAGTTCCAATTATAATTAGTGACAATCAGCTCCAGGGCCTAAAACGGCAAGACAAGATAAACTATATAGGAAATGTTTCCTGCATATATATGCTTTAATAATAATATCTCTAGAATCAGAACAAACATAACCACTTGTCGGGGCGTCACAAGGGGGTGCCTAGTTACCTTAGCCCCTAGTGACGAAGAGAGGGTTGATTAGGCTATGACCTGGACAATTGCTTTATGACGGGTCTTACTATTGTACTATCTGACTCCATATTTGATAGGTATGTGCCCCGACAGTGCACTATGTTGAGAAGAAGAGGTATAGGGTAGGTATTATAGGTACTTTATGTGGTCTTGGAATGACCACGAATTCACACTTGGTATCTGAGGGTAGGCGAAAACCGTCCGGATCCCAAAGGTGAGTGTGAACTGGAGAGAGGCAGTCTGGATCACTGGGGGAAACACTACTAGGTAAAGTTCGTAGGGCCCCAGGTGACCGTCGTCCACAAGGAAGAAATCTCTTTCAAGGAGGTGCTAGTTTTAGCGAGACGAAAGCAGAGAATCCCACTAGGAAAGTGTGGAGTCTGACAAGGCCGGACTAAGAGATAGCGAGGTGAGGAAAGAGAGATGCAGAGGTTTTCATAAATGAGAGCTGCAAGTACCAGTACAGAGAGCCGTAGTTAGAATGACTTATCGCTTTTTGTTTTGTTTTTTATTTCAATACCCCTTTATTGATCAAAATTTTTACAATTTACAAATTTTTGATTTACAAATTTCTCCTCTTACTACATACGCAGATGCATTCGAAGGAGGGTAGAATGACTTATCGGGTAAAACTAGGGGGTATATATAGCCCCAAGTAGCCAATGGGCTGGGGTTCTATTCTAGCCAATCGCGTCCAGCCAATAGAGCGAGGTTTTATTCTGACCAACCGCATTGCAGGCTTGGGTGACGCTTGAATGTTCTAGACCAGGACCCACTCAGCCCCAGGAGCTACCTGACTCCCTCTGCAGGGGTCTCTGTGCTAGTTTTTTGCAGCTGCGTCTTTTATTGTTTACAATATTTACACTGATATGACTTATGGTTTGGCAATATTATTTATATTTGTTAAATTAATTTACAACATATTATAACCAATTTACAATATACATGCAATAGATTTATCTTATGTAGTTAGCGGTCGCTACACCACCGGACAAAGGCTGAGTAACTCCATACTACCTATGCAAGGAAAGAACCGTAACTGGAAGCTGTGAAGAGGAAAGAAGGTTCAATGATGTGAAGGTTTAACCAGTTATTAGACGTGTATGTTTCGGAGAAAAAGAAAAGCCACAATAACAGACGGAGAGAGTAGAATGGGGTTTCTAGATACAGCTTATCCTAGGAGTCCAATAATAAATTGGTCGTGCTTTCTGTTGTTAGCTCCTAAAACTTTATTTGCCGGGATAGTAAACAAGATGTACTGTATTAAAATAAACATACCCAAAAATCATACTTTACTTACCCTCTGGTAGTGATTGATATTAATGATAACGAAATGGATTAAAAAAGGAACAGCTGGCATTTAATAAAAATGAAAAGGGTAAACTAAAATATCTAAACACAAAATCTAGAGATTATGTCAATATTAAGCGAACTGTAATTTTCGAAATCCAACGTAGTACTCATAGACGTACAGAGTTTGTAACAATTTGCCCTAAGCGGTGTGAATTCGATTCTTACGTAGGATTGCTAAATATTCACCCGATTCCAGAATAAATGCTCTCCCTCAGCATTAATAGGATGGTAACTTATGCATAATTACATCCGGCCTACATCATGTTGTCGTACTTTCGAGCGTGAAACTCAAATGGACACTCATAAAAATAATAGTAAATTCAACTTATAGGCTACAATAATAAAAACTATCACTGCTTATGGAAATTATTCTGGTGGGTTATGCCCCTAAAACTTTTTTTTTTTTAACACAGGATTCTAATTAACATTTATTAATTATTTAATTGTAAGAATTCAAAAATAATAAGGCATTAGATTCAACATAAACTACTTTCAATTTTTTTGAATTAACTAATTAAAACTCGATACCATTAATATTACTAATCGAAGTGACTTCTCATAATTCTTCTTAGCCAGATTGAGCTGTAGAAGGCTGTGCTTTATATCTATTCTTTCTTTTCATGTTGCGTCTACATTTTTTTTAAATGCTTGTATTTTAATAATTTATATACAGCCCATAGACCGACTAGGGTAGAAGTAAAGACTTCTAATATAAATTTGTATGTGTTTACACAAATTAAATAAGTTTAGTGTGTTTTAGTGCCTTAGTTTTAGGCGGTGTCATGGCTAGTCCTACGGGACGTGTAGGTAAGTTCATGTTAAGAGTTTTTATGTCCTAATTTTCTTAATAAACTTGCTGGAAATCGTTTGTTGTATTAATTATCTCGTAAATTATTTCCTAAGTTATTTTGTAGAGTTAAATATTTGAATCATCTTTCAATTGCTTTGTTAATATCTTCAATTTTTCGTTAGCTAATTTCACTTATATTGATACTCCTGCCATTTCAAATTAATGTAAGAAAGGCTTACTCAATTTAATTAACAGTGTAGAATTAAAGTAACATTAAATTCGTTCATTGGTTATTTAAACACTTGTGATAGCACATATGGGGCTGAAATTGATTTGTCCTGTATTTAAATTTGTTTTATTTAACAATTATAGGCTCTATTTGACCATATTCAACTCCACTATGTTTGATTTCTTAATAGCCTTCTTATAGTAATGCTGTAAATATTTGTAGAAAAAGTTCTAAACATTTACTTACAGCTATTACATTCTTCGTATAATGTTTTAATTACATTACAGTCTATTACCTAATTTTTTAGGAAATTATATAATTAGAACAATAAAATTAAATGGTATCATTCAGCTCATTTGTATTAGTATGGACATAAACTCAAGTGTTCTTAACACATAATTTATTAACCTAAATTTCTCGTTGCTTGCATTTGGCTATTATGAAACAATACTACAGATTCAAATGGATGTAATTAGTTAAAAGCATTTTTGTTTTAGAGGTGATTGATATGGATTTGTATACTAAATATTTTAATCATTTATTTAGATCCAACCTTTCAAGTTAAGGAGGCTTTTAACTTAATTATTTTTATCTAAAAACATGCACTAATGTTTCTATTCTTTTACATTACTTAATGAAAGTTAATTAGGTCAAATATTTCGATTGACCATCAGTTGGATCATACTGATCTATATTAGCTAAATTTTTTTTTTAAACATATTCTTTTATATTTTTGGAAGAACTTAGGGGTAGGCTTTATAAGCAATAGCTTATTTATTATTAGTTCATATTGTTTTTAACATGATTTCCGGAAAGGAATCCGATTCATGATGATAAGTTTAACATTGATCTCTATTAATTAACAAATGTTCAAACTGCTTCCCTAATTATTGATTCTTGTAGTAGTATAGATAATTATATCATGTGCTATTATCTGATGCTGAATTATTTTAAGAAGTTATTGACCGTTTCACAATTCTCCAAAGATCACCTTGAAATCACATCTTCTATCCTTCTGCCATCTCTAGGTCTCGCATCCTTTTTTTTTATGTAAACTGCAGTCAATTTTTAAAAATTATATTTGAGTTTCTTCTTTAGCAATTGAATAACAATTTCTCTTCTATTATTTGTGCTTTTACTATTTCTTCTGTTGTCTTAAATATATGATGACGCATGTTTTCATTTATTTTATTTTATTATAGATTATATCATAATCATTGATATGATTCTGAGTTAGTATTGCAATCATTAGCCTAAGTAATGTGGGAAATTTAATTCACAGTTCATAGTACATCTTTGATTAGATAATGATAGGTGTATAATAAATTAAAACTTGTGGTAAGGAATATGATACAAAGAACTAATATTTTTGATAACTAAGATATTCGATAGTTTCTCATTAATCTGAATTTTTGTACATAAGAGTAACTTTGCTGCTTATATTTTAGGTTTGCTTTTACCTGGTTCTTGTTTTACATTTTATAAAAAAAAAGATAAAATATTTATTAACATCATCTTCAGAGTTCTTGTAGTGATCTGCTATCTGCATATTACTCGTGGATTGTTTATTATTGTTGTTTATTATTTATTGATAGGTTTATCATGCTCAAGTTCTTTTATTTAGGACAGGAAGGGTGGGTTACATTTATGGGTTACTGGGGAAAAACTTTACCCACTTGAATAATATTTTTGTTGCATTATTTTTAATTCCAATTGTTTGCTTTTGTCTTTTATTAAGTGAATTGATGTGAGAAATAAAACAACATTTTGAAATTAAATGTGTAATTAAAAATTAAATAAATAGTGTGATTTTACTCCATTATGTAATGTTGGGAGAAATGATAGTGGAAGAAGATTTGAGGCATTTAGAATCATAGGTATCCATTTTCAGAAATTTGACAGGAGAGGATTTTTTTTAAAAGGATGAAAAAAAATTCCTTAAACCAACAAGGACCTCGGTTCTTTCCAAAAGCACAAAAAACATTAACTCAAGTTCAAATGACTTGATTGTGGTTGTTTTTGTCTCCTGTAAAATTTCTGAAAATGGGTATTGCAGGTTTAGATTCTAAAGGCCTTATATAAAGAATTAAATTATATAATTATAGATATTATAAAATATTATGTATTTTGGAAGTGCTGTCTCAAGTTTTCTTAACTATCCCTGGTACTTTATGATTGAAACCAATGGCTGCAGGAATATACATTAAAATTGAGATCATTTTATTCTTTTGAACAATTGTATTTAAGACTACTTCTATTAGCCTACTAAGTCTGTTAATTGCAAGCCTTTTCCTTATCAATCCATGTGAGCTGAATGACATTCACTGACTTTTACCCAATTTTGTTTAAAACAATGCTCAGCAGAAGAAAAATTGATGGAAGCATAGATCACACTTAAAAATATCAAAGTAATGGCATGCCATAACTGCATAAGTGAGTACCCAATCTTCAAAGCATACCTTATAAATATTCTGTGGGATTTAAGTCAGGACACTGGTTTTAGAAAATTAACATATTATTCACTAGAGAGGATTATATTTACTTGAAGAGCGATATGCTGAAGACCATTATGAACACATTGTCTCCTGCATTGGCAATAGCCTGCTCAATTGGTAAGAACAAGTTCAAAAGATTGATTCTAAATACCAGGCTGTCAAAGAACCTCCATGAAGGAACTCATCACCACAAAACTCCTTATAAGAATTCATGTCAAATGATGTGTTAAATTGCACTCTGGAAATCTCTCTTCTGCTCCATACTTTTTCATTGATATCTAGAGTAATGCCCTCTTGAGCTAACTGGAGGAAGGAAATTCTGTGCTATCTGATAATTTTATTTACTTCACTGAGCAGGATTTAGATGACGAAGCAAATGCTCTATAAATCATTTTCAAACTGACAAATGACCTCTTAGATAGAATTCATTTATATAATCATGGTGAAGCTATGAACAACGGGCTAACTGGATCATTATGATGAGTACAATTTTTGAGATGCCCGCCTAGACTCGCATCTAATATTTTGATATTTTAGGAACAAAATACAAGAATCCAAAGAGAATACAAAACAAATAGCAATCCTTGTTAGTTTAGGTACAAAGTCTCAACTTTCATCAAGTTATTTTGAGCAAATTTTCGTAGCTCTGTACCTTACCACATTCCCGTCTAGGCCTGATGGAGACTTAATATTATGCCAAAATGTTATCCATGATTGTAAATGAGAAAAAAAAAAAAGGCTTACTTTCTAAAACAAAAATGCTTGATCTGGTCCTCAACAGATTTCTTTTTAATTAAAGCAATCCAAGCTTCTTTGGATAAAATTTGTACTTTGAAACTATCTCCTAAAATTTACAACCAACATTACAATTTCTAATTTCTACATCTTTACTCTGATAAGCATGAAATGAAAATTTATTGTATTTCTCGCAATAAAATTTAAAATGCAAGACTGAAATTGATAGCATTTCTAGAACATTAGTAATTGTTTACCTTGTGATTGGTACAGAATCAGCTGCTTGATAACATTTCATTCTTAAAAAACAAAATGTTTTTAGCAATCAAATCTCTTTGTGTGTCTTGATAGGTTATAGAGTTTAATGAAGATATTTAAATCGATATGTCGACAATCCAAAAGCATTCATATAAAAAACCTAGTTCATTTCTAATTAGTAAGTTCCTTAAAAATACAACTTTTCAAGGCTTTTATGTTTTCTTTCAGTTGTTGGCATTTCATTTTTTTTTTACTTGAACAATGTATATATAGAATGTTATTAGATTGTAACTTATAATTTAGTGGGTAGAAGGTTTAAGAGTATTAACTTTTTGGGTTATTTGGAACTACTAGGTCATTTAATTTCTTATCCGTTATTTTCCGTCTCTAATGTATTTGATTTCATGCACTGTTTTTGAAATAAAGATTCTTTTCAGTTGTCCCGCGTAACTTTAGACTGCTCGAGGAACTGGAACAGGGACAAAGAGGTGGAGGTGATGGCACAATCTCATGGGGACTGGAAAATGATGATGATATGACATTAACTCATTGGACTGGAATGATAATAGGACCCCCGAGGGTATGTACATTTTTTTAGATACATTGACACTAAATAGCCTTTAGTATGTATTCTAAGTTGTCCAGCAATGTCTGAGGTGGTAAGTACATGGAAATTAAAACTCCCTCTAATTAATTCCCACCCGATTCATTAATTTTGTTGTGAAATGTTTATCTTACATTCTGTGAAATAAGAAATTCCTATAAAATAAATCCTTGGCAAAACATGAAGAGGTAGGGTCGACTGAAAGTGGTACCTTAGATGGTAAATAGTAGTACTGAGTTGATGTGTGGTACCTTAGTTTGTAAATGGTACTGAGGTGATGTGTGCTACCTTAGTAAATGGTACTGAGGTGATGTGTGGTGTTACTAATCACTATCTCTCAACCTTAAATTTGGTTTTCTTAACTGAATTCATTACTTCCGTATTCAAATAGCTACTCATTTATCCTCTTGAAGCTGTGTCGACCTCCACCTCCATAAGACCCCAAAGAAGAAATCAAGCTGGAAATCAAACCCAGGTCGATCTTTGCAGTTAAAAGTCAACATGCTAACCACTAGTCTACAGAGGTGTTCAATATTTTTATATTAAAATTTATCAAAAAAAAAAACTACCAGATTTTCTTGATCCTAGAGCAAGGGTCCAAATGATTGAAACTGTCTAGCTTATTCTGTTTAAATGAGTTCATTTTTGTTGGTCTGCAGGATTTCCAAAATGATTGAGGAAAATAAATTGATAATTTAAACATGATGAAAAAAAAAGTTGCAATTTTTGTATAAATTATCTGTTTCTAATAGCTAAAATCAATCAGTTTTATTTTATTGAGAAAGTTTTTGTTAGATAATATGTCTCAAATTTTTGCATGTTCAGGTTTTCTATCTTTCATTTTTAAATTTTATAAAAATATTCAATGTTTGGTTACATTATGCTGTCTGGTAATTGATAATTTCAAAAAAGTTTTTACGCAATATTTTTCATTTGTATTAAAATATTTTTGTTTTCCACTTCAAATATGCATTAAAATTTTAAAAACCCTTCTCATCAGAAATTCATGTACTTAAGATCAAATTGGTGACAAATCTTATGTTTCGTTTTTTAATAACACAAAATTATTTTTTGAACAATGTTTAATTATAATTCCCCCTGCTAATCTCTTCAACTTGTGTATGGCTACAAAAGATTACCACCATCAAATTTTCTGGGCTGGCTGTGTGAAAACTCTAAAACCTCCAGTAGAGTACATTAAACTTAATGGATTAGTCACCGCTGGTACTGTCAGTCAACACTGGCATGTGTGAAAGCGGCTTTAGGATATTAAATTTTAGGTTCAAGGTAAAAAAGTCATATGTTTGTAACAATTTACACCAATCTTAGTACACCTATAACTTATAATCTGGACAAAAATACTGTAGGGTTAAAGACAACCTTTCGGATTAGGGTGGGAAATAATTTAAAACGACCAATGTTAGTATCGAATCCACAGTTTTTGAGGTCGCTTAGGTGAATAGCGACACTCCCAATGTTGTTAAAGCCGCATGTTAAGCTCCTGTCAGCATAGGTGCAAAGGGGTAAAAAATAAAGTGTTTAAAATTATCAACAATAGTGTCAAATACACAGTTTTCGGGGTTGCGAAGCTGATTCTGGTAGGTCCTGATAACATATAAACCTAAGTCGAATAGAAATGTAGAAACTTGAATAATATAAATTGTAATGCCGAATGCTATTTCTATACGATTCTTTTTCACTTACTTTAAAGACCAAGATCTTTGTGAAAAGTAAACGGTGAAGTATGTCAGAGATTTAGAGAGGCCTGTATGTAGTTGGGTTTACTAAAAGGAGTCCAGCACTAGGATGACAAATTGATCTCCCTTAAAGCAAATTAAAAACATATTTGCTACAATATTGACTAAATGGTGTCCATCGAATCCATAGACACTTTAAGGGAAAAGACCCTAAGTATAGATATACTAACCTTAGTCCAGAGGGAATGTCGTACTATAGAAATTATATTTGGTCCGGGCATTATAAACAACACTTTAATTATTCTTAAGGCCAATTTCCAATAAAATATTTCTGCAACCCAGTTTACCTGGACAAGACGCCAAGGCATACTTCACAATACTACGAGAAAAGTACTACAACGTTTAAGTGCTCATTGTGTACATCATGGACAAGAAACTACTAAATCAAGATAAAAAAAAAATCACTAAATTTAAATAAAACAAAGTGTGTGTGAAGTATCATCGAAATTTTTTATTCGTTTGAAAGGCCTATCGATGCCATTATGTATGGAATATAACATCGTGCAAATGTCCACCGCGGCTTCCCTGGGTGGCGCGCATCCGAAATGTCCAATATCCCATGACTGGCGCATACATCATGCTGAATTTGACCGATGGCATGGGTTATGTTGGCTTTGAGGACGCTGTGATTTGTGGCTTATTTGCGTAGACCTGCGACTTTTCGACGAAGAAATATGATTTCTGTACACAGCCATTATGTCTTTAAACATTTTCAGTAAATAATTAATCAATGATTCAACTTTGTCTATCTTAAAATCAACTACTAAATCGTAATAACATTTGTCTCACATTAATTATGAAACTGTGTAGTGTCTTTCCTGTTTAGGTTATTCAATGAACTCCCTATATTTTAAATTCTTTTAAAAAATTCCATTTTCTAATCTTTCCAGTCACCAAGCAAACTCTTTGAAAATTAAAGGTTTTCTCTTGTGTACCTTGCACATGAAGCGGTACAATTCTCAATGAATTGCACAATTTAGATTCAAAAGTTTGACCCTCACTTATTCATTAATGCCATCAACCCAACATCTGAAATATTGTTAAAATAATGTTTTTCATTTAAATTAAAATCAAGACTCATATATTATAATCATTTTTTTTGTTTTAATCATTATATATGCATAGTAAAGTGTTAGAAATTTATTTTAATAAATCAAATTTATTATATTTGTAGCATTTCTAGTGTGTTTTTCTTTTATAAATTCTCCAAATTTTTCTAAATTTAAAATGACTTTCATCAATTCATTTGTAGACACCCTATGAAAACAGGATGTACAGTGTTAAAATAGAATGTGGACAAAGATATCCAGAAGATGCTCCATCGGCGAGATTCATTACCCGCATCAACATGACTTGCGTGAATAGTACTACAGGCCAAGTAAGTTTTTACCCGTATCATTTTCTTGTTGCTAACCTTAATGCTTTTTGTACAGTAGAAAGTGACTGGACATAAAGAGTTCTAAGTGAGGGAATCGGTTGTAGAATAAAAAAGTACATTTTTTAAAGTTTGGGAATTTCCTTGTTAATGGTGGGTTTGAGAAAACCTGGGAGGTTTGTGAAACAGGTTGTTTGTTCCATTTGTAATAATATTTTTTAATAAATAGTGAAAGTAAGCTAATCAAGTGCTTTCTTTTAATGGACCTACATCTAATAAAGTAAATAATAACTTCACTGTCGAAACTGTTTATTTTTTTTGGTTTTTTAGGTTTTACCAAACCTATCAATAAAGAAAATTAACATAATGCTATTATTATTGTGCTCAAATCCTATACCATATACAAATGATCTAGATATTAATTATTAAACACAGCACGTGTCGACATTCTGATCAATAATATGTGTTGGAACTTTAGTGGACTATAATTACAGTCATTAAAATTGTCTTTGCAATCATATCAAAACTCGCAATTCTGCGATACACCACTCTTGACTTGAATTTTTATTAATAGGAATGACTTGTTCTATTTATTTTTGTTGAATTGCTTGATTTGATTTTGCAGGTGGACCTAAAAGCAGTTCCTCTGCTAGCAAGATGGCAACGAGAATGTACAATCAAGTCACTTCTTCAAGAACTGCGAAGACTTATGACACTTAAGGACAACCTGAAACTTACACAGCCACCTGAAGGGAGTGCGTTCTGAATGTTCACTCCTTCCTTCCCACTATCTTTGTACCATCCATCACTTTGCTTTTTTTATTTTAATTTTTTTTTTCGTTTCTTTTTTCTCCCTTTGCCCCTCCCCTTCCCTATAGGTATTTCATGAAGCGTTTTTTATTTTATTTTAAAATATATAATATCTATCTAAGCAGGGAAAATCTTATGTGTTTTGGTACAGAAAATTTATTGGTTTGGGACTCTAAGGTTGAAACAAAAAGATTCCAACATTTCATCTATTTATTGTGAAGATTTTTTTTCTTAAAGAAACATGTCTGCATGATGTACTGTTAACAACAGGAAAATTTTCTGATAAAAATAAAATAAAATATGGCAATGTAATATGAGGTAAAATACACGGTACATAAATTGTATATGTACTCAACTGTGTGTTACTATTGTGCTTATTTTAATGCCTGTTTATTGTACTTGATAAGAAACAACTAGAGTAAATCCTTATTATTGTTTTTCTGTTGCTATCAGGGCCGTAAGTACACTGTGTTGACAAATAGATGAAAGTGTGAAGAAATTATGGGGAAAAAAAAGATTCTAAGCTAATATATTTTTAAATCTTAATGGTTAACTTTGCATTATCCTTTGATTTTTAAATTTGAGGCTAAATATTTTTAGCAATTACTTGTTTTAATTAAAAAAAAAATTTTTTTACTTTTAAAGGGGCAAAAGAAGAAAAATTCCTCATGTTGATATTTATTATTTATAGCTTGT
This sequence comes from Acanthosoma haemorrhoidale, assembly GCA_930367205.1. Taxonomy (NCBI): domain Eukaryota; kingdom Metazoa; phylum Arthropoda; class Insecta; order Hemiptera; family Acanthosomatidae; genus Acanthosoma; species Acanthosoma haemorrhoidale. The sequence goes on from OV884013.1 coordinate 108,520,920, forward strand.
TCTGTAATTCCATGTTATGCCCTATTTATTAATGATAGATTACTGCATCTCGTTCTCGTCAAGAGCGTTTTAAAACATTTATTATTCTGATGCGTTTACAGCCATTTTCAAGCATCATTACAAAATACGAACTTTTTGTATATATAAAGTATTTAAATTAATAACAATAAAAGTTTTTAAAAATATAAATATAAGCGACAACTTAGATAAACTGCTCGATAGCACGAGTAGAACGGAACAAATGTTCATTTATAAACGTAAATATTCTAGTTTTATTTATAGATATTACCAGTACGTATATAGTAACCTCATTTCACTCGGAAAGCTTATTTTTTTTTTTTTTTTTTTACTTTTGATTTAAAATAATAAAATATAATGTTTTTGCCCTTTGTGAGAAATTTAAATACTTTCAAGAAGGTTTAGATATGTTTAGCTTATCACTGTTTAAATTATGTCATACTAAATACAAGAACTGATTGTTATTTCAGTCATGATTGATTATTTACCTTATATTTTATTAATTCATTTTCCCTGTCAACGTTTTTTCCTGATTCCTTTCATTTATCAGATTTTAGTGAGTTAAAAGTAGAAAACAATTTTTAAAAAATTATAAAAACGTATTGTTTAAACTTCATTATTTTTGTGGATTAAAACAAATTTATACAATACAACTTTCTGTTTAGTAATTATTATTGCTATCTTTCTTTTCATTTCTTAACTAATTTCGTTTCTTGAAGAACTGATTGTTTTGAATATTGGTTAGTATAAATAAGTTTCATTATTGTTTATTTCTATCAGACTATTGGTGGTTTTGCTAGTTAACAGATGCCCATTTAAAACAAAATAATAACTAGTAAAACTAAAAATCATTGTATGTGACCTAATTTTGCAAGGAAAGTTCACTTCTAACTTCCAAAAATGTAAGAAGGGTCATTCAGTTGTTACTCTTAACTAAATCAAATATATTATTTTTTTTCTCATCAGTTATGAGCTATATTGTAGATAAAATATTACTCGTTTGTTTTATACCCAGAATGAACTGCTACAAATGCTAACCCCACCCTGATTACTATCCATGTTAACCATCTGTCACACCTTAGAACTAAGAAATAAACAACTTGTTTGTAATAATGTTTTAGCCCTGTTGGGATCCTCCATTGAGACAGATCACTCTGAAAACCCATTGTAGTGGTAACGCTCATCTATTGTATTTCCCTCCTACTTTTAAAGTTTTGTCGATTTTATTTTCAAAATTTTCAAAAGGTTACTTACCACCTGTGTGTCAATCTCCTGGTATTGCCTACAATAAACTTAAAATTATATCAGGATTCCATGGATTACTCGACGCCATAAAACATACTTTTATAACGTATATTGGGGGGTTGTTATTAATTAATTGGTAATAAAAAAAATTCTTATAAGATGAGCAGGGTATAAAATTGAAGATATCATTACCCTGAATAATAATATGCAATTTTTATTTTTGTACCATAGTTAAACTAAATTAGGTGTTGGAAATTTTAAATTGTTCCATGTCTGACTACAAGATATGATTTGGGTGTTATGTTCCATTTAATACCCTGATAGTGCTAAAAATAAAACCAGTCCCATGGAAATTACATTGTGCCATAAATAATTTATTACTTGTATTAAAAAAGTAAATATTGTTCTGTCATTTTGAGAATGTTATCAAATTAAATTGTAATTACATTAAAACATTTATTATAATAGTTGTCAAAACTTTAACCGGTGATTTTAGAGGCATGATATTTTAAATGGTAGTTTCAATTAATGCCCCTAATGAAAAATAATAAATATTAATTTTTTCTATTATTAGCATCACCATGGTGATGTGTTGATTAAAAATATATTTAATAATATACATTGGGGGTTCAGTGGACTCGATTGCAAAAAAACAAAATCAGATTAATGAAAATTTTAAATAAATAATAATAATGCCCTAATTTATTCTATTATTAATATAACTTAGGACATCCATTAGAACCTTTAATTGCGTGATGCTCCTTTTTTAACTTTAATTTCAAAAAGTCAAGTTAGTGAAAATCATGTCGTATGTATGAGGAGATAGATATTTTGCATGTTAATTTCATTGATTGCTCTAATGGTGCTAAAAGTAAAACCAGTCATATGGTAAATTAAGTTTCATTATTTATTAAAACTACTTAATATTTAAAAAAAAAAATTCCTATTGAGTGGGGTATCAAATTAAATATCTAGTTGCCCTTAAAATAATAAGTATTTTCTTTCTAACTGTGGTTAAACAACATAATTTAATTGTGTATGTAAAGAAAAATAATTCAATAAAACTCAGAAATCAATCAAGAGGAAATAATTAGAAACCTTTTCTTTTTGAGAATAGACATCAGTCTATCCACTTAAAATCAATAATCGCTGAGGTGTTATGGAAAAGTTGCCACAACTCCCTCCCATAATTGCTGTATTATACGTATTGATCCGCCGAGTGTTTGTCAGTTAGTTATTTGAAGACTATTGAGTCGTAAACACTGATTAATAGAGTAGGGTTTGGACTGCATCTGTAGCAGCTCAAGCTGGGCATACAACAATAATCATTGAAACAAGGGAAGGATCACTATCGAGAATTAGTGCATGGATTTCCTTAATGCATATTCAATTGTTGTGAAAAATGAATTTATATTTACAGCATTACCTCAAAGTAGCCTTTTAACTAAATATAAATAAAAAATGTTAATAGCTAAAATATTTACCCCCCAAATAATTTACTTTTTTAATATATCTCTGAATTTATTTTCCCTTTAAGATATTCCGAGTTTAATTAACCTTAAAATGTTTATTTTGTTGAACATACCTTTGTAACGTTATTATGGCCGGCCAGTCTTTGTAGAACAAGAAAGTCATAAGATGAATGGCTCATAACATACCTGTTAAAAAGTAGAGCCTCTCAATTTGGACTGAAATTATTGTGACCTTCATAAACTGCAATATTTACAAATTTTTATGAGAAACTATATGGGAAAACGTTACCAACAGTTATTGGCAAGTATCAAGCCATTACTAGTTTTCCACCATTAATTAACTGACCTCAGTTCTTCACTATTCTAAAGAAATTAAGTTGAGTGTAGGTAAAATATTTGTACACTTGATAAATAATACTTTCACTTTATTTATCAGAACATATGATTCTTTTAGGTCAATTTCCTGATAAAGTCCCTCAAATGAAATCTAAGTGATTATTCTTCCAGTTATTTAAGGTATTCATTTAAAAATTAAATCTTTTGTTCTATTTATTTTTCTTTTGGAGTAATTTTTATTTGTTATTTAGGAGATGGAATGATGAAGCAAGACTTCTCGCCTTTTCATATGTTCATACTGCATTTATATTTAAGATTATTCGGGTTCATTATTGTATAATTTGAACCCTCAGAATATGGCCTTACAACAAATGTAACATCCATCGTGTATCACTAAAGAAAGCTATTTTCTATGCTATGTCGTCTACAACTTGTCAATGAAGATGTGTTTAAATACAATATCAGTTTATACAGGATTTCATTATTTATTATAATCAACAAGGTCATATTTACATAACAGAAATATGTTCTAAAAAAAAAAACCCAAAAAAAACTTAAAATGTACAGAGCTTATTCATATTTTTTGGAGGCATAATAAATAAACAATAATTACAAAAATGCCTCGGAAAATATTAAATGAAATGTACAAAATAATGTTACATTTTAGACAAACACTGTGGCATTAAGGTAGATCGGTCATAAATATGTGGTGTGTTATTTAAATAAACAGTTTATTTACACGAAGTATAAACAATCTTTTACCCTACATCGACTTATGTTTTTGAGTGATCGACGCAGAGACAAAGTTAACTACTTATAACGGAGCACTCTGCAGTAATTAAAAATCAGTTATAAATAAAAATTTCCTACACAGCAACTATGTTCACATCTTTGGAGGAGATGATGGTGGCCTGAAAGCAAGTTTTCGACTCTTGAGTGAGCTCCATTTGTGTCTCTTCCAATAAACAGCAATGGCCGAGAACATAGAAAAGATGAATAATGCCTGCAAAAAGATATAAATTAATGTGTCAATAAAGATTCGACAATTATGTACTACGTTACTTTGAAGAGTGGGCTATTAGGAGATTTATTCATAATTCAATTTTTTCATAAGTTAAAATACATGTATGTAATCATTTGGGTTAGAATTAAAAAAACAAACTTTAAATGTAAATTGAACCTAAATTTTTTTTTAAATTATTAATAAGGTTCTTTTGGTGGAAATTTATAGTCAACTCCACTTCATTCTAACCATAGTTTACATTTTGAAAACTTTAGCAATACAATATTAGGGGTAATTGAACATCTACTAAAAAGATTTTGATTATGAAAAAAAATAATGATTTGTAATCGAAATTCTTCTTTAGCAATCCCTAGAGCTTGCAGAAACTTCCTGTCCTCTACTAATCTCTTCAGATCTCTGATATGCTGTATTCTCTTTCATCTCTGAGCAACTCTCTTCCACACGATCTAGCTTCCATTCTTCGGGAGCCTGTTTAATGTCAAATGGTATTCTATGGATTGAACCTAATACTTTTAAGCCTTTTAGGGCTCTGATGTTTTAGGTCTAGGAGTTCCTATTCCTGCACTCAAGCATTCCTCATTTAGCCAAACCTTATTTCCCCAATTATTCCTTGGAGAAATTTCATCTCTGCTGACTGCAGAGATAAAAAAATGGACAAATACAATCAAATTTTAAGAGGATGGTCAAATTATTTATAGGTAATCCTCTTCATTAAAAAAATTAATAATTTGACCACCCTCCTATACTTTGATTTCAATGTTTTTTATTTATGCCTGTGATTATGGGTCAGTTAAAAACCAGAAACTGATATGATTTCACCCATGACCTAAAAAAAAACACTGCAAACTCCCCAAAACATAATTAAGCGTCGTAAATTAATCACTTTAATTATTTTGTTTTTCATCCTCTCTGTTGAGTACAATAGCAAATTACAGATATTTACAGCTTGGTTAAGAAGTGTTTATTATTTAGAGAACCACATTAACAAAATTTGATGGAAAACTGTAATAATATAGATTCAGTACCCCAGTTGCTTTGAGGTATAATAAATTCTAAAATTCACTTAAGTTAACTGAACCAGATTTTAAGTGGTACAACATAACGCGAAAGAACTATTACAATTATTTATACGAGAAAAATCATGATTTCATATACATACCTTGATGGCCATTTGTTTTCGAGTATCGTGTTCTGGCTCAGAAGTCCACTTTAAGAATGTGGCAATATCCTTTGACAATTGACTTTGAGTGGCAGGAGTTCCATCAGAGTATTCAATAATCTGTAAAAGGAATATCCGATATTCATTCATAAATCTAACAGATTTCTTCTAAACTAACATTTATTAATAAGATTATGTATATAAAATCTTGTGAGTTTAACATTACTGATCCACTTTGAATGAGGTTCAGTTCCTAGTAGGCCAAAAGTTATTGATTCAATCGAGCTATTCGGGAGAAATATGTGAGTTAATAACTCAAATTACTAATTTCATTGTTAACTTAGAACTAGCAACAAAGGCATAAGAGAAACAATTAACAAATGAGAGATAAAGGAGGCAAGTTTTAGATATTAAGAAACTACGTATTACAATTATTGTAATAACCATTCATGATTAGCAATATGATAGTCAAGGACAAGGATCACAAAATCTTGTTTCATATTTAAAATCAATAAATAATAGCTGTATATATAATGGGGGATGAACATAAGTTTTTCCGCTCGATACAACCATATCACATAATAATAATTTATTTTAAAGGGATTCCTAGTGAATAAAAGTTCTTATCAGAACCTGCTCATTTATGGTAACATTTGACAGCATGAAAGATAATTGTAGTAAATTGTTTGCATTTAAACAATAGTTACTATAATATTTCTTATCTAAAGCTGTTTTATTACACCAAGCATGAAGTTAACATTAATTTTATAAGGTTTTATGAGGGGGGGGGGGGCAACCAAAACATAAATTAAATACCTGTAGTTATATGAACAGATCAGCAGCGCATTCAATAAATTTTTAAATTAAATACAAGTAAAATAAGTGAAAGATTACATAATACAGTGATTGGCTAAATCACATAAACTTCACTATTCCAAGAAAAGCTCTGGCAAGAAGTTTAATTACATCAATGGAAGAAACACACCTCTCCCTCAAAAAAATCTTAAGTCAACATAAGCAAAGGCAATGGTTGTACAACTAACATAATTCATACTAAAATATCTTACAATTAATATGTAAAAAGATTACAGGTTAAAATTAATTTAAATGAAGATGTTTACCTCATTGTATAAAGCTTGAGCCATACCAATGGCTCCTCCTGGAAAATAAGGGTTAAAATGCTGGCCTTCCCTCACAATTACACCTTCTGGTGGATCACAATAACCTGTCAGTAAGTGGAAAATGTAATCCTGAAAAAAATAAAATAAATAAGTCACCACTGACTCAAATTATTAAACAATAAGAGCAAGCAGCTATAAGATTTACTTCTTTCCCATGTCGCCCAGGAACTACATACGACAGATCTGGAGGATAAGCTCCATTGTTGGCTGCTCTGGCAGCTTCTTCATTAGGATAAGGGCTAGGGACATGATCCGATAGTTTTCCAGGTCTCTTGAACATTTCACCTTTATCATTTGGTCCATCTAATATCTGGAGTAATAAAAGAGTTATTATAAACATAGGATTGGAAAAATCATATTATTTCATCCTAAAAGAATTAATAATTACTAATTGTTCTTCTGCTTCGGCTTTAGCCTCAGCTTCAGTGTGGGATACACCGATAAGTTCTCGGTAGCAGACATGTTTTAAACTGTGGCAAGCAGCACATACATTTTTATAAACTTCATAACCTCTCCGAATACTGAAAATGACACATTTTTCAGAATGAAAAACGGCTTATTGATTATTTTTAATTTTAGATAATAATACTACTTAAACTACCTTGCATGGTCCAGTGATTGGAAATATCCACTGTGGCTCCAAGGAAGATGTGGAGGGTGAAGTTCCAACTCGCCCGCCTCAAGACTTTTTTCAAGGGCATATAATAACATGCCTGCCCCTCCAGTAAAAATTCCAATTGAGGTATAAAGCTTTAATAAAAAAAGAAGTATAAGTTATTAAAAAAACTTATGCAGTCCTTGTATTGATAAGTACTATCACATTTTAAAGGAAACCACTTACAGCTTTCTTCCCCCTTGACCATGATTTAGTTGTAGAAAAGCAATTTATCTGCAAAAATTAATTTAGTTAACTTCAGATTCACCTGATAATAAAGATATTTCAAAAGAAAATCTTTTATAAGGACACTTAATTAAGGGTGTGTGGTCGTAACTTAAGTTCCAGTTACAGATCACATATATAGTCAATTGATAAATGAGTCAAATCTGCATAGTTTTACGCAAGAAATCTTACTTGTAAATGAGAAGTAACAGGATTAATTTTTAAAAGTCTTGAGCTGCAAATCCTTCCTATAGTGGCAGCCATTTTAGATAATGTGGAAAGAAAATACCATGATCGAATGTCAATATTAATCACTTTTTACTGTCGCTTTAACTAAAAATGAACAATTGTTCAGAGTCAATGAAAATATTTCATTTAGTGATAATTTAATATGAAAATGAAATATGATAATTAGTTTGAAGGAAGTGAAATCTTTCATTTTTTCCATGTTGAAAAATAATTATTGTACTAAAGTCAATATATTATCACAGCAGTTATTAAATTAAAATATTAAAAATTCTCATTCATAATTACTATTTACGAATTAACTGGGAATAAATAGCTGAAGAAAACACTATTTATTTGTGAGCATCTAAATTATTCAATAAATTAAAAATAACTATAATTGCGTTTTTTTTTTGTAATAATTTAATGATTTTATTTATAGATTTACATTAATTTTCGATTGTATTAAAAGACAATTATAGCTCAGCAGCGACCTCTATACGAAACGCCGTTAGTCGCCATTTTCCCCTCAGCCAAGTGTGTCACTTTAGTCAGAGATGTGAATCGGTCAATATCGGACAAATATAGTTCGTCACACGGCTTTAATCAGTTTATTTGAAAAATGAGTTCTAATGATATGCCCGAACTGGGCAGTAAGATCAGTCTAATCTCTAAGGCTGATATTCGTTATGAGGGGAAATTGTATACAGTCGATCCTCAAGATTGTACGATCGCTCTAGCAAATGGTAAGTTGGCCTAATAGTCGTTTTCCCCATTTAAGTCCCATTCTTTTTTAACGTTAATTTGATTTTGGCATTTATTAAACGTTATTTAGTGTCAATCCTTATTATATACGTCTACTACGCAGTTATCTACATTCGCGATATTTATTTTCTTTAGTCAGGGTATTAAACTTTTTTTTGGATATTGTAGATTCTAAATTCTACCCCTTTCTTTACAGGTGTTGATATCAGGTATTCAGCTCAAATGTGTGTTAGACATTTTTTTGGGGATGTAAATTTTAAGGTTTTTATTGCTATTCCATATTGTTTATAGATCATTAACTGGTTAAGGGTCATTGCTTTATTTCATGATTGCTCATGTTAGTTGTTTCATTCCAGATCATGATAAAGTAGGTACAATGTTCAATCCTCAAGCCCTGCTTGCAAAATAAAACAGGAATTGTCAGGAAATTTTCCATTCAATGAATTTCGTTTAACTTCTGTTTAATCATTAATATAATCACATCGGAAATGCTTTGATATAAATGCTATCAGAATATTAAACTTATAATTGAGTTTTAAAATGTCACTTCAGAAATATTTTAACATTTAAATGAGTTGACTGATTCTATATGATGTTATTTATACATTTTTTTTTTTTTACAGTTCGTTCTTTTGGAACTGAAGACAGAAAAACAGCGCATCCCGTACCTGCTCAAAATCAGGTTTACGACTACATATTATTTAGAGCAACTGATATTAAGGATATCAGTGTTGTCCCCCCTACTCAGCTTCTCTGCGATCCTGCTATTGTTCAGGTACATAAATTATGTTAATCTTGAACGCAATTAATTGAATTTAAACTATTTATCTAGTTTTTAATGTTGATTTGATATGAAACAAATTTTAATTATTAATTGCCTCCCCCCCCAAACAAAATTAAATCAAATAATCTTATTATTTGAATTTTGTATACTATTATATTTCTATTATGCTTATCTTTTTTAAATTATGCCTACTTTCTTACTTCCATAACTGGTAGTGATGCTGAGGTAGAGAAAGTAGTGTAGCCATGGCAACAGATCTCTTCTTGAAGCAACTAGTTTTTTTTGTTTTGTTTTGTTTTTTTACATTTATTGTTTTATTTTCTACTGTTATATATTATTAATCAAAATGGATTTGAGGAATATTATCTTTTCCTGCATCATCTAAACTAACCTATACCCTGTTTGTTTACTCATTTTTTTTTTTTGTATCTGATCATTAGGTTGTAACTGTTCTCTCCCCCTCCACTCACCCCACACAACTAAAATCCTATTTTTAAAAGTAGATTATTTCATTTTAAATTTTCATTAATTAAAAAAAAAATAGTAATTCTTCAAGGAATTGTTTCATGAATGATACATTTTCTTTAATCAAATTATTAATTAATTAAAAAATGTTTAAATATGTCGGAGCTGTTTGTTGAGAAATGTGCATTTCACGATAAATTTGTTACTTTAATAGGTTTTTACAGTTATCTAAAATGACTGGTGTACGACTACCAGAAGGGTAAATCATAGACTAAGTAAGAAACTCATGACTAATGGTCCATAAGTTGATGAGACTAACTATTCTTTATTAGTCATAATTAAATCTGTAGTATCAAATTGTCTTCTTTTTTTTTTTTTTCCCCCTTTCCTTTTCCTACCCCGGTCATCAGTTTGTGCATTATGTTTTACTACATAAATAAAATCTTGGTTGACTCAGCTTCAATAAAGGGGTGATCATTTAAAATTAAATTAGAAGTATGTACTTATGGATTAAAATGATTACACGAACAAATGTAACACGTCTCTTGGATATAGGAATGATAAGGGTTGACTATTTATTATTTATAAGTCAAACAGAAAACAATAATTACTGCAATTCTGGAAGATTAATTATGAAATACTATTGGTAAAGATTATCCAATTTATTTATTTTGCTAACAAATATGAATAATAAAGTGGCCATTGTTTTGATAATGCCAGTTAGTTGGGATGGGATTGACAGTCAATCCACTAACTGTTCACTTTAGTAAATGTATCATTGAAAGCAGTTCATTGAAGTTTGTTTAATTTAGTTCTATAAAAAAATAAATTACTATCTAATTTTATCATTCTTAGCGACTTTAGATACCCGCCGCATTGAAATTTTAATTGAGGTTTACTTCAACATAATGTGCTAATTATAGGCACAATTAAATAGTTTAAGGCCCTCGGGCTTGCTATACTCATAAAAGTAGATAATATATATAGTTATATTAATATTTAATTTGGGCTGATAAACGAAAAGGGTGAGCTGACTGCCACATCTCAATCTAACAACTATCCAATTATAACATGTACTCAGTCATGGAAGATAGTTTACATTGTTAACATTATAATAAATGTGACTCGCTTTGTTTATGAATAGATGGTTGTAATGGCTACCATGATGGTCTGTTTCTTATTATTGAGTTGATGTGATAATCAATGACCTATCCACTTGTTTCTTACATACAATGAAGATTTATGTTTTTTAATTCTTACAGATTAGAGTTGTATAACATCAATTATGAAATAATTTTTGTAAAAAAAAATAATTGTGGATAAAACGTGTAGAAAGTTTAGAAAACAAATGCAGAGATGGTTAAGGTGCAGTCTAAGGATTTCCTTAAATACTGACTAAATTATAAAAAATCATAATTATTTATTGTAATATTAAAAAAATTATTAAATAAATCAGAAGATGCTGAATATGTGATTCCTATTGTTTGCTCTTGTAACTTTATTCTTTCCAATATCTCGGAATGTCTTTATCCCTTTGACATGTGTTACCTTTATGGAAAAAATTAAAACTTATAATCTTAAATAGCCTTTGAAGGTGTTAATGTAACAATACTGACTTTTTTAATTTAACATAATTTGTATTTTAACCAATAAATTTTGAGACCTTGTGGAAAACATTAAAACTTCAAATAAATTGAATTAATTATGAGTTTGCTATTGTTGAATTTACATAAGTTGATAAAAGATGATTGTCTCGTTCCTGTTTAAAAGTAGAGCATTTCGTGTCGAGCTTGGAAATAAACATGTTAAATAATTTTTTTAAACCCAGAACTCAATGAGTATATAACTTCATGATGTATTCATAGATTTTGTTTTTGATGCCATATTCACCCAGTTTCTCTGGGTCAAAAAAAGGTTAACAACACCTTTTCCTTTTATAAAACTGGTTAAGATTAAGTCTTGGATAAAGCAACTTAAATTACCATTCGCTCATTATTGATTGATCAAGTTAGGGGCCATTAAGTGCCCTTATTCATTATCAAGTCTACTGAGGGTGAGGAGACCTCGTGTTGCTTCTAGTTCATTATCTTATCTCATTATTATTGAATATTATAATTGATTGGTATCATTTAAACAAAAAACAGTTAAATCATTTTTATAATGAGAGTTTTTTTTTATAGTTGGGTGACGCCGGTTATGGGTTGGATCTTCATTCAATGAATAAAATAAAGGTTGGTCTTCCCACACTGAATTTTTTTATGTTTAGAGCAGCCTTTTGACAGTCGCAGCTGTCATTTCATTTTAAATGCTGAAAACATGAACAAATACAAGAATAACTATGTAACAACATAACATCACTTTAGTTAAGTAATCAGTTGAAACGTTAAAATTTATTTTCTGATAAGAATTATTTAAATATAATACAGATCATATAAAAACCATTTAGGGCTTCAATAAAAAAAAAAAAATATTATTTCAGTCATGCTCAGCTCGTCTCACGTGAATTTTGTTTCAGTGTGAAGGCTTCGTAAACACCATTACAAATGTCCTTGTTGTGAGGAAAAAATTGGAAAATTTTAAACAGGAAGTAGGAAGTGGATATCGGAGCTTCAGAGAACGATTGAGAGTTAACGATTTATATAACTACGGTTTGCATAGTTGTCAAAATTCATGGTTAATTGATGTCAAATTAGTGGATGAGGCTCAATATGGACTAATTCTGTTTTGGGGATGCCGTTCGTGGATGAACAGTTGACAATAATAAACATTACTATGTCCAAAGTCTAAAAACCCTTTATTTATGTGGCCTTCACCAATAGCAGTTTTCGCTGGAGAAAGTACGCATGAATAGAGGTTTTTTTATTTTGGCAACAGATATTTGTTATTACTGAACAATGGGAGTAAATTAAATTAATGCGGACAAATTAGAACCTCTTGTGATCAGTATAATGAAAATCAAAATGAGAAACAACGGGTCTCAACTTTATGTGTCTTATGAATAACAATGTGGTACAGGTAATTAAATTAAATTCAAGCTAGAAACAAATAGATAATTTATTACTAAGAGAAGAAGCTTAATAAAATAAAGTGTATACCTCAGTTAAAAATTAAAAAAAAAAACATTCCAAAAACCATATTAAATAAACACATGAATCATTAAAAAAAACAATATGATACTAAATTGAAAAAGAAAACATATACGTAAATAAATAGGTAGTCATTAGCAAGTTAATTTCATTGATGAATGAAATGGTTTGCCATCTCACAAATTTTTTTATTTTTATTATCCTGAATGCTTAACATATAAATGTCTAAGGAGTGCTGTCATCTGGCAGAGGATGGTTGGCGAGCTCATTTAAATGTTGGTGCAACTAAACAATCTTTACCTTTGCATGCTATTTATCTTTTATTTCCATTTGTATCCCCCTAACAAATATATCACGGGAAATCAAAGATATTACGTAAGCCTGTTTTGATTAATGGACTTTCGTACTGTTAATTAGATATACTGTTTAACACAAATGTATTTACCCTGTTTTAGGTAAATTCTCGAGGATCTCATTACTTATTCTAAACAGTGAAGTGTACTGTACAGTTTTTCATCTTAAAATCCTAATGTAAAATTCTTTATTTACGGGCACACTTCTTTGTATGGCTATTTATAACGTCTCGAAAAGAAAAGACCTGACAGAAAAAATCTTCTGTAATGTCGCCGTGATGTTAACAACCAGGCCGGATTCAGGCATACAGTGTATTTTGAAACTTCTATGGATTAATAAATTGGATAAAACTGGACAACTTTCACCAAGTCAAGCCAATTCATATTAGTAAACTCTTGTTATTTATTTTCCCTAATTTTTTAATAGATAAATAAAATGTGAGATCTGATTATTTTCAAAATTTCAAATTTATCATTTCTTGACAAATCCTCTTGATCGAACATAAGGGCCTTAATCAGTTATCCTTATCCAGGACGGTCTTCAAATTTAGAAGTGGCAGTTCTCTCCACTTCTTTCTCACCTTTGCTACAAATTTTTTGTAACTACGGACTTCTATGACAATCTCAACTTATATTTTTTTCCTCTATCTTGAATTTCTCAAGTTCTTTAAGGCCTAAATAGTTGAGTTGTTTAAGCCCATATTTAAAAGAGAATTGGTTAACACAAACACCACCGATATAAATGATTATAAGCCAAAGAAAAAATATACTCGAAGAACTGGCTTGTCATGCACATGTGTGGTCCTTGCCAATATGAATCCTCTTTGGCCGAACTCTCGCAATGACTGAAATCTTCCTAAGTTTGAGTCCAAATCCTCCCTGTATATTTTTTCTTTAGTTAATAATTATTAATATTAGTGGCATCTATACCACAATAAAAATAGGCATGTTTCTGATTTTGAATCAAACGATGATTTTTCTAAAATTTATAAATTATTACATACTTCTAAACCTCCAATAAGATAAATAAAAAAATGTTCTAAAATTTATTCTCATTCGCATCAGTAAAGGCAATGAATAATTTCTGAAATGGTCAGGTTGATTCGGCATCTAATGACCCCAAATAATAAACTAAACCACAATGATGGCATATACTGTTGTTTTTTATCAATAAATACTGCACACTTAGGATCAATGTAAGGAACCAGTAGATATGAAATAGACCATTCACTTTCCAAGTGGGGGGAAAAAAAATCCTTATTTTAACTAATCTTGTAAATATACAATTTTCGTTGAATAGAAATGATTCTTGTTTTTCTCAAGTATTTCCAATTTTGAAAGTTGAAAAGGATTTATAGTGGAGTTTAAAGTTGATAATTATCCTTCATCTGCACAGCATGCTCAGATTCAAGTTCGACGACTTGCTGTTCTATTCTAGTTCATTCATTCTGGAAGCATTTCAGCCGACGTTCCGCCATTCCCACATCTACTTTAATTATTAACAAGTAGGGTTTAAGTCTGGTAACTGAGCAGACCTCACTAGAACTCATATTCTCCAAGGCCCTGCAGGAAAGGCAACTCCAGCGATCAAGCCTCAATAATCAGCAGTGTGTTAAAAAAAAGTCGTACCTCTCAAAGACTTATTTCACTTGAGATAATAACTATCCCTCCTTGGTAAATGTACACATGGGGGCGAGAAGTTGTGCATTTCCAGCTAATCTCCTTACTCTCATTATTCTCACAGTTGTAGGCCAAACTGGGATTTATCAGTGAATAACAACACCAATTATCTCCTCAGCCCCCGGCTTCTGTGTGCGAGCTTTTATTCCAATCTGATTGTGCAATTTCTTCTGGCAACGCAGGCATCTTCAAAAAAAAAAATTTAGTGTAAGGTTCAGCTTCATGAGGTCAGTTGTTTATGCCAATTAAGTCGTATGAATGGTGGTAGATGGACTGCAACTTAATAAGATTTTGTAAAGAAACAGCTTTGCTACCTTTTGAAGGTAAAAATTGACTGAAAAGACACTAGTTGAACTTGAACACTTAATATAAGTTGTTAATTGCCTGCCTCTTAGTTTCTCAAACACAAACGATTAATAAGACTTGTTATTGTTAATGTGTGGAATGGCTCTAGATGGGTGCAAGTTAATCCATCTTGGATCATCCCAATCGCACATAGCTGGGTTTCATTGTCTTAGTGAGGTCTTTCCATTTCTTAACACGGCAATGCTAAACAAATTTAATAATAAAACAGTGTCTAAACTACATTTTAAATAAAAAGTTTGTTAATCGTTATTCAACAAAAAAAGAAAAAAATAGCACAAGCATTAGCGCCATTGTTCTATAGATTTTTTGATATTTTGACGCTGTTACAAAATATTTCAGTAATAATATCTATCATTTCAGTTATCATCATCAATTGGAAATCGTTATGGAGGATCACAACAAAGTGGACAGGACTATCCACCATTGCTCAATAGCTTATATGGACCATCAAGTGGGGGCAACAGTGGTGGCTTCAATCCGATGCAATCAGGTCTCCATCCACTTGCTTCACGGCAACAGCAACCACAGAGTGAGTTCTCCAATAGGACACTTTCCAACAGCGGTATGTGCCAACACTGCAATTACCATACAATGCTTTGGCTTCCTTCTCGCTTCTGCTTCTATGCTTAACCTTTCAACTTTTTTTTTATGCTTTCGTCTAATGCCTTTTTTATCAAAATTGTGGTGTGTTATACTTGGAGTGCCATGGTTTAGTGGATAAGGCACATGACTGTAAAACGACAAACTGCGAAACCGTAGTAAAATGATTAGACAAAAGGAACTTTAAAGTAATTCATGCAACAAAGATTGGAATTTTATGAATGTAAATCAAAACATTTCTTTATACTTTGTTTTTTTGATGCACTGAATTTTATTTACATGTTCCATTTTGTTTAATTTGTGTATGTAATTCTCCTAGTTTAAATTTCCATAATTATTAATTAGAGATAAATAGTTATTTTTGTTTATTTAATATTTTTGGGAGACAAAAAAGTATTGATATAATCCACCAACCGAATCACAACTTCAACAGACAGATAACTCTAATAAAATAACTATTTCATAATGTGAATTCTTTCGAATGGTATCAATCGTGATTGAAAAAAAAAGTGGGGACAACAATCATTAAGAAATTTGAACAAAAAAAGTGAGTCTAGGAATCTACTTACCAAGAGGAGGGGCTACAGTCATAGGTTTACCGATTTCACTGAAACTTTTTTTTGGTGATACTGTTGAAATACTTGGCAAGTGCCCGAATGTTTTTGCCAATCCTAAGAGCCATATTATGTTACATAATTTCAATCTGTGTTCTTGCTAGATGTTAAGTTTAGTGAGTGTATGAAAACAGAATTTATTTTATAAAATTTACATCAGATGTGTGAAATACTCGTGAATGCATTTATTTTTATTTTTCAATTGCATTGAAATTAGGAAATCATCTGATTTTATTCACCTGCACTTCTTATAGATTCCCTGCCTGTGTAGAAAAGACCATTATTTGACAGCTAGCTGTAATATCACCATTATGTATTGAAATAATTTGTGAATAAATAGCTGACTAGCAAAGCAAAGAAAAAAATATTTTTTTAACAAGAAACTAACTTATTTGTTTTTACCCTTCAAAAAAATGAATTTGTAAATCCCCAGTTCTTAATTTTTGTTTTAAAACCACAACAAATAGATAATTCCAGAATGACTTTGTTAATCCACACGAAAGTTAACAGGGAACTAGAGGCCACGTGTAATGAATGAAACTTATCTGGTCTCTGTAAATAAACTGGAAACTAAGTAATAAGATAAAATATTTTAGGTTTTTTTTGTTGATTTCATCATTATTTTTCTTATTTATAAAGACATCAAATCTAATTGCTGTTGACTTATACTGAAAGAGAAGAAATTTGTATCTGGACGAAATAAAGGCGACTTTTGAAGACTTAAGCAAAATAAGACATTTTGATTGCCACAAAAAATTTTTATCTAAAAGTTTATTGGGGGTGTTAAAACGGAGTATAAAGTGTTTTTTCCCTAAACTTTTTTACTTTCTTTGCTTGAAAGCATGAAATAACTGATTTTTGTAGTTTTTCAATAAGCTATGCTCATTTAATATAATTTGTCATATTTTTTCCAAAATTTATATTAAAAAACAACAACAAACAAGTCAGGTTATTTATGGTATCCTTATTTTACTGTTTAAATATAGAAAGAATGTTAAACAATATCATTTAAACTTATAACATTTTTTTTCTTGGCTCTAGGGTCTCACTTGACTAAAAGCTTTGACTGACACTTATGGCAAATATTTGTTGACCTAGTATCACCGAAAAAAGTTTTATTGGGATTGGTGACTATATGACCCTAGCCTCCTCTGGTTCAAAGAACTACATGATTTCCCTAAAAGCAGATGCTGAAAAGGGAATCTGTATTATAGCGAATAAACAAGCTGATAAAAAAGCAATATTGAGTGATACAAATTTATTATCCTGAGTTTATGGTTCTTAAAAACTAATTAAATTATTCTGTGAAAACTACTATGTAGTTTTTATCTAAAATACTTCCTTTTATTTCTTAAATCACCCGAGTTGCATACTTTTCAACAAATATTGTAAATAATTTAAACAATAATATAAAAAAAAAAATCAAAGTGAAAACAGTTGAAACATGTTAAATACACGATTTTGAACAAACTTATCTATTAATTTTTTCCCCCTTATAGCCAAAATGACAAAAATACTGACCTACTGAATCTAATGTGAAACTTCTAATCATTAGTTTTAGGTAGCATAGTTCTTCTATTTCTCAGGTGACATTTCTAATACAAAATATATACAAAACAAACAACTACTAATATTTTCAAAATAATAATAAAAATACACTTATTTCTTACTGAACCCTTTGGCCCTCTATGTGTAATGCCTACAATTAACATACAAGTGTCAAATAAGTGATATTTATATATGATTTTGTAAACTTTTTATATGATTTCATTTAATAATATAAACAATTATTTTTTTTTTTAATAAATATTTGTTATCTCTATCAAAATATGATGAAATAACCAAACCGTTTTTTCACAAAAACAAAATATTGTATTAATTACAAATTTTAAATAGAGTAACAATAATCATTAAACTATAATAATTTAATAATGGTTAATTATGTAACAATTAAATTAATTGTAACTTCATTAATTATTATTATTTATATATACCATATTGTCCGAGATAAAGGCACAATGGAATTCTGCTACACCTATTCCTGGTTTAACAATGATTGACCTTTATGGCCTTGACCTTTAAACAAAGTTAATATTTATATTTGGCAACACTCCAAGTAAATCTGTTATCTTGTTTATGAAATAAGTAAACAACAATATTTTAGCAGCTATGATAAATATTTGCAATATTTTGTCTTTAATTTTGACTGATCTCATTATTTTAAAGTTAATTTTAAAATATCACCAATATTATTTGATGCTTGTGTATTTATTTATTTTAATTTCATTACGATGCTTCTTCATTTTTTTTTTTTTTATGAGATACAGCAACTAATATGTTTTTTTCTTTGGATTAGATTTGAAGAAATAAAGGTTAATGTGGATTTGGCATGGTATGGTATGGTTTGTAGTTTGGCATGACATCAGTAAATTACTTAATACTTAATTTTATTATAGATATGAATTATTATTGGTAATTGTTCAATTTATGATTATTACATTTTTTTTATACACCTTCTTTATCTACTGGTATCAACATTTCTCTTCAACTTTCTTTTTATCACTCTTATCACTCTGTTTAGACTTAAAGGAAGGAAAGGTCTTGTCAGATATATAAATTTATGATATTTAATATATTTACTTTAATTACAATTCAGATGCTATAAAATTTTATTTCATTTATCTATTAGATCCATGAATCAGTGAGTTTCATAAAAAAAAATTTTATATCTATTATGAATTTTTTTTTTTTCAAATAAATTGGAATGGTTAAAGTTGGGAATGGGGGATATTAAATTTGGCCTTAACCCAACCAAATTTCTACTATCATCTCTCATCATATCTAATATATATTAAAGATTTCAATTCGACAATTTTGTCGAACACTATCATAGTACTTACCGGAAGGTGAGCAAAATCCCATTCCCCATGCCTGAGTGAATTCTCTGTCTTTATGATACGAAATTGATTACTCAGGTGTAATTGATTGTGGAATATATTGAGTCCTGAGATGTGGGGAACTATCCGCTATTAACGGAACTATAACAGTAATTTAACTATTGAATGAAGATATATTATGACTCGTTATTTTTTTATTGACAGGCATTTTGAACCTCTACACTAAAATAGCTCAAATTTGAAACATTTTATGATAAAAGGTACTTCTAAGATTTTTTGTTTAATTTTGTCTCTTTTATAATCTCTCAAACTTTTGGGACTCCCTGGAATTATTGAGTAATTTCCTTCTAATAAGGATCAGTTTGCCAAGAAGATTTTGCACTTACCTAACTTAATTAAGTATACACAATTCCTACTGATCTTTAAATTGATTTGAATCAATTGTTACAATTTTTTTTTTTCTGGGCTATTTAGGTTATGCCAGCTTTTGTTTTATAATGAAGCAACCCTTATTAAATTTGATTTCAATTTTTTTTTAGACATGAAAAAACATTACTGATGGATTAAGGATCAATTAATTTTGTATTTTAATTAATTAATTTAACCTTGATTTTAAATAGTAATGATTCCTAACTACCTTATACAATTTTTTTGGGAAGATGTCTCGCTGGGGTACAGCCTCGAATATGATGGTAAATAAGTAACTAATCTGGTTTTGAAACCAGAAATCAGATTGAGTCATAATTACACAAGATTCTCAACATCATCTATCTATATGGCAGCATCCTCCATTGGTCTTGCCTCTTCATCAGGTGTTACACCTTGTATTTTTTTTTTTTAATATTAACTATGCATAATGAATTGAAGAAGTTATAGCATAATATCTTGTTTTCTTAACATTATGTAAAAAAACTTGGAACAAGACCTTTTCGTACATTTCTGCTCCTTCCCTAATAATATTACAATTAAATTGCCCTGTTGCTAAGTGTGATAACTGATGTGGAGTAGAGTCTGTTGTAGAAATGCTCATCGGGTCACGTAGTAGTACTCCAGGTTTGAGGAAACCATCTCCTACAGTTGACCAGTCGACCCAGGCCAACCCCAGGCAGAAGGATACCAGGAACCATCAAATGTTAGTAAATGTTATTTATTAAAAAAAAATTATTGGTTACTCATGTGTCTTTTACAAAGAAAATTACAGGAAAAAACATGAATGGTGATATTATCGGAACAAAGGTATTAGATGAGAAAGAAACCTTGTCACCCACCACCACTTTACCCAGGAGCTACTTTCTAATTTTCCCTTTAAATAATAATTTGTTGATAAAAAAAAATAGGTTTATAATCCCTGCACAGTCTGGAAGAATAATGTCACATACACATCTTATTAACTTTGATCATCACATTAATTATTCATTGGGCATTGTTGATTGCTGGTTGTTTTTGCTTAAAGTTATAGCAATATGTTTATTTTAATATATTTACAGCTTAAAATATTATTTATTAACATAGAATATGTTTTATTGGAAGGGGTATTGAGAGGAAAATGATCATGAAAAAAAATCGTTACTCTAGGGTGCTTGTGCAGATGGTATTTGTTTGTACTTTAGTGGGTCTTAATAATCATTAGGTATTCCGTAACTACAGGGTGGCAGGGCTGGCAAAATGCCAAGAGGGCCCCGGCCCAAGTGGCCGCGAGCTCAGAAATATTGTTTTAACATTGTACCTATTTATAAAAATATTAAAATAGGTTCAATTGAAAATTGTTATTGGTTGTGGGTAACTAAACTACTCTTAAGTATAATAAAGCTTAATGATAGGGCCCCCATTAAAGTAATTTGCCACGGGCCCCAGATGATATAGTTACGCCACTGTCCTTAGGTGGGTTTCGAACATTTAAATTGACATGTGGTCAGATTTGAATGATTGTGAATGAAAAGCTGTCTGAGAATCAATTGACAACAATTATTTTATTTTCCTTACTTTAAAGTATTTTGCAAATTACACAACTTATAAAATAAATAAAATTGAAACATTTTTGCTATGGATTATGTTTCTGTGGAAATGCCCAAATATTTTTTATTTAATTTTTAATTACAAATGGGATTTTATACCAGTTATAATATTGAGGTGATGTAACAGGTATGATCCAGTGAGAACAACAATGGTGTTGCTCAAGTTGTCATTTCTCAGTTGATTTATAGCCCCTCCCTCAAACTTCTATTATACACACTCACACAGAGGGGCTTCTGGAGGTTAGCTGATACAAAGAAATAATGCTCAAATGGTATATGCATTTCAAAATTATTGAACAATTGCATTTGAAGATTACAGAAACTAATAGGGAAAAAAAATGTCTTAAGTGATATTAGCATGAGGTTTTAGATAGAAAATAATGTGGATAGACACCAAGTGAAGAGGCTGGATTGAGGAAACCTTAACCAAAAAAACAAGACATTGTCATTCTCAACAAAACCTGTCAAGTTTTTAGGGAATTCTTTCAATTTAGACTAAATAAAACAATCCGCTTAATGTAGGCTTATGAAACTGTGGTTGTTAGGAGGGTTAAATTCTATGGAAACCTTACTAACAGCAAAAACTATGATTGGCCAAGACTAGATAAAATCAAATAGAGAAGAGAGATTTTTAATTACAACAAAGATCAGAATGTTACAAACATTAATTTAGAATTAGTTTTAATCGGGAGGTAATTTCACATCATTTTTTATGGATCAAATTGTACTTCCATGTTCCAATTTGTTAAAAAAATTTTATATCTTTTTGGCGATAAAACAGGATATATACAACTAGGTTAATGCCTTGACTGAATCACAAAGCTAAATAAATGACTGAAAACAATTCCTATTAGACCACCCATTTCATGATAATAGTTGTAGTGAGAATTTTTATAAGCATTAATGTGAGAAATTGGGGACAAATAATATACGGTGTCCTAGAATTAACGCAAGATTTGAATTTGCCCCCATTTCTGCAGTAAAGTGCCTGGCAACCCTAAAAAAAAAACAATTTGACAGCTGTCAGTTTAGAGTTAGTAAAAATAGAGCGTTACACGATAGAACAACTTATCTTTATTGTTGAACATTATCTCAAAAATAATGAAAGTTTGGCGGCTGCAGTTCGAAAATTCCATTTAAAGTATGGTCGGAATAGTGTTTTGACTTCATCAACTGTGAAGAGATTAATTGATAAATTTAGGGAGACTGGATCAGTTGGAGACACTCAACACACTAGTCGTTCAAAAACAAGCCGTTGAAATGTCAATATCGAAGCAGTGCGTGAGAGTGTTGTTGAAAATCAAGGAACATTAATGCGGTGTCGTAAACACAGTTCTTTGTGCCGAAATTGGATAATATTGATGTGGATAATATGTGGTTTCAACAAGATGGCGCCACACTGCATGAGACATTTCCAGGTCGTGTACTCTCTCGTTTTGGTGATCGGAATTGGCCCCCTAGATCGTGTTATTTAACACCTTTAAATTGGTTTTTATGGGGTTATTTGAAATCAAAGGAGTATGTCAACAAGCCCACATCCAACCATGCATTAAAAGAGGAAATTCAACGCTGCATCAACGAAATTCAACCACATTTATGTCAAATGGTCATGGAAAATTTTGACAAAAGAGTGCATATGTGCCAGCAAAGTCGGGGAGGCCATTTGCCCAATGTGTTATTCCATAAATAACCCTAACCTATTTACTTTATAATTCAATAAAAAAATAACAATAAAAATACTAAAAGCTGTGTTTTCTATTTAAATCAAATCTTGCGTTAATTCTGGGACACCCTATAGTAAGAAATGTAAACAAAGAACAAGCATCCCTGGTTGGCTTGTTGAAGAAGAGCATTTTTAATAACTTTCAACAGGAACCATGAAACTGATTTCCTGAAAGGCCGCTGCTGATTTGTAGGAGGAAGAGATAAAAACAAATTATAAATAAAGCAATAAAAACCACAAACTACAAAAGAGTCACAAATTGACTATCATGAATAAATGGTGAAGTCGCATTTAGTTAGTACCAAGTACATGGTTTTACTATATTTTGTCTGTTTATGAGATTTATTGACTTGCACTATTGACCAGATCTTATAAAATAAGACAGGATGCCCTAATAGGTTGGTAATTATATTACAAAGATCTGCCATGTAATATAGTGCGTGCATCCTTTAAAAATATTTTAGTTCTGATAGTGTTGCTAGTCTATTTTTAAAAATATTTTAGTTCTGATAGTTGCGGTATTGACTTATCAATGTATGCTTATAGGATGGGGGGCCAACGTCCCGGCCAAGATCACAGAGGAGACAACAAGGTAGGGCGTCCCGGTCAGATGGCACAGCAGAGAACACGGACGTATCAGCAAGTAAGTGCTCAAGAGGTATGTGTGAAATAAATGTTATCCCTTTTTGTTATTGTAGTTATTAACTTATTTTTTAATTATGCCACAACAATAAATAATAATAATAACACGCGGACCTGTAATTATATTGATTGTTAACTTGAGAAACTAACTTTTTTTTTTCATTCATGTCACCCTGTTTAAATGAGAAAAAAAAATGTTTTCTTTCAAACTTCATAATAACTGAAACTAGTTATTTTTATGTGAATAACCCTTTTTTCTAATAAATATATTTATATTCTTAATTCTAATCTTAAAAATCAATAAAAAATGATTTATTGATTAGCAGTCATATTGACAAGATTGGAGAGTTTTATTATTGATTGCTTAAGTTATGATATTGAGAAATGATATGTATATTACGAGCACTACCTTAAGTAGCCCAAATGCTTAATCCATGTTCTTCCTTGAGGTTTTGTTTTAACTCTTGGCCAGATCCCGATCGGCAGGTCACATCAATCCTATACTAATGTGTTGTGTATTATAGATCAATAAAGAAATAACAAGTTGTGTGTTCACGTGCACTAGTTTATTGAATGTTTGGTTTGAAATATAAAGCAGAAGTGCAGACCAGTAGTCAAGTTTGTACCAACCCGCTCGAGTATATAATTATAAGTATAATGAATACAAATAATGTGGATAAATAGTTAACTATGTTCACGATAGTTCTATAGACTGCATTTTTCAGCTTTTTGAAGGTTATTCGCTGAATAAATAAACATACTGTGCCTTCATACAATTTTTATTTTATTGTAATGCCGCTTACAGTTTTGTTCTTAACTGGTTTAAAATAATAATATTTAAGAATCGATATGAAAAACCTCTTTCACAAGAATATTGTTCAAGAAATGTATGTACAGAAGAAACAAAATTATCTTCAATTATTTTATGGTTGCCAGTAAATACATCATTTTTTCATAGCTAAATTTTCAAAATTTATATAGTTGACTGATTTGTTTGGTCAAATGTTAGTTACTTATCATCTAATTAATAGATTCTGTTTACTTGTGAATTCTTTGCTTTTAAAGTATAATATAATAAAACTGTTCTCAGTGTAATTGAGGAAAAATAATTTGTTTTTGAGAATGAGTTGAATGATTTTCATTTTTTCTACAAACTGTAGAACCTCATTAATCCGACCTCAACAGGACCAGAGGGCAAGTCCGAATCCGCTCAAAGGTCGGATTAACCGGAGATGAAACAAATACATTTTTTTATTGAAAGTCTTTGTTACGTGCTTCTTGCTTTACAGTATAGTACACAATTAAATTAAACAAAATAATATATGACTTAGACAACTACATGGTCTTGAGACTGTTGGTGGAGTCGGCTAAATATAAATATAAAATATGTAAATATTTTATTTATTTATTATTATTATTTTTGTTGAAATATAAATATTATTGAGGCGACAATTGCATTGTGAAGCTTAGAACAGGTTTATCGTACGAGGGAGAATGGGTTTTGCAGTATGGTATGGTTTGGTTTGTCTGCTTATGTATGTCAATGTTATGTTAAGTGTATTAAAAGTGTCCTGTTCTACTTCTGTGTTTTCGAAATATGGCCGGATTAGCTTGGTTCTACTGTAACTAGTAATTCTCCATACTATCAATTGTCAATATCAATATGATAACATTACATAATACCTCATATTAATATTTACGATTAATATTAATTTAAACATTATTCTCAATCAGGTTCTGTAATGACGACATGATTAAAAAAAAATATATATATAAAACTTATATTATTGCTAGATTATTAAAATTGTTAGTTGTTGAATTAAATTCCATTGGCTTGTTTTTTTTTTCTTTTTTACTAATTTTCTGTTTCTTATTCTTTCCTTAAAGTCTCTAATACTCTTAGCTAACAGACAGATAATGCTGAATCGTTTTCAACGTAATACGTAAGGACATGATAAGAAAGGGAAAAGACTAGGCTAGGGGTTAGTTTAGATTCATGATAGTTCGTAGTATTGGGATGGGAGAAATCGAGAACTTGGATGACCACTGTTTGTCTTCCATTCATTTCTTGGACGAAGCCTACCTGATGACTCTTCTTCGTGATGAGAAATTATTCTTACTTCTTTAGGGACTCATTTCTCTCATTATCGCATGAATAAAGAGGTAAGAGAGAAATTGATCTATGTGGCAAAACAAAAGGTAAAAAAATATTGAAATCAATCTAGGAAAACATTTAATCCTTCGTTTGTTGACAAATAATGAGTAACAATGATATGAATAATCCCTAATGTCTCTCTTGTGTAACTAATCCTATTACTATAAATAAAATAAAACCTGGGTTAGGCTCCAGAACTAAGAAATCTCGAGATTTATAGGTGTTGCGATTTTTTTGATTGAGAGTGCATAATTTAATTTAGAAATGGTATAGAAAAAGAAAGGTGATAGGGAGATTAAACTATTCAAATACTTATGTTAGAGCCAGCAAGGTGGGAGCGGTCGCGGTTGGCAGAACCAACAGCAGAATATGAACCGCCAGCATCAACATCAGCAACACCAACAACAACAGCAGCAGCAACAGCAGATGCAGAGAAATAACAGACTGCGGCTTGGAGGAGGTAGGCAATTCACAAGAGGTCCAGGTGGCCCTCGGCCGAAGTCTCAGCCCACCCAGCCACTCAAATTTGAATCGGACTATGATTTTGACAAGGCGAATTCTGAATTTGAGGAGCTCAAATCGGAAATATCAAAATTAAAATTGAGTGAGTTTTCTTGTTTTCATATTATTATTATTTTCTTCTGTGAGATTAATTGTTGGTGGTGTAGGACTTAAAGTTTCGAGGAATAGGACATTCATTGATATGTATTACTTAACACGTTGCCGCACACTTTTAATTTGACGATCGTGCTCAGAAACACATTTTTTTTTTTCAATGATTTAAGACTGCCAGATAAAATCGAGTGTAAGTTGTATGTTTGGAAGTGAAAATTATCACGTTTGGCCACAGTTTTTCCAAAAAAACTGTCGACTGCTATAACCGTCATTTGCTAATCATGTCATTTTTTCTCTTCCGTCGTGACGACTATACGGCATTTGCTTTACTAATTCAAAATGATTCCTATGAATAAAAGAGAGTAAATAGGTGTAAACTTAACATAAGAAAATCAGTTTGAAATATGTGAATGCTGCTTGAAAATTAACGAGAATTGGCTGGAGTATGGAGTAAATTTTGTTTAAGTTTTGGGTACTGCTGTCAACATGTCCAGTATAATGTCCATTGTTGCATCGTAGTAGCCGTTCAAACCGGCGACCCGTCATAGTGTACGCAAATATTGGTGAATAGTAAAGAGGATTATCAGTAAACAAGTGTTGATTTTTTTTATCGATTAAAATGTGCACGACGGCTATAGCCGTCATTTGGGGCAACGTGTTAATTCATTGTAGGTTTCCTAAAAGCATTACTTCATTTTATTTATTAACTTGTCAAGGTACATTTTTCCCATACATCTTGGTGTCATTAGTGGTGTGCTGAATTTACTTGAGCCAATTGATTGCATTGAATTGGAAATTATTTGATGGCCTTCTAAAGGGTGTCCCAGAATTAATGCAAGATTTGATTTAAATAAATAGAAAACACAGTTTTTAGTATTTTTGTTGTTATTTTTTTATTGAATTATAAAGTAAATAAGATAGGGTTATTTATGGAATAACACATCGGGCAAATGGCCTCCACAACTTTGCTGGCACATACGCACTCTTTTGTCAAAATTTTCCATGACCATTTGGCATAAATGTGGATTTTGTTAATGCAGCGTTGAATTTCCTCCTTTAATGCACGGGTGGATGTGGGCTTGTTGACATACACCTTTGACTTCAAATAACCCCATAAAAAGAAATCTAAAGGTGTTAAATCACACGATCTAGTGGGCAATTCTGATCACCGAAACGAGAGAGTACACGACCTGGAAATGTCTCATGCAGTATTTGAATTGTTTCGTGGGCTGTATGGCATGTGGCACCATCTTGTTGAAACCACATATTGGCCTCAACAATATCATCAAATTTCGGCACGGTGTATGTGCCAAATTGATGTTCCTGGATTTTCTTAAACACTCTCACGCACTGCTTCCATATTGACATTTGAACGGCTTGTTTTTGGACAACCAGTGCGTTTAGTGTCTCCAACTGATCCAGTCTCCCTAAATTTTTCAATTAATCTCTTCACAGTTGATGAAGTCAAAACACTATTCCGACCATACTTTGTATGAAATTTTCGAACTGCAGCCGCCAAACTTTCATTATTTTTGAGATAATGTTCAACAATAAAGACAAGTTGTTCTATCGTGTAACGCTCTATTGTTACTAACCCTAAACTGACAGCTGTCAAATTGTTTTTTTTTTAGGGTTGCGAGCACTTTACTGCAGAAATGGGGGCAAATTCAAATCTTGCGTTAATTCTGGGACACCCTATATAAGTTTCCAACCCTATAATCAAATTTATTTACATAGATTAAATTTTTGGATTATTTTACGAATAAAGTTTTTCATTTTTATTATAAATTTAGTAGCATTAGGAAGTTCTTAGCTTGTGATGTGGCTTGCCCACAGAATAGTGATGTGCCTTGCTATTTTTATCATATTTGAGATGATGAGTATCTATGTCAATCACAGTTTCCATGTTGGGCTTGAAATATATACTATTAGATATGATAGATCTAAATAGGCACCAACTTGCTTTCTGGTAAATGTGTGCTTTTGGTTTTACATTAGCGAGTGGAGTGGCGAATCACACCAGATTTGGCACTAATAATGCTTAATAGTTGGCAGTGCCTAGTTAAATCTTAGATGGATAGATGCATCATTATCAATGCTAAAACAAGAATTAATAGAAATTTATGTACTCACATTAGAACAGAAAATCAAGATGTCTTTTTAGTGCAAATGCATTTTACACTTTTGATTTTAACAAATCCTCCATACCATCAAATAGTAAACTGGTATCTGTAATATATCATGAGATTCTCGTATGTACACTTGACTTTCATTTAATTTATTTTGTTCCAGAGGATGACTTATGTTCTAATCTTGTCTTAAAATCAATTTTGCTAATGCTCATATTCAATTTGATAACACTATACTTTTTTTGTTGGATTAGATGATAACGTGGAGGTACCTCCAGCTCCTCTGATGAATGGTGATGCAGATAAGAAAGATGATTCTGGAAACGAAACAACCATCGTGACTGATAATGAGGGGGATGATGCGTATTTCTACAACAAGAGCAAGTCTTTCTTTGATAACATCAGCTGTGAGGCGATTGAGAGGAGCAAAGGGTATGGACTTGTTGATTGTTTTTTGTGAGTATTTAAGGGAAATGTTACTTTGTTATTAAAGACTTATATGTTGGGGATAAGAATTCCAATATTAATTTTAAAATTAGGTTCAGTTTATTGTGTTATCATATAATTGCAAGTTAATTTTTTTTTCATTGTGAATCAGTCTATAGCTACCCAATTATTCAACTAGAGTCCCAATACAGCGAATGAGTATTGTTCATAACGCCTCATGCAGAGATATCTTTGTTTACTAGGTTACTTTGTCTATCCCTAGTTGTCATTTTGGAATCTCAGGTAAGCCTATGGGATGTTGGGTGAAATTATCTTGTTTAATAATGGCATTTACATTTATGTACTTCTCAGTAGGTTTAATCTTTTCTTATTCCTTCCATTTTTAGGGTTTGTTGGCTTTTGTTTCTTTCTAAATCGAAAACCCCTTACTTTTTCACCCATCTGCCTGTCTGTCCTAGAGATTCTGAGTCTCCTGTTTGACCTATAAACATGAAATAAAAATGTTAGATATGATTACCCAATGGCATAAAAATATTTTCAATTCCCTAAAATATGATAAGGTTTATTAGTCGAGTACTAATACTAATTTTGAGTTGGTTATTAAATTAAAGATCTTGATAATAGACTGAATTAAATTACATAACATTTTATGGGACTTTGGTGGACTATAATTAGGTCAAATAAAAACAATGCCATGACAAATAATAATTTCATTAAATACTTGATTACTGAGTATTAAAAAATAAATATTTTATGATTATATTGATTAGGGTTTAAAATTAGTGATATCGATGATCTGATCAATAATATATTTTATAAATAGGGATTTAAGAGGACTACAATTGTAAAAATCATTATGATCTTGTTCACAACTTAAACTCAACCAATGATCTTACATGCCCACGATATTTTGTGTGACATCTCTGTTTGATACCCCGATTACACTGTTAATAAAACAATAGATATTATCTTATCTTTTTGAGTAGGGTATCAAAATAAAGATCTTGATGTCCTGATTATCAATAACAATAAGACATATTTCACGGTTAGATTTTTGTGGACTGCTGTATTTCCAGAAAGTCGATAAAACAGAGATTAGTAGAATCATTTTCACACCTGGAATTGTGTGATGCATCACACTTGAATTGATTTTTTTTCTTTCCAAAGGTTAGACATATGTCTACCTTTTTAAATAGGGTATGATTAAGTTTTTGGATCAAATAGCTGTCATTATCATTAGGTTATATTATTATTGCCTGAGATATTAGTTAAGAAGATGAATGATGTCTGAAAAAACAAAAGCTTTTGTACATACCACATGCTATAAGATCTGGTCGTTTATGAATTCAAGTGCTTTTCTATTAATAAACCTTCAGTGATTGATCTTAATGTGATTAATCTCACCCCAAGCCTTGCTTTAAGTTGATTCTAGAAAAAGGGGATAGAGGATTGATAACAATATTACACCTCACAAGTTTTCAAAATAAGTTAGTTACATCTCTCATTGTCACTACTTAAAACATTAGTCATTTTCCCAGTCAGACTGCATCCTTTTATATACTCGATATCTATTCAGTTACTAACTGAACAAAGTTAGTTTTGAAATAGTTTTATAATTTAAACTTTGATTTTAGTCAGTGGTAGTAATGTAAGGTTCACATTAAAATCAACATATAATTTTTTCCTGGCTGTACAATATGTTCAAGGAATCTGTGTGGCTTATATGGCTAGGTGTCGCTCGATATCAGGTTATATAATGCACTTAGTTGGCTTCATAGCATGTCTCTATTCAGAGATAAGAATTCTAAAGAGATTTTTCTCGCTATAAATGTGAAAACTTCACTAAGAAAGTGACTGACAAATGGTAGCTTTCTAAAATATTATAATTATCACCCCTTAATTTTGATTAGCTTGACTGACATCAGAAACTCAGGTTGTCACTCAAAATATCTGACTTGTATCCACCTGACTTTTGAAATCCATGTATATCTTCTCGTGGTGTCTCCCATCTTGTCTAGATATAGTGGTTTAATCCTTTTTATTTTAAGTTTATTCGTACGCACAATTTCTTTTTGAAGTACATATTTTTTGTGAAAATTTAAATAATAAATCTTTTTGAGGTCTTAAGTAAGGCTAATGTTTCTCATTGTTATATGTTAGGCGATCTCAGAGAACTGATTGGAGAAAGGAAAGGATGCTGAACTCAGAAACTTTCGGTGTGGCTCAAGCGAGGAGAGGCAACTACAGAGGAGGGAGGGGTGGTGGAGCATACTACTATGGAGGAGGTGGAGGAAGAGGAGGAGGAGGCTATTTCCAGCGAGGATACAGGGGCCAGCAAGGTCAGCGCTACAGGTCTAGTAAGTCTCCATCCCAGAGGCAACCTCAGCAGACCCAGGTAACACATTTTCTATTTTAAATAATAATAATAGTGTGTTATGTCGAAGGAAAGAACTAGGATATTCAAATTCTAGAACTGGTGCAGTTATAACTTGATAAGCTCGAATTTGTTATAACACCAAAGCTTCAGCAATGAATTGTACCACAATCCTTCAATAATATTTTATTTTACTGTGGATGTCTCAAACCTTCATTGTTTCGTCAAGTAGCATCTAGAATTGCACATCAGTCACCATGCATAAATAATAAGGATCAACCATTCATAATTAATAAATATCAAAATGTATTTTTCATTAGAACTTGTCTTCCTAAGGGTAATTGTCTCATTATTGCTGGGACAGTATCATAATATTATTTTCTCACTGGATTGGTGTCTCCTCGAGAGTCCTAAGTTTCTAGAATAATAACTTGGATTTCAATCAGGTTTTTAATCATTTTCATTGTTATTCTTCCATCATAAATTTTTCCTGGAAATTTGTTCTCCAGGCTTCTAATAATTTCTTGTTAGTAGTGGCCAGATTCCCAGTATAGTATCATCTTTGACACTCCTGACTTGCTTGCCTTCTTCCTCTTAGTATGGTTGTTATGCTCCAGAATTTTTTTATGGCTTCTGAACTGTAATCTATTTCTTGTACGAACTCTTCCCAAGATCTTCACTTAGCATATTTTTATTATACATTTAAATTCATTTCTTCTCATTATATCCATTTTCCATAAGTGAAAATATCCATTTATCTGGCTCTTCATATCTTGCTAAGTCCTTTACACAGTGATTGTTGTGTTCATATGTGTACGTACCTTGTGATCAAGTCCAGCCTGCTGTTAACTGTGGTCGGTTACTTAACTCATAGCTACGCTGCGAGTAGAGGCCGAGTCCTTAACAGTCATGATCATTGTGTATTTACTATGCCTTGTGGTCAAAGCAGTCTGCTGTCTTTCAATAGCTAGGTCTCAAGAGTTGAGGGCTGAGTCCTTTCAATATACAATTGTGGTCCCTGTGTTTGTACTTTCACACGTTTTGTGCCCAAGGCATTCTTTGCACCTGTGTCTCACCAACAAGAGTCATCTTGCTATTTAGTACTGGTCCGATATTATTTCACCTAGATGTTCGAGGTACTTCATATATTGTGACGATCACAGTTTTGGTTGTGCCTGTGGAAGAACGGTTGTGAGAAACTTCCCTCCCAAGAAAGAGTGGAGAACGGTATAGTCAGTATTGCTGAAGGGCTGATATGTTCTTGGGAGGCACATACCAAGTTGGTAACTATTTTTGTTACAAATGAATTGGTACAAAGGGGCCTTGTATGTTTTAAGGTATGTGGAGATGATTTTACAAAATTATGTAATGTCTTACGTGCCTTTTATTGGCGTTGAATCATTGCTAATGGATAATGCCACATAAGCCAACATGTGTTTCTGAGGAGTACCTGAACATAACAGGTATCCCTAACCTAGAGTGGCCAGAAAGAAGTCCAATTCTTAACGCAATCAAAAATGTGTGGAACAAACTTCAATCTGAGATCATCCTCCTATTACGCTGGAATGCAGATATGAGACGGAGAAAGAGTGGGACTACATCCCCCAAGATTTTTTTTTAAAAACCCTTTTAATGAGCACGCCTAATAAGACGGAAGCAGTTTTTAAGGCAGAGAAGGCAATACTTCTTATTAAATGCCATTATAAGCCTTTAAAATTAAAATTTTGTTTGGTAAAAATAAATTTTTTATTTTAATTTAACCTATATATTTTAATATTTTGTTTATTTAGAATTTATGATTTTTTTGATGGGAAGTTTAAACTAGACAATCTCACAATAATAATCATAGCCTTTCAGTTAATATTATTACTCAACATCATTAAGAAGCTTTGCTTGTATTGTATTACTTTTTAAGAAATAAAAAATTTAAATATTTCTAAATTTAATTGATAATTCCTTTTTTACTTCCAGGTTGCAAGCACATAATGGTTTAAATTAAAATTCTTTAACTGACACCTGTATGAAGAAATTTAGATCAAAGAAGGAAGAAGATGGAAGTTTTCATTTCAGTTTGTTAGGAAAAAAAAGACAGTTTTCGGAAACCCCAAGGATTGGAAATTTAGGTTTTAATTTTAGAAGTGGACATGAACTAACGTGGATCGTGGTTATGTAGTGTACGTTATAAGTTGGATTTAGTAGTTTATATTTTGGATTAGAGTCATGTTATACTTCTCCCTGAAGGCCACTAACAAGGATTGAGTACTCACTTGCTGGCTGTACAGATTTGGAATGTATTGGTATGGATCCTTATTTAGGAAGAAGTTGGATGTTATGAACCAACGGGGAGGCATGACTGACATTGTACAAATTGCTGGACTCACATCGGCTACTAAAGGAACAAATCGGGACTTAAAGGGAAGATAAGCCATCTTCGGCGAAGAAGTTTTATTATTATTATGAGTCTCATAAGTTCTGGGACATTTTTGTGTAATGTAATATTGTGATTTTAATATTCTGTGGTATGACTCTAAATTAGCTTTAATCTTTTATTATATGGGATTATAGTAATGTCATTTAAAAGAAATAGTTATATGTACAAGATTCTTTTCAACAATAGGGCTAAAAGTAGTTTTTTTTTTTTACAAGCCAAGCCAAGACCTTTTTTGTGGTTTCTTTTCATTGTAATGTAATGCTTCATAGAACGGCAATGAAAGGGCAGAAACTTAATTTAAGAAATTATTTGCATGACTGTAAATTGATTTTAAGCATGCAGATCATTATCATTTTATTTTAATGCTTTTTTTTATTAAAGCAATCCAATATTTATAACTATTCTTGTAATAAATAGTTTTTACCCTTTCTGAGTATTCTTTGATTTATTAAAAAATATTTTAAATTAAGACAAGATTTTTTTTACTTAAAAGTTTATAGTAAAGACTTTTCGGGTCTTTTACTAACTTCAAATAATTTTCAATTTGACTATAAAATAGAAATTTTTCCTGCATAAATGTATGTTTAATATATATATATTGCATTTATTAAATTACAAATTTGTTTTGGAAGTATTTTTCACAGTATAATATTTGCTATTACGTAAGTGCTACTAAGCCTTTTTGGGAGTTCTAATATTTTCTAAAGCACTGCACTGCCTCATTTCACTGCTAAAATCAGTTTTTCCTAACAATAAAGTCATAAAATCTTCATAAATGAATAAATTATCTATAGCCAAGCTATCAGTGTCAGACGTCTTAATGTCAACTCTCTGTCCTTGCAATTTAATATCTTCAAAAAACCATTTGTCGCCTGCCCTCTTCTTTAAACCATACAAATTTATAAAGTAATAAATATGTTTCTGAGGCTACTTTTACGCCCATGTTATTGTTAAGCCTTGTTAAAAGCTGTAATTCTTTTTTTTTTATAAGCTGATGGATAGGTTTCTGTTAATGTTTCTTTCTTCCGTTTTAATTAATAGGTAATGCAAAGAGAGAATGCCGTAGTATTAAATGAAATTAAGCTTTGTTTATAAATAGTGTAAGATGTATCATTTAGAGAAAATTTTTATTTACATTTTTTTTTTGTACCGATTCACATATAGTTTATAAAAATATATGCTTATATATATGTATGTATAGCACATGCATGCATATAGGCTGATTATTTGTACTAACGTGTCAATGATTGTGCACAACATATACATATTATATATATAAATATATTAAAAGAAATAATGTTATTTTGAAATAATGTAAAATATTTATGAAAAAGAAAAAAAAAAAGAGAGAAGTAAAAGGATTACATTATTTTATAATGGACTTTTCGACTGATCCCCTATGTACTTTTTGTACTCCTTAATTTTAATTTTAATAAAATGATTTATCCATCTTTCAGGATATATTTTGTCAATATCGACCCTCAGAAAATATCAAGTGACTACTTCCCAACCAGATTGAAGGGTCTTAAGATAGATATAATATTTGTAAGTTTACTTTTGGTGTAAGTATGGTTTTGTTTCTTTTCGAAACCAGAAACCCTTAGGTATTTCTAGTCTTTTTAAGTCCTGCGTTCAAGCTAGAGACATAAAATTCTTCAAGGTCTTCTATGTGTCCATTTAATATAATTAAGAAATTTGTGTTTTGTTTTTTCAAACTTAAGTTACAGAAAGTCATTGAGACTGTTGTATTGTGTTCGCAACTTCAAGTCTACCAGTGTTTTTTCTTTAGAGACATATGTCTTGCAGCAGTGTCAGATGGTGCTGAAATTAAACCAGCCTTATGAGAAATTTTAAGTCAAATTAATTAATTAGTTACACAAAAATAAATATTATTCCAGAAGTCGGGCCTCAAAAATGTGATGAGTTTGAGAATTTCACAATAAAATATTAGGAAATTCTTCACTGAACTTGAAAACCACCTATTAGCATATTCCTGTAACAATTTTGTCTAAACTTTGCTTACATTCCCTATTGATACATAGAGATATGTACTACAAGGGAGCTTGCATATCATGAGTAATTGACTTGTGATGTCAAGGTTCTTGGCTCTAAATCATTACTGGGTGGAGATTCCTAAATAGTACTGGTTCGCTCCCAACAGGTCTGCCTTTCAGCCCAAAATGGGAGTATATAAGCATGTAAATAATTAATCCAAAAATAAAGTTAAAATGTACAGTAACTTGTTATTTTATATCTGTACCTCGGAGGGATACAACACGAGCTCCTTTGGATTCGTCCCACATAATACAATGGACAGAAGAATCAAAAAGGGTGTAATTCAACGTCCAAAGTTTTCTCTTGTAAAAGCTTATGCAATTTGTTATAAGGGGTGACGGCAAACATTTTTGAAGATCACCCGTTAATACCTTAAGTGTTGTATCCCTCCGAGGTACAGATATATACACTAATTTAAATTTAAGAACTACTGTTCAATGATGAACTATTAACATCTAGTTTTCATAAAATTATTTTAAAATACAGTCCAAGCTTGGTAATCCGACAAGTTGTTGGATTATCAGATATTTTCAACTACTGTGGGTCCCATTTAAATAATGCAAAATAAGGAATTATGGTCAAAACAATGCAAAGCTAAATTTGTTTTATTAATAACCATAACTTATAAATTCTAAAACTAAAACATAAAAAACCATTTTTGATATAATATGCAAAATATTGGGGTTGGCAAGAAAGTATTTTCAGGTTTTTGTGTAAAATAAAATTCAATTTTTTCCATACAAAAAATGAATTTCAATCAGTCAAATATCTTCCATTATGTTCTATGACCTTTTGCCATCTTTCTTTAAAGAACTTCTGGTCTTTATCCACAGAAAACCCAACCAAGTGCGATTTGAGGTCATTGTTAGCTATTACTGAAATTTTTACCATTTAAGAAGTTTTGTAAACTTCGAAATAAATGCTAATCCGATGGTTTAAAGTCGGGAATGGGATACCACTACCCAACCAAACTCCAATAGTTTCGTACTCGTTGCTAAAAATGTGCGAGGCCTCGCATTGTCGTGGTGCAACAAGATTCCTTTGCGATTAATTCTTGCCTTTTCTCTTTCATTGCTTCCTCCAATTTCATAAGTTGTTGACAGTAAACATCTGAGTAGGTCGTTTGGAAGCTGTCCAAAATACACAACATCTTTGTAATCCCACCAAATTGACGGCATGATCTTTTTTCTGATGCAATTCAGTTTTCGATGTGGTGTGTGCTGGTTCATCATGCTTGGATTATGATCTTTTTTGATTAACGTTATTTTAGACGATACATTTTTCATCGCCAGTGATAATTCTGCCGTTTAAAAAAAGGGTCCATTGCATTACGTTGGACATATTAATCACAAATATTGATTCTTTGTGTTAGATGAATTTCTTTCAATTTTTGCGGAACCAAATATCGAGCTTCTTACAAGTCCAAGACGTCTTATAACATTTTCAATTGTATGTGATACATTGTTTTGCAATCTCTCGCACAGTCATATGACGATTCGATTCAATAATGTCTTTCACACAACTTCAGAACGTTGGTCATCTTTCAGGGAAAAATCTCCAGAACGAAACTCTTTTTAACCAATTCTGACACTGCGTTCTGTTAAACAATCAACACCATAAACTTCAAATACCTCTCTGTGAGCCTCCCTCGGCCGCTTTCTTGGCTTTATGGAAATAAAAAAGTAAAATGTGTAGAAAATGCTTATTTTTGCACTCCATGTTAAAACTGACAGTTGTAAAAAAAAATTACACGGAATTCCTTTCTATAGGAACTTAAAGGTATTGACTACCAAATCTCAAAAGAAAAAAAATCTAACATTGACAAAAGAATAACGCTATCTACTGGTGCAAACCAAAATCACTTTATTGCCAACCCAATCAAGCAATAAATTATTTAAAATGATTAGTGCCATTAAGTAATAAAACTTCCCCATCTTTCCGCAATATGGCATTTATTCGTCAATAACGTTTTCGACTGATCTTAGTCCCAAGATGGCCATGTTCCACTTCCTCATTTAT
The DNA here is from genome assembly GCA_930367205.1 of Acanthosoma haemorrhoidale. Classification (NCBI taxonomy): domain Eukaryota; kingdom Metazoa; phylum Arthropoda; class Insecta; order Hemiptera; family Acanthosomatidae; genus Acanthosoma; species Acanthosoma haemorrhoidale. The sequence continues at coordinate 108,558,675 of OV884013.1, forward strand.
AGTTTACATAACATCCTTCTAGATGGATAACTATCATAAAGATCTTAGCCATATGAATCGGTTCATGCTAGTTGGCCATCAGTCACATTTTTATCAAAATTGAGATTTTACTAGTTTTGAAACCTAGGAGGTCCGGCACATCTATTCATAGTCTCTGTGTGCTCAAGAGAATCATGCGACCAGCCCTTGTTGGTAAAAACGCCATATGAGAGCCGGGACGAATGCTATAAATGCAATGGAACAATTGTCTACCGCTAGTGGCGTTAGTTATTACTTTATTAGTCTACTTTTTGTTTAGAAAAATGGCGGGTTGTCGGGGCAAGTCTTATATTATTTTAACATAATAAATCCAATTATTATATAGTTTTAAATAAACAAGAGCTTCTCACTTATCAGTGATAATCGTGCTGTAATGGAGGAGGAATCTACAGTTAAATAATCTTTGTAGACGAGAGTTTTTAAAAAGAAAAGCTTTATTATGAAGTACAAGCAAAACACTGTTATTACTAATATACAAATATTAAGAGTTATGTTACTACATATTAGGAGGAATGTCTAGAGACGGAGGCTGAAGCTGAGACATATGTATAAGAAAACGATAAGATTCTGGGAAGCAGGGAGGTCTTTGAAGGATGCGGTTGCTTACTTAGAAATAACAAGGGTTCTACTGAAGCCCCTTCCACTTGTTCTTAGCATTATAATACTTATGTCAAACCCAAAGGAAAAAAAGATTTTTCTGACAAAACCACATGGGAAAAAAATATTTAAAAACCAAAAATTACAAGGGTAAAAGATATGTAAATACAAAAGGGACTATAAAGCCAGCCAAAAGTGTAGGAACTGAATGCGGATAGAAGCCCCTGTCGAGGCGGTACAAAACAAAAATCATGCACTCTCAAGACTGTTTTGTGCCCTAACTGACAAGAAGATTCAAGGAGGCAAAACACTACTATCCTGCGAAAGGTCACAGCTATTGGTAAATAATCGCATGGTAATGCGATAGGGACTCCAGTTTGATTAAAAGGTCGAGTTGTTTATATTCAGTCAACCAGATTATAAAAACGATTGTGAACTGCATAAACAACCTTAGCAAATTTACTGTCAAGTTGGTGCTAACATCAGAAATACTAGACTATAAAAACTGGGGGGGGGGGGGTGCAACACAAACAAAAAAGACAAAATATATTTTGGGATAAATTCATTTTTGGAAATTTTTATATCTTTTAGGATAATCATCTGATTTCATTAATATATTTTATAAATCATCCATTGATTTGAAATACCTGATTCTGTTTATATAATGATCAGTACTAATTAATGTAAAACAACATAAATAATTGTGTGTTCCAGCATAGATGAGAGATCCTGTGTGAGGAAAAATCTAATGGGGTAAAGAGATAAAGGCTGGTACAATAAATATGATTTAATTGCTAATGTTTAGGGGTATTATTATTAATAATTAACAGCCAAAGAAAATGTATATTGACAAGATCGGGACCTATGCCACAATTAAAATCTCTCATTTAGGTTGATAGTGTTCCAGGTAAATGCCATTCTTCTTGGTGGCCAGGTATGCCGATTTTGGTTCTTTCTGGTAGATATGGCACTTCTGTCTGCCTAAGCTGCTAATATTTTTTTTCTTTCAGAGTGGGGGCTCGGCCAGGGCCTAAGCTATACCGTCATAAAAGACATTTGATCTTAACTATTGAATTTAATGGGGCCAAAATATGTCATGGTTAATTTTAACTGGTGTAACGGCTATGGTACGTTATTGGTTAAAACTCACTGTCTTCAATCATCAACGCCAAATGCAGTCTAGTGAAGCCTACACAGGCTCTAGGTCGGTGGCGGTAGCCACCATTCACACTCGTCTCAGAGACATCTTACTGCCCAGCTCCAGAAAAATAAAAATTGTCCTTTTTAAAAGGGGTCCTCCTTCAAGTTTGTGACCAAATGATTCGCTGATAGCCCAGCTGCACTCTCTTTGATCTGCTCAAAAGAATGGGTTCTTCTTAGCGACTCTTTAGACTCAAATGAATTAGTGGCGTTTTCTGGAGACCACTCTGCTCTTAAGCCCGTTTGGTCCTTTGACCAGCTTCCAACCTTTCCTCTCCTTCTGTTCCCCACGGCATACAGGGTTATATGGCTTGTCCCTCAAGCTCAGGGACAACTGCGTTCTGCTGACCCGGGGTAGTTTATTTCTATCTCTTAATCAACTGTATATTTATAATTACTACAAAATGAAATATTCTTTAAATATTTATAAGATATGGGGTCCATATCACAGGGTGGACGGACAGTAGTGAGGTTTGCTTCATTTTAAAAATTATTGAGAAGTTTATTGAGTAAGGAATAGTTTAAATAGTCAAATTCCTTGAAGGACATGTTTGTAACAGCTTAAACCTGCTAAATTTGCCTGGAATTTCAACATTGATTTATTATGGCCATTATTATCTATTGCAGTAATCAAGGTGGAAAAAGAGAGAAGAGAAAAAATTGTGTAGTTGTTACAATAAGAACAAGGAAAGGACATTTTTTTTGTAAACACTAGTTTAAGTATATCAATTAATTTATAACTGATTGCACTTTATTTCACAAATACATTAAAGCAAATCGACGGTTTTGCTGTATGATTCCCTGGGAGGTATCTTCGTTTTGTACAAAGCAGAGTTTTCAACGACCCAAACAGACCCTGATGGAGCATATCTTGTAAGATATGATACTGCGCTGCCAACCTTACTAGACCTGAAATTCAAATTATAATTGAAAATAAAGCATTGCATTTGTAATATTATGACCTCAATTAAACAAACAAAACATTATTAAATGGATGTGATTTGATGCTTCAGTGTACGTTTAGAAAAAAACTGTAAAAGGAAGTATTAAAATAGATTATTTATACCATAAGGTAGAACAAATTAAACTACCAATAGGATAGATGTGTACGCGAATAAATTAGCTGTGAGATCACCAATACTTAATTTTAGGTCAGAATTAGAACGAACGAGTTTCTCTGATAGAGAACCAACAGTGGACTGTAATATCAAATAACGACGACAAATACTGAAATCGAGTAAAACATAACAACTAATTATATTAATAATCAATAAATTAGATTCGAAAAAATTCCAACTTACCATCAATGGCAGAATCCCGTCGCCGCTGACCCGTCTCTCTGTAAGGGAAAAGGGGTGGTTTTCGGGATCGGATAGATCGAAATTGAAAAGGAAAATTTTAGGAATGAATCCCCTTTTACCTGTCCGGCGCTCGGTCCAGCCTCGGGTAATAGCTTCTGGCCTAATGGATGGTTTCTGACAGTTTTCCTCGATTTCAGGCGAAGGATACAACAAAACTTCCGACCATGTATCTGTTATGACTATCATCAGATTACCACAGATAACCTAGGATTCGACAAATTAATCGCATAAGTTAATCTCGACAATCGACAAATTCTGATGTTACTCCAACTAAGCTACGACCAGAAGTGCCCGGTTTCGACAAAACCCCCGACCGGTGTCCAACGCACGAAGTCCCGGCTGTATCTCATAGGTAGCAGTAGCAGCGATAGTCAACGAAATGAAATTCTTCCTATCATTTGAGTGTTTTTCAATAGAGCCTTGTATTCTATATTGCTCAACCAAATTTTGTTATTAAATTCCAGATTGGCTCAAACATACCCCCGCCCCTGAAGACTCCCCTTCTGAACAATCGACTGTATGTTTGGAGATATTCCAACAAGAAAAAAAACAAAAAAAAACGAAGTTCAAAACTTCTAACTTCAACAAACAATTGGACAGTTCACCCGAAAAAAACAAACAAAAAAAAACAAAACGATTCCACTGAAACCAAAATAACGATTATATATTTACAATTTTCTACTCCTTTACTGACTGGGCAAGGGGCAGAGCTTCACACTCGGTCGCCTCAACTTGCCTTTATTTGTCCGAACAACGGCCACTCTCACGACTCCATCTTGACCTGGAAAAACCTCCTCAACTATACCTAGCGGCCATTGTAGGGGGTCCATAGGACTCTGATCGATGAGAACCACCGTCCCCACGCGTAAGGCACATGAAGGTTGGGTCCATTTTGCTCGTACCTGGAGCTCATGCAAATACTCTTTGCTCCATCTGGACCAGAAGGACTGTACCAATTTGTCCAATAACTGATACCGAGAGAGACGATTCGAGGGCAATTCTAACACTGTGTCTGCAGGTAGCGATTTCAAGGGTGTAAGTGTCAAGAAGTGTGCAGGAGTCAACGCCAAAGGCTCTGATGGATCCTCCGAAAGAGGGCACAAGGGTCTGGAATTCAACAACGCCTCAACCTCGATCAACAAAGTGTTGAACTCCTCATATGTCAGGCGCTGCGCTCCGACGACGCGCAACAGATGGGATTTGACACTTTTAATGTTGGATTCCCAAATTCCTCCAAAATGAGGACTGCTTGGAGGAATGAATTTCCATTCAATCTTATAATCACTCAACCCGTCCACCACCGATTCTCTGAATTCTCGGGAAGAGTGTAAGCTGGAGAGTTCATTCAATTCTCTCTTAGCACCGACAAAATTTGTTCCACAATCCGAGTACATCGTGGAACAAGCACCACGACGAGCCAAAAACCTTTTGAATGCGGCCAGAAAAGCTGCAGTCGACAAGCCACTCACAAGCTCTAAATGAATCGCCTTCGTAGCCAAACAGACAAAAAGACAGATATAAGCCTTCTGGACGGCTGAATTCTGACGACGTCCCATACTTATTTGCCAAGGACCGGCATAATCCACTCCCGTGTTCCAAAATGCCTTGACTTGGGTCAATCGAGACTTCGGGAGATTTCCCATAAGTGGAAAAGACGCTTTTGGTTTCACTCGAAAACAAATGTTACACTCCCGTATCACTTTTCGGACCACAGACCGAGCGGAGAGAATCCAATAATTTTGTCTCAACAGCGACATCAACAAATGGGGACCTGTGTGAAGATTCGCTAAATGGTAATAACGCACCAACATGCGTACAAATGGATCGATTTTGGGAAGGATTATGGGATGCGCATATTCGAAGCCAACAGCTGCATTTGGCAGTCGACCTCCCACTCGAAGAACTCCATCGACTAAGAACGGAGTTAAACGCTGAATTTTTTTTGAACATAGTTTTCCATTTTTGAGGGCACGAATGTCCTGCTGGAAATGCTGTGATTGTATGATTCGACAAAGAATCTGTTCAGATTTGATCCAATCTTCTCGGGTGATCAACTCTTGGCGAGGGAGTAGCCGACCGAAACGCAAGACATAAACCATAACTCGCCGCAGTTTCGATAACGACGAATAGGAAAAGATGATATCATATATTCTATTTTCATCCCTTTCGGCTCGGGCAATCAAGCATGACTTCGGCTTTTGTTCCGGTGGTTCTGCCAAGTCCAGCGACAAACTTGGCGTTGGCCAACTTTCCTCATTTTCGACCAACCAGTTTGGTCCTGTCCACCACAACCGGTGATGGCACAATTCCTGCGGAGTCAACCCTCTGGATATACAGTCGGCCGGATTCTGTTTCCCTTCCACGTGGGCCCAGTTTTCCCTTTCGACAAGATTTTGAATCTTAGCCACTCGATTGGCTACGAATGTGGACCAGCGGCTGGGTGACGAGCTCAGCCAGCATAGGACTATGGTCGAGTCAGTAAACGCTCTAATCGAAGGACTGACGTTACGAGCCTCAAAACTATGAGTGACGAGCTTTAATAAATTGGCCAGTAAGAGTGCTGCACACAGCTCGAGTCGAGGTATAGAGACGGTTTTTGTGGGGGCAACCTTGGATTTGCCAGAAACCAGCCGCACAAAGGCATTTCCATGGTTCTGGACCTCCTTGAGGTAGACAACAGCCCCATAACCAGATTCCGAAGCATCAGAAAATCCGATCAAGGTGATTTGGCACTCGTGGGATATGCCCAGGAACCGTGGGATTCTAATCGCACTTAAAATAGAGCACTGCTCTTGAAATACATTCCATTTACCAGCGATCGCATTGCCAGGAGCCTGATCCCAATCCGATTTCTCCTGCCAAAGCATTTGGATCAGTATTTTCAAATACAATGTTAATGGTGCTAAAAACCCTAAAGGGTCGAAAATTCGAGCAACCGTCGACAAAATCTCACGCTTGGTACCCACCCTTGGTTTAAGTACTATTCTAAAATCAAACTCATCCTTGTCAGGGTGCCATCGGAGACCTAAAATGGAGCAAATATGGTTCCCAGTATCAAATTCCCTATGTTCAGGGTTCTGGCCACTATCGACTGCAAATTTTTTCCTGAGTGGCTCAGAATTAGTGGACCACTTAACGAGATCAAACCCACCAGCTTGAAACAGTTTTTTTGATTGCACATAAAGCTGTTCGGCATGATCGAGCGATGGGACAGAAGTAATCAAATCGTCCATATACATGTCTCTGGGTACCACCTCCGAAACCACAGGGAACCTACTACCTTCATCCCGCACAAGTTGTTTGACCGTCCGCAATGCCAAATATGGCGAAGAAGTGATACCAAAAACGACGGAATTTACCTCATAAACCTGCACTGGATCCTCAGGCCCAAATCTCCACAGAATTTTTTGGAATTTTCTGTGTTCGGGACAGACCCAAATTTGTCGGTACATCTGTCTAATATCTGCCGTCAGGGCGTAAGCAAATACCCGAAAATTCAGCAACAATTCAACAATGTTGGTTTGCAATTTCGGGCCCACGTGCAAAATCTCATTTAACGATTTCCCTGAGCTAGTCTTGCAGCTAGCATCGAACACTACCCTCACAGGTGTGCTTAAGCTCTGGGGCTTGAAAATCGCGTGATGGGGAATAAAATATCCCTCTCTCTTACCTGCCTCAGAGGAAAGCGACAAGTGTCCTTGTTGGAGGTAATCCGAAATTACGGCGCAATAGGCATCATGTAATGCAGGATTACGTAAAAAGGTTTTCTCCAAATTGTAAAACCGCTTTAAGGTCGAATGATACGACTGGCCTAGTGACTCAGGACTCGCTCGGAAAGGGAGACTGACGACATATTTGCCACTTTCGTCGCGTTGAACGGTTTCGTCGAATTCCCGCTCACATTCAATATCATCCTGGTCCAGGAAGGCCTCATCCGTCGGGGAGACATTCTCAAGTTCCCAAAATCTTTGAACCAGTGGACCGATAGACTCATTTAAAGTAGTGATGAGAGAGATACAGGCGTGAGAACTTCCTAAAATAGGCGCCTTCCCCATAATTACGAACCCCAGGGGAGTATGAATCGCCATGGGTTTATCTGGAGAGTCGACCAACTTTGCCCCACTCAGTATAAACGGAAACAGTTCCGCTCCTAGAACCCCATCAATCTCACCAGGCAAATGAAAATTGTTATCCGCAAGCTGTAAATGCAGCAAATGATCCAAACGAGAAACGTCTAATGCCATAGAAGGTAATTTATCGACAATACGATCGACGACTAATGGTGCTATGGTAAAAGACACTCTGGAATCGAACCGAGAAAAAATTCGCAAAGAGGTTTTACCGCGGACAGTATTTTTTGATCCACCAAAACCGAGCACTGATGAACGAAAGGTTTGTTCAACGGTTAGATTCAATTTGCGACAAATGGATGTGGTTAAGAAATTAGACTGACTACCGCTATCTAACAAAAATCGGATGGGTCGGAGACTACCACCAGCGTCCTCTGCATGGACCACCACAGTCGACAAAATAACAGTGGAATTGTCCTCGGAACCCGCGGCCATGTTCATAGAGCACAAGGTTGTCGAGGGACCCCCCACTGGTTTGGTGGTTTCGAGATGACTTTCCGACTTTTCATTACGACTATATTCGAAATGCAACAAAGTGTTGTGTGCCAATTCACACTTCCTACAATTATTCACCGAGTCACATTCCGAAGCTCTATGTTGATTGGAAAAACACTTGAGACACAGAAAGGCAGCTTTCACGACCTTGAATCTTTTCCAAGGGGTTAGTTTTAAAAATTTAGCACATCCCTTTAACGGATGAATATCGGTGTTACAAAACACACAATTTTTTCCTCTGGTTTCTTCCGATTTGGCTAAAAGAAAATGAGTTGTCTTGGTCGATTTTCGTTGTTGTACCGAATTAGACACTTTAGGTTTTATTTGTGTTTCGGTAGGAGGTAAACATCTAATTTGTTTTTCGAGAAAGGTCACCAAGTCCGAATATGTTGGAAGCTCTTTATCTCGATGGGCGGCCTCAAAAGCCCCTTTGGTGGCTGGATCTAAAACCGTTAAACACCGATTCAGAAAAACAAATTCCCCCACATCACCAATATTCAACTGTTTTAATGCGGCTATTGGAGCGCAAAAGCCATCTAAAACCGAAATTATACCCTCTCGAGATTCCGAACGAAGAGGTTTGAAACAAAAAATTTCCTCCACATAACTACTTGCCAAAGCGCGTTCATCGTTATAACGATCAACCAAAGCCTTCCACATTATTTCATAATTAGTCGCCGTCGGTTTTACATGTTTACACATATTCAATGCAGAGCCCGTAAGCCTAGATGTTAAATGTTGCATTTTTTCCAACGTCGATAAAGTCGAGTCTTCATGGACGAGGGTGCTAAACAACTCATAAAAAACAGGCCAATGTTCCAGTGAGCCATCAAATCGAGGAATCTCGATTGTACGTAACCGTGTCGCTTTATTTTCGACCGCGGCTGTAACTTCCGTTTTGGTTTGATTGGCTAGATTCCCCCTTGATTTCGTGTGAATAACAATACTAGCTACCTGTTCAATACGTTCGATCATATCGAATACCGAGGTCGTAAATTTCGGTTCGAAATTCTCTACGAATTCTAAGGATAATTCATTAATCCTCATTTCGAGATCATCGAATTCTCGTAATGTGTTATCCAACAAGGGATATGATAATTTGAATGTTTCCGCACTTGTGGCATCAGTATATTTTTGCGCCAAATCATACACTCTTTGAATTCTCGCGAAAAGCCCTTCCTTTTTTTTATTTAAAATTCGCAATAATCGATTCGCTTTCGCCGCGTCCATGTTTTGCCAAATTTATGAATTGTTAATCGAAAAACAGAAAAGAAAATAATAGATAAATTTATCTTCAACCCCACAAATAAAGTTACAAAAACAAATTTCTTTAACTAAGGATTAGTCTTAATTCCCCACGAATATTTATCAATTTCAATTTATAAACCATGAAATTGAATTGGCAACAAATCTTATTATAATTTCAGTACAAAGGTCACACAAATCAACATTTGTTACCTTACCTGAATTAAATAATGAAAAACCTAACGATAATATAATAATTAATGTAACGAGACAAAAAAAAAGAGGGGAAAAAAACGGCAAAATTTACTTTATGTGTAATATTCCTTCCCACAGCTAATCGCTCTTCTAACACCTTTAAAGAAAATTATATCCGACCGGATTAGGACCAATGTGTACGCGAATAAATTAGCTGTGAGATCACCAATACTTAATTTTAGGTCAGAATTAGAACGAACGAGTTTCTCTGATAGAGAACCAACAGTGGACTGTAATATCAAATAACGACGACAAATACTGAAATCGAGTAAAACATAACAACTAATTATATTAATAATCAATAAATTAGATTCGAAAAAATTCCAACTTACCATCAATGGCAGAATCCCGTCGCCGCTGACCCGTCTCTCTGTAAGGGAAAAGGGGTGGTTTTCGGGATCGGATAGATCGAAATTGAAAAGGAAAATTTTAGGAATGAATCCCCTTTTACCTGTCCGGCGCTCGGTCCAGCCTCGGGTAATAGCTTCTGGCCTAATGGATGGTTTCTGACAGTTTTCCTCGATTTCAGGCGAAGGATACAACAAAACTTCCGACCATGTATCTGTTATGACTATCATCAGATTACCACAGATAACCTAGGATTCGACAAATTAATCGCATAAGTTAATCTCGACAATCGACAAATTCTGATGTTACTCCAACTAAGCTACGACCAGAAGTGCCCGGTTTCGACAAAACCCCCGACCGGTGTCCAACGCACGAAGTCCCGGCTGTATCTCATAGGTAGCAGTAGCAGCGATAGTCAACGAAATGAAATTCTTCCTATCATTTGAGTGTTTTTCAATAGAGCCTTGTATTCTATATTGCTCAACCAAATTTTGTTATTAAATTCCAGATTGGCTCAAACAATAGATATTGAAATAATTTGGAAATATAAAGTAATAATGGTAAATAATGAAATGATAAATTACACATTCTTTTGATAAAATTTAAATTATAAAAATTAATCCTCTATCAGTATTACTTTTTCTGACAAAGGCAAGTAATGAATGCCTTAAAAAAAAATTGATAGTACATTATATAATTGTGGGTGCATATTAAGTAATTAGTAATTATAAAGTTAAGTTTGTACAGCATAATGTAGATATGGAGAATATCCCAAAAGTTTATTGAATACAATAATTTTTTGCATTGATTAATAGCCTAGAAGACTTATTTTTATTTTTGAATACCTAACTTAGTTAGGCTATTTATAACATAAAAAGTTAAATTACCCCTCAAAAAAATTATTTAGATAAAATAAAGTATATTTTCTGATTCTGAATAAAAAAAATGTTGTATTACATTCCCCAATTATAATTATTATTAGTATATGATAGTATACTATTTTAGTTTCCCAAGACCCCTTATGGTCTGCTATTGCAATGAAAAACAAATGGTGTGTTAAAAACAGAATGCAGTACTGATTGTTTCATGTAATAATAACTATAGCTCATTTTGAAGATACAACATTGAGAGTAATACAATTATTTATAAAAAGTTATTTAAGTATCTCATAAGGGTTCTGTTGATCTTGATTTAATGAAATTTTTAATAAATAGTAGGAACAAAAAACTATTGATGAAGTAGGTCCATAAATATAATTGACATTAATCTGATTAAATAAAACAGTCAACTAATACATGCTCCAATTTATAATTAGATTGTAAACCAACTAATTCTCGTAAAACTATTTTTATCAATATTGATAAACAAAATCACTTTGTATAATTCTCTCCGATCATTGATACTAGCTATTTATAACATATGATTTAGTCACCATGACCAGCTTGTTTTTAATTACCCAATAATTAATTAATGATACTTAATTAATTAGGACCAATTTGAAAGGTTTATGTAATTATAGTACCCTACAGTCCTAATACATATTATTAATGATGAAGACAAGATCTTTTTGTTTAATACCATATGAGGGGATGAGAAGCCAAGAGGTACAAGTGATGATACTATCATTTTGTGAAAACACAGTTCAAAGTTAGATAGAAATATAAATTCCCTGAAACTCTTAAGTCCATATAATGATTATATTATGGTTGTAGTTTATATCCTTTGAATATTGAGCAATATACTTTTGAAATAATTAACATATGTATTAACTATCTATAACCGCACTTACCTCTATTTAAAAAAAACAAAAAACTCATACCCTATGGCTTCTCACCCTCTCTTATACAATATGATAGTTTATTTCATATGAACATGTAAAGTGTATTTTGTACCAAAACAAATAAACATGCATTGATTAATATTATTAAATAAACTTTTCCATACGGTTGCTTTGTCAAGCCAAGGCTGAACTGTTTTAGGAGCTCTGGTTCTCTTAATTCTGAAGGGTCAATGGGATTGTCCTTTGCCGGGCAAAGGCAAACAACTCGAACTCCATTCTGTTTAAAATGGACTGGATCCTGTGGGGAGGGGGAAACACAGCATTGTTATTTTTTAAACAATACAACCTTATTCCTATTCTGAATAAACTTTCGTTAATGATGATCACTATAAAAATCGGATCATTCTTTGTACAGATTATAAAGTTTACTTATCTAAGCCTGGGGAATTCCCTAATTTTTTTATTTCCATAGAAAAATCAAATTTTTATTGAATTTCGTATGCTAGATGAAGCACACTGAACCAACATGTCTGAGACTCCTGAAGGAGCTCCAGGACCTGTCTTTTAAGCATAAAGGAGTGACCGTGTTTGGAAGCTAATTTCATTTTTTTAGTATCAGGATTTCATTAGGCATTAAAACTAAGTTTATGTGTCTTATGTTTTCAAATTTTATCACAGTAAATTCTTTCATGTACGGATCATTATTTAAATTCATTATTATCAGTTTAATCCCAGAGAATACAATTGTTAAGCTGAATACTATTGTCAAGTTGCTGTGAAAGGTAACTTACTAGATTCACCTGAGGATCTATAATTATATGTATATATAAAAGAAAAAAAAAGATAACTGACAATAATATTACAGAATTGGCAAAAGATGATAAAGTTTTGGAATTTGTAAAGGACTAAAACATTGCGAGGTTAGAAAAGAGAGGTGCAGAGGTAGTTGCATAAGAAAGCCATGGTTCGAGTAGAGCAGCAAGTGCAGAGAGAAAGAGGTGTGTTCACGTCAGGTGCTGGGTTCTGAATGAACAAAAAAAGCTTTGAATTACGACCTTATATAGGGCAGGTCAGAGGTCGGGTTACCTGCGCCCCCTAGTGCGCTTCAGCTGAGTCCCTCTTGACCAGGAGAGAAACCAGTTCCTCCTCTCAAACTTATGCCTAAAGTTTTTATTATTGAAATATAGAAACGTAGGGGGTGTGATTTCTGGGCCAAGAAGAGGGGAACTTCTATTTATTTGTGGAGAAGAAGTTGGTACAACAACCCCATTTTGGGCAGTCTTAATCTCGTTCTTGAAATATTTCTTACAGTTGCACTGGTGTTCGCTTCTATGTTCTAATCATGCCTTTTTATATACTTATACTTTCTCTCTTTTCTCTTACCTGCTAGATCTAACTTTAGTTGACAGTATCTGCCCCTCTCCTAGTTGATATTCCTGCCTTCTGCCTGTTGGATGCTAGCACTCCTGGGAGGGGCCTCTTCCGTCTGGATGATGGTTTCGATGGGACCACACACTTCCTTTTTTGCTACCTTTAGATTCTGGGCGTGAATTGTGGTCATTCCAAGACCACACAAAGTTCCTCTACCTCTTCCTCTGATTACCACGGTCTGTCAGGGCGCACTTCCATATGGAGTGAGATTAATTAATGTGCCAATGGCTTACCCCTGGTCTAGATGATGGACATCAAGACCGCCAGCAAGATTAATAAAATTATTTGTCCCAGGGCTAGTCATCAAACCCCTCCGACAACACCCTCCATATTGGTTTGAAAGGCAAACTATCCTAATGGGAGCCACCCACTTCTATTAATGAAGGTGGAATAAATTCAACCACTATGAAGGGATTTGAACCCAGAACCTTCATATGAAGCAGAACCATGTAATGTTTATCATGAATAGAAAGTGTTTCTTAGTCTTTCTTTTTTAATTATTTTTATGGTATCGTCAGGAACAGCACAAAAACTCCACACTTACTAATTTAATGAGTATTAAGCACTGGCTCGACATAAAATTTCAGGAAAAATTAATAAAGATATCCAAACAAACTACTTTGTATTCATATGAAAATGCAAAGTAACTAAAGTTTATGTTAATAAATCTTTAACACATTATTCACACATGTTGATTCTATAAATATAAATAAGCCACCCTATCATATCTGGATCACCTCTGCCGATATTAGAATGGATATGACAGAGTGGTGTTTTTTATTTTCAAATAGTTAACATAACAAATTGTAAAATAATTACTCCTAATGATTTTGAAAGTCCAACAACTCCATGCTTTGTCCCTGTGAATACTGGAGCTAATAATTCAGACTCCAAACCTGAAGTTGCTGCTATATTCACGACTATTCCTCCCTTCATAGTCTGTTTTTCTTTTGCCATCCACTCGAATGCAAGGAGTGTTCCTCTCATTATGTTTTTCTGTAACCAAAAATTATTTACAAATATATTCATACATTTATTTCAGCAAAATTATTTTTGAACAAAACATTTCTGATGCTTATTAATTTTTCTTATCAGTTAAAATTCTGATTTTAGTAGTATAAGTTTGCTTTTTTTAGACATCCTTTTCTTATTATTATATGAGCTAATCATAAATAATAATTTACCAAATTTGCATCAATATCATGTTCCCATCTGTATTCTTTAAGAGGCCAGACACTATTAACTAAAATGTCAACTCCTCCAAATTTTGTATGGGCAAATTTGAAAAGATCTGAAATTCATGTTAAATTTTAACTTTAAAAATAATTCCCAAAATATTACACTGTATTGCTGTAGATTTCAGTTAACTCACCTTTAAAGTCTTGGGGCTTACTTAAGTCTAAACGAACATAGCAAGCTTTATTTTCTCCATATGCAGATTCTAGCGCCTCAACAGCTCTTACTCCATTCTCAACATCATGGTGTGCAATTATTACTCTCTAATTGCAAATCAAATTAGTTTTTTTTTTCATAAGTGTTCTTATACTTGTTTCTCGTTAAACAAAATAAACTAAATGTCTCTTAATCAATTAAAATTGGCTTTACTGTACACACGGAAACACAACCCGAGAGAATAGAATTTTTAGAGTATAATATTCCTTTGAGAATTAGATGACCCAGGCGAGGGAATGAACTGTACCTTCCTATGTTTGCCATTTGATGGCTGTGGCATAAAACAAGGATAAAATACTTGAGCAGGCCAAGGTTTGTTAGATCAGTTAAAGGCTACACCAGGTGCTTTTATTTTTATTGCTTAGCTTTGATCACCTTTATCTTTGCCTGGCTTAGAGTATCAAAATGAAGGTGCATTAAAAGTAATCCGAGGTTCAACACCTAAGGCCGATTGATGAGCTATTGAGATGAACATTAGGTCTTAACCTCTTAGCCTTTATTTTTGTGTTCTAAATGTATTATCCCTCATGAGTCTGAGTAAACCCTGACCAGACCCAACACCACATTAAAAATCCTTAGGACAGTTAAGAATCCAACTTGGGTCTCCAGTAGTCAGTTACTCTGACTGGGCCCGAAAGGGTATAGGACAACTTACTCGGATAGTGTGGAGTTAGGTGCTCATAATGTGCAAAAACTTAGAACCTCCACAAGAAACCATATTTAGCAGTAAATTTTACTATCTCTTCATAAATGCAACCAAACAAAAAACACCAAAAGTACTCTTCTACAATAGAATTATTGACTTTTATATCTTAACTCGTAATTAACATAAGAGACTATATTTACAAGAGAAAAAAAACATTTTGACAAAGCCGGGACCTCCCAATCTCAGGTCAAGAAGTGCTCTACCTCTGAGCTATCACTACCTAATTCCGTAATTTGGAAGCTCTATATTATTTCCCAATTTATATTCAATGTATATTATTATTATTATATCTCTACAACTTACGTATGCTTCTTGGCACAGCAGTTCATTCGCAGTGGCAAAACCTACCCCACAAGCACCACCAGTTATCACAGCAACTTTGCATCTAATGTCCATGTACTTATGTTTGCTACAGGGCCCACTGCAAGTCAGTTTTAATGCGATCATTGTTTAAGTCTAACGGTTGAATTATTATTTTTAAATTCAAAATGATGTATTTTTCCTGATGATAAATCATTTGCTATAGGCTGCCCCATACAGCAATAAAGAATAATACCATATACCTTAAAACAAAATGTACAGTAATTGAATGGTTATGCCTCGAAAACATTGACAAGAGCAAGTGGGCTTAAATCAGAGGCACTGAAGTGGACTACTTGTTTCTCAGCAACAAGGTTAAGTAACGAATAAGTATTAAGTAAGAAGTATGGAAGTGCAGGAGAGAGTAATAAAAAAGAAGTTGAAACTAGATCGGGACTGCTAATTTGGAAGGGCTTGACTTGACAAGGGTTGTTGCACCACCGTGAATATGACTGAACTGGCGGGTGACTGCAGGTGTAGTGGATTCATTCCTACAGGCTTATTAAAAGAGGTTCAAGTTGAACAAATGAAATATGTGATATGTTAGGGACCCTAACATGGACTGATGGATGGGGAGAGGTTACTGCAAAAGATTACATAAAGAACAGGCAGTGGTACTTAACTATAGTCCTGGACTTTTTCAAACTCTGGCGAAGAAACACTTCAGATAAAGACATGTCTGCCTTTAAATCTATTAAACACATAAAGGGCATTTTTCTAAATACAAATTATAGACAGTTTGTGTTTGGTTAGGCAATGATAAACACCACTGCTTCGCGAGTATTCATAGTACTTACCATTTAATATGACTTTCACAGCTTTTTGAGCGATCCTGAGTGCATACTTCTGGCATGGTTACTGCTGTTCGACTGTTTAAATGTTTGGCACATAATCTAGGACGATCAATTTTATAATTATCAACTGACTTAATTCAGTAAAAAAAGTAATATACATAGGAAGTAAGAAATTTCTATAGTACATTCTTGAGATAGTTGGAGTTAATCTTCTCAAGGATCTTGCATTTGACATAATGCCTCTCAATGCAACAAGTTTAATGCTGTATAATCAAATATTTTTTTTTTTTATTTTTTTGCTCCTTGACACTTGCTTGACCTTTTTTAAGGTTACATTAAAAAACAAAACCATATGATTTAATTGAATTATTCTATTGTGCAATAAATAATATAAAACCATGTTTTAGCTGTGTAATGAATTTTTTTCTAGGCTAGAATACTGTCTACTGTAGTGAACTGAATACAAGGAAACTAACATTAATTAAAATTTTATTGAAAAGTATCTTAGCTTAGCGTAAAACCTTTGATTTATTTGGATCTGTAGAAGTTCACGTTGAAAAAAAAGATGACAATTTTGTTTGCGTGATGAATGAATGTTAAGCGAAAAATCAGTACCATGTGCTGATTAAAGTTAACAGTAAGATATATATTGAGAACATAAAAATTAATATTTCACAAGTTGATACTCATGACTAAAGGAAACAATCATTTTCACCTCCTTTTTGAGGGAGCTATATGAAAAGATTATTAAAAATATTTTCTAGCAGATAAAAAAAAAAAAAAAAAAAGTGGGATACACATTATAAGTGAAGGCTTGGGGTTCGAATCCCTAGATGTACATTGGTTTTCACATTTCATAGAAGAGAATGGCCCTCGATATGGGAGCCTACATTGCAGACTTAGAAGGGAGCAAATTAGTAAAAAAAAAACAAGAAATTTTAAACACCACAAATAATAAATCAATAAATTTTTTATTATTAAAAATATTTTAACAAATATAATAAAATATTTAAAATTCTTCTTTTACAAATTCTCTTATAATTATAACTGTTTTAATATATTCTTTATACAATTCTATGTGTTTAGTTTACACAATCCGTAAGGCCCCTTACATATAGGGAAAGATTCTTCAGAAGAAGAAGTTAAAGAAAACTTTTTAAGTTGATTAGGAAGAGATGAACCAGTAATAACTTTAGTTCCACAGGCACTTAGTTCTTTAACTGACAATTTACTTAAGTTGAAATAAGCATCTCCTAACCCATCTAGTACTAATTTCTCTAGGTGGTTGCACATATTTACTCCTTTAATGAGACAATCTATTTCAAGTTGGGTGGCGGGGCAATATGATAGGTCTAGAGCTCTGAGAGCAATAGGAGTATTGTGCTGTAAATAAAAACCAATCTCCCGAATAGTTTGGGAACCTGTATCAGCAAGTCTCAAATCAACAATTGTTTGTGGTTCAATTCTGCCTAGAATATCAGTTAAACCTTCACTTCCAATGTTGTTATAACTGATATCTAGCACTTCTAGGCATTCCAGAGTAAACTGAGCAAAACTGGAAAATGAGCACGAAGTAATTCCAACTGAAGGCAATCCCAAGTACCGTAGCCGAGGGATTAAATTCACCAGTTCAGCTAGTGGCCTAAGACAATCTCCTAAAGGATTATATCCTAATTTTAGTTTCTCCAGCATCTGAAATGAATTTCGTTTCTTAACGATTTGACAAATGGTTTCTAGCCCTTTCTGTGTAATATTGATATTGCTAAGGTCTAATGATCTTAATTGTGGCAATTTAGTTACACATTCTGTCAATTCTGAAATGAAATTATCAGAAATATTGCTTCCAGCAAAAGATAAGAGCTGCAGTGGTGGGTGGTGAGAAAGGGCATGAAAGATTGGGGTTAGCTGTTTGTGATCAAGGTACATATAGTCAAATGATGCTGAACCAGTTGCTTGGCATGCTTCGAGAATTTCATTTAATTCTTTTTCTACCGGCGTAGAAATACTTTCACATGCCTCCTTATAGAGGCCGGTCAAAGACAGAACTTTCCAAGAGACAACACGTGCTTGTATTTGAGGCACTCCTACTAGAATGACTAAAGGATCGGAGCCTACTAAAATTCCCCCGTCTTCCATTTCAAGCCTCAATAATGGTTCGGAACCTTCCAATTGCCTGTACCTATTTGCTGCTTCTTTAGCCAGCCAGGAAATAGACAGTGAGTCGTAACTACTTTGTGAAATAGGCACAACTATCGTTTTATCATCTATTCTCACTTTTATACAACTGAAACTAGACTGCTGGGTAAATGGTGAGTGATCATTTGTTGATTGTACGTTGTAGTTACTATTATTGGTGCATTTTTTAGAAACCTTTTCTTTAACTATACCAGAAGATAATAGAGAAGTTTGCCTGTGTTTAACGTTGGCTATTTCTTTTATCCTGTCCCAGTGACTTTCTACTGAGTATGTGTCACTCTTTCGGGGAGTACTAATCACTGATGTGTCTTCTATTTCAGTGTTCATGTTTGATGTACATCTCATGTCCCCACTACTATCTTCTGTTATATCAAGGTTTTCATCAATTGTATATGTCTCCTCATCACTTCCACAAATTGAAGTAGAGGGTTTTTTCTTTTTGCTGAACACCATATCCCTTCCTCTTCCATTCAAAATAAGTTCTTCATTACGCCGTTTTTTGTATGGCCTTTTTAAATCTATATCATCTTCTAACCAATCATCTCCAACTATTTCCTCTTCTGTTAACAAAGCAGGAAATGTTTTGACAGACCTTGAAGATTCCAATTTTTCATTGCTATTTTTCCGTCTAAGGGCATTCATAGTGCTTTGATAATCCTCTGTAGTTGACTCTCTTTTTTCATGATAACTTGGTTTTGATTCTGATAAAGTGTTCTTAATAGAACTAGAAGATGAGCGCCTTTGCAAAAGGCTTCTACTTGAGTGGTTACATTTTTGTTCGGATTGGTCTTTTATAGGCACTTTTTGGCCTGCTTTTTCGAGTATTTGTTTCAAACTAGAGTACACCGAGTCATAATGTGCACTTGTTATGGGATCTAAATCAATTCCCAACTCTTCATATCGCCTTTGTTTCCAGGAAGTGAGGCAATCTAGAACCGTTTCCCCTCGGTTAGTCCTCATGAGTGCTGATGCACCGTAGCTCAGAAGGAGGTCAATCACATCGAGACTTCCATTCGAGGCAGCGTCAAGAAGAGGAGTGACACCATCACAATGCGTACCTCCACGATCGTTTACTGGTGCTTTACTATCAAGCAAAACTTGTACAACTTCTTTATGACCATGGTTGCATGCTTCATGTAGTGGAGTCCATCCACTGAAATCTTTTACATCCACTCGATGACCTTGCTCAATTAATCTTTTTGCCAAACTAGCATTTCCATTAATTGCGGCTACATGAAGTGGAGTTTCCCCTTTTTCATTTCTCTTTTCCAGATTGCCTTTTAGCCTAGCTCTTGTTCGAGACAGTTTTGCTTTTTTTGTAATATCTGGAGCAACAGCTTCTTCATCAGTTAGATCATCTATGCATATTTCTGCCCCAAACTGACGATTATTATCATCTTCCTCATCACTAGATTCAAAAATAATATCTAACTCCAAGTTATTTAGTTCTCTTTTAATTTCTTCAGCCTCACTTATTCTATTATATGCCATCAAAACTTCATGAAAAGATTTCAATACTATTTTTTTCAATCTAAGATCATTAGATTCAGATGCGATAGTTTTGGCTTTAGCATAAGTTACAAACATTTCTTCTGTATCCCCTAAAAGTTGATGTATTTCGGCTATATTCAATAGTGTCTTGCATGCCTCCGGAGAATTTTGTTCTTCTAAATCAAGTTCTTTTATAAAATATTTTAATGCATTAGAAAACTGATTATTATCTTTGTAAGTCTGAGCTAATGAAACATAAGATTCAATAAGATCTTTTTTATCGCTACCACACTTCTGGACACATTCTAGCATTAAATGATAGTAAGTAAGTGCTAAGCCGTAATTACTCAATTCAGATGCCGCATCTCCCATGTTTTCATATAATTTTTTTCTTTCAAGAAAGCAGCTGTCTGGAGGAAGATCGGTCAGCTTCTCTTCACATTCACACATTGCAGCTACTGTCCTTAGCTTCCTTTCAATTTCATCTTTTAAAATAGTGTTGGAGGGTTTCAATTTATACGATTTGAACAATGTCTGCCTTGCCCCACGAAGATCTGGCAAATCTAACAGAACCTCTGCTTTCTGGACAAGAAGTTCACAAACCAGTTGAACTTTATTACTGAGTCTTTCAGCAACATTCACTGCCAAATCATAAGTTTTTAAGGCTTCATGCCTATCACAATGTTTTTGATAAACGGCAGCAAGAGCTGAATATGTTCTGTATAGATCTTCCCATAAATCGAGTTTCTTACAAATCGCAACTGCTTTTAGCATGTAATTAATTGCATCATCATACTGATTCTGACAATCCAACACAAGACCGATATTAAGAAAAAGCCTACTGGTCATTTCCATCCTCTGCTTACTCGATGCATTTTCGTCTGTTAACTCATTACAAATATCAAGACTCTTGATATAAAATTTCTTAGCTTCCTTGAGAGCATTCACACGTAATTCAGACCTGCTATCGAGAATACTTTCTGAAAGTAAAAAGTAAGTTCTTCCAAGAGTGGCAAGTGCTCTTTGTTCTTCTACCTTATCGCATTCGTCTCTGGATATGGTTAAATGATTCTTTTGATGGGTAATTGCTTTATTATACTCTCCTTTTTCACAATAGACTTCTCCAATCATCCGATCAGCTCTTCCAATATCAATATTATTGTTGCTTTCAATTGAAATCTGTTTCATTTCAATGTATTCATTAAGTGCATCGTCGTATCTTTCAGCATTGAAATACATCTCAGCCAATTCTTTACAGCAAAAATAGACACTACTGATATTTCCTTCGGAACGGAATTTTTCCTTTTTCTTTTTACACTTGTTGATTTCCATTGTTTCCATTCCAACTCAAAATAACTGAGTTTAACACGAGCTGTAGTAAAGACTTTTGTAAAAAAAAAAAATATTTTGTTTAATGACACGACTCGCCAGTAGCAAATATAAACATCTTTACAAAATACCTGTCAGACATTGTCTCATGAAAATTTAGATCCGAAAGTTGGGAATAGCGCCTAGTTCATGGCCTGAGCATAGAGGTCATATCAGTGTACTCACTTCGTTGGCGCCTTTTATCCGTGCTGGCTCCTGCTCTCGACAGTAACAATTAACTGGACTAAATAAGCAACTTCTCGACTTTCAAATCGATATAATGGAGTGGTTTAGTGATAAAGACCCGAGTTACTCCCATCGTTGATCCCCAATCCTAGTTTAATGGCAGGAAACCGAATATCAGTCACCGTTGAACTGATTTAAGTATTGGGTTCTGGATCGTTCTTAGTCAGAACTGAAGGTATCCTTAGAGCAGGCCTGTTTTTACAATAGCGAGATTGACACTGTTCAGGTGATACGGTAGATAAGGAAATGGCAACATAGGAAGCGAAAATATATATTGAATAGTTGCCACGAGTGACCTTCATTGGTGACGAATTTATCATTTCAATGAGGTTTAGTCAACAGGTAGTTTATTTAAAATCTTTGACAACCGGAGTGTGTCTATAGGGGTTTAATGCTCAGGGTTCAAGCAGTAACGAAGATATCCTAAGATTATTACAAAAATGAATTTATGAACTCTTTGAAGACTGTTGAGAAATGCACAAACTACGCCATAAATGCAATCACAAGTGGCCTCGATAAAAATGTGATTAGACAATCCATTTATTCTTTTATTGCTGGTCAGCACAGTATGCATGAGTTTTGTAATTATAATGAAAAGAGAATCATGAGTAGCCTCACACGGTCTATCGATTGAAAGCACTCTCTTTCTACCAAAACCATTAAACAAAAGGACGTTGACCTCTCCAGAGGGAGCCATTGTAAACTAAGTACACCACATTCTAATTAGCAGCTTAAACCGGCAGAACTCACCAGGAAAAATGATACACAAGAACTCGCGGGTTCTTTCACTCACATCTCAAATTTTTGCTTTTTTCATTACATAATGAACTTTTAAATAACAAATAAAAGAATGATATTATTTTTAAAAGATAAAGGAATAAGTAAAAGGATTTTATGAACTATTTTAACAAGAAATAGTTTAGATTTAATAAAATTTTCACATTGTAATTGTTATAGTAAGACAAATTGAACAATCATCAACGAATTTGGTGTAGATATAATTAAAGTCATCAATCGTTAACACATTTCGGGTACTATAATAATGGGCGTTGGGATAATAGGTATATTGCATTATCCCAACACTTTCTTCGTTTTTTATTTTTCCTTCAGGGAAAGAAGGCACAGAAACCTCTCTCACACGCGATCGTTTCATAAATTGGCTTATCTTCAAGTACACTTATTCTTTTGGCACTAATTCTCAGTTCGCACGAAATATTTGGTATCGGGGAACGTGCACTCATTATGAAAAGATCTAACAAAAATCAGCAAATAACCGTAATATTATAAACATATTTAACGAATAAAAATCAAATTGTGTTACTTAAAAAAAAAGTAACGTTACGTGGACACTCACTATTAGAGAATCTCTCATGATGTTCTCTTCAGGGTCTCCTTTCTCTATGAGAATATATGACGAGTGAGGACGACGATTCATATAAGCAACGTTATCAAATATCAACGGTGAAACCCCAAAAGACAGGAACATGTCACAAAGCTACTGGAATCAGAAGAAAAAACAACTACATTGCTACCCTCTGCACCTTGATCCAAGGAGGAACCGGAGATTCAGTGGAAAGTACTGCACCAGAAGAAGAGTGTTCTCTGGAAAAAGAAATGGCTGCAAAAGAATGAAGACAGCAAAATTTCTAAATTATGGCAATAAAAACTGTAAATCGCAAATGAAAATTAATGTTGGACGAAAGCCCTTTAAATTATGAAAAACGACATCCTGGGAAATGGATGGCTATGCTAGAGCATGCTCACTGAAATGGACAGGTCCACTGTCCAACCCATTATCTATTCCTGGATTTCAAGAATGCACATTACAGTACAAACATGGAAGAATTTTACAGGACGATGGTAATCTTGAGAAATTCAAAGTTTACCAGACTGCAGAGCAGCAATAGTGGACACAAAGGAGATATAGTACTCCGAGGAATTAGTAATTCGTACCTGAGAGTAGAAGGAATATTTGGTGTTAAATATTGAATCAGAGAAAGCTATTGTGGATTGAATTATCTAATCCTCAGCTGTGATATTAGCCAGAAGTTTCTAAGTACAGTGCAATCTCGGTGATTCGTATCCTGTTAATTCATTAATCCCGTTTATTCCAAATATACTGCAGGTCCCTAGAAAAATCATGGTTATTGTTAAACAAAAAACAACGCATTGTGGTTCCCTCGGTAATTCGCAATGATTTTCGTACCCATGACCACTTAAACGTCTCATAATTTGTTTGTTCGAAAAAAAAACCTTCTCACTCTTCAATTCTCTCAATAACGTTTGTGTATTGGATTCGATATCCTTCCAGAGTTCAGTGCAGTTTCACCATGAGTTTAAAGCGTACCCGTAAGAGTCTGTCCATCGGTGAAAAAAAAAGATTATCAAAGCCATTGCCGATGGGTAGAAAAAAATCGATGTTGCAAAACGCTTTACTATTCCTCCACAGACAGTGACCTCGATTTTAAATAAAGAGATCATCGGTGGAGTACCTTCAAGCATTAAAATGAAATGGCAAAAAAAAACCAGTGACTTCCCTGAACTTGAACGATCCTTGTCACAAGGTTTTTACAGAGCTGACAATTAAATGCACCAGCTGAGAGAGTGATGACGAAGGAAAAGGCCGAATTTTCCGCTGCGAGATTAGGCATAGAAAATTTCAGGACGATTGACGAAAGGTTTGACCGTTGTATAAAAAACACACCACTTTTCGGTAACTATGTGGCGAAGGTAAGTGACATTGTTTGTTTAGAATGGAAAGAAAAATTAAGAGAACTGATGTATTTCGAAGACGAAAAATGTCATGGTGGGAAAAATAGTAAAGATATAGTGTCACTATATTGTTGACTGCAAATTACAAATCTTTGATTATTGGCAAGTCAGCGAAACCCAGATTTCTCAAACACAATAAATCGTTCCAACAAGAAGTTTATTCAATAAATGGCCGAAATTGCTGTATGGTGACATGAAAAGACAGAGTAAAATCCTGTTTTTCATTGGTTTTTATAATGCTAAAAGTGCAATGGGCTTAAGCAGAACTGTATACCTACCTGGTGGCTTCATGAAAGTCACTGATGGTTCCCTGTTATTTTTAAGTAAGCAACTCCATCCCTCCAAGACCTCCCTACTTCCCAGAATCTTATCCTTTTCTTATACATCTATGTCTCAGCTTTAGTCCCAGACCCCACTTATCCTAAACCTTCCACCCAGTATGTAGTAACGTAACTCTTAATATTTGTACATACCAGTCTTTAGCTTGTACTTCATAATAAAGCTTTTCTTTTAAAATACTCTTCTCTACAAAGATTATTTAACTAGTGACAATTGCATGGCCCACGCCAACTTGATTCTTAGCCGAGGTTTAAAGGTTGGTCGCCATACCCACACCTGCCCCACCCAGTTTATGAAATTTACTTCCACACATATTGAGTGCAAAAAATATCAAAACCACACCATGTTGTCTGGATAAATACCAAATTAAATTACTTCATTTTTTAAAGCCAAATAATAAAATCACATAAGCTTTCACTAAATAAATGAAGTTGGTACCATAATTCAAAGAGGAATATTTTCCTTTTTTTATGTACATATAGCTAAGACATAAAACTTGTTTTGGTTCTAATTGTTATGCATTTTAAGTACTTAAAAAAAGAAATTTCTAACTTAAGAATTCGCCCTGTGCACTACTTCTCTTCTATCCACCTGCTCCCTTTACTTCGACAATGTCAATCCTTAAGCAATAAGGTAAATAGTATTCCTGCCCGCCAGTATAACCAAGTAGCTCCTTCATCCCAAGTATCTAATTTCATGTAGTCAATTTCAGTTCCATACTTACCTGGAAACGCTAGATTTTACATGATGGGCCCACAGAATAAAATAAGCATTACTAATCTCACAAAAGGTAATCAGTTAGATAAAATAATATTTCAAGAGGTTTCTAAGCTTTTACTCATGTAATCTAAGGTAAAACTGGATATTTTAAAGAAGCTTTTTAATTGTTGTTTATGATGCTTGTTGTACTAAAATAATTTAGTGTAGTATGTCGGCTTTTAAATCACACAACTGTTACATAAAACACAACAAAGTTAGAATTGTATTATTCTATAGAGGTCCCACTTGCTTGTGTGATTTGATATTTGGTCCTTAATACTACCCTATCTTTTATAGATAAGAATCTTAAAATATAGAAAACAGGATAGCACACAATCCCAAATAATTTAATATTATATATTTTCAAGAAAAATATTAGTAATAAATTTTCTATTTGGCTTAAAATTTTTTAAACAGATTTTATAATCCACATATCGCAATTTATATATATTTATTATAACATTCAGCTAATTCTTGAGAAATGGTAAATAATATTTTTTACTATAAATTAAAATGCTTTCGAGTAAATAAAAAAAAAACTATTTACAATGACTTAACAATATCACAAAATTATTTGACAATTCTTTTCACATGCTTTAACTCATGAGTGAGCCAAATTGCAAATGACAAAAGTATCAAAGATCCTGATTGATGCATTGCAGCAAGAGATACAGGAACGTAATGCACAAGAGTTGCGATCCCTAGAAGAACCTGCGCAAACAAAAAAATAAACATTATTTATCATTGAAATAAAATTACATAACAAGTTCACATTACTAATATTGACCTGTGTCCAGGCCATGGCAGCCAATGCATTAGCTGCTTTATATGCTCTAGGTGGCAGAGTTCTCTTCCTTGAAAGGAGCCACAAACCAGAGACCACACTAACAGTTGTAATACCCTACAAACAAATTTTTTTTTTAGATAAGTAATAAGGTATTATTTTAATAATAAAGATTTTAAAGGTATACTCACAAGTATTCGATGGTCAAACTGAACAGTAACAGGGTTTTCTGTAATATTACTAATTTTAGGCGTTAAAGCCAAGATCTCGTCAGGTATCCATTTATCACCCATCTTTGGAAATGAACTGTATACCAGGCCAGCGTCTAGCCCAGCGACAAATGCACCTGATGTAAAAAAAAAAAAATTAGTATGTTTTTTACAAATATGTCAAAATATACAAATACCTTTATAACAGAGTAATCAGCTGTATTTAAACAGTCACAATTATCATAGGTTTTAATTTAATTAAAAATATTATTCGGAATAATACAAAAATTCCCTTAACTTAAATCTCTTCTTTACAGGAAATTTGATTACCAACATAAAAGTTGAAATTATCTCATAAAGATCAGGTGTTCTGAAATATCAACTTCACAAATGGAAGGAAGAAGACCCTATCAATTGCCAAGATCAAACTTCATTTCATTATAGAAATAAAAATTGAGTACAAGTGATACTAAAAATAACTACAACATTACTGTAGCTATATATGACAGTTAACAGTATGTAAAAACAAATATTTATTATAGGTTATTTACAAATAAATTTATTTAATTGTAATTAATAATATTAAGTCAATACAGGTCCAATATTAAATATAATGCTGTAAAGCATGAAAACAAACTGTTTGAGCTAAAAAAAAATTAAGGTAACTGACTACAAAGTAGTGTACTACGTCAGACTCCACATACTGACAGATTTTATGTTAATGGGGCAGTCGGTCTTGCAGGGATAGCTCGTGTGAAGAGCATTGTGGTGGTCTCCAGATCGAGCTCTGTCAAAATATTTTTCTTTCGCAAATAATATTTCAGTTTAAAAACTCATAAACATAAATAGAGTGCTAAGAATTTGTTTTGTAGCACATGTTAATATTAACATGTAACAGTAACAATTGTTTCATTGATTTAGTATATTTTTTTAACTAACAGTGGATTATTCACTTTGGTTAATGAAAGAAAGATGATAGATTTTCATTAAGTTTATTAGTGGACAATGTTTGTTATGATGAAATGTCATCTACTACAAATAAAAATCTAACATCTTTCAACAGCCATTACTGATGTCCCTACAAATACGTAATTTCACGGTCATATATGAACTCCCTGTTACATTTACACTTCATCTTCTACCTCAATACTATAGCCGATCTAAGCACAAGCGGTTTTACGAAGCTTAAAAATTGATGAATCTGGTTTTCGTTCAACTTTTTGATTACCTGAAAATGCTGTTAAAAACACAAGTCCTTTTGAAGCATGGGCAAGCCCTCTAAATCTTCTGGCACTTTTAGTTACCTCAGCTAATTTTTGTGCAGGTATGAGATGGTCTAGAGCTGACCAAAGAAATCCTGTATAAAGAAGAAACGCCAATGTAAGATGACTTGCCAGTCGATATTGCGAAACTCGTACTACATCATTTTGGGTCGGAAATCTATCTTCCAGCCCTGATTTCACCATATACCATCCCATCAAACCCTATATCACAAATAGAAATGTACTAATTCTTCAAAATTAAAAACAACATGTTTATGACTTCATCATAAAAATCAATACTACTGTAGTATATAAACAGGGTGGAGAAACATAGTTGGGACCTCAACATTTAACTGTGGATCCCGTTCCTCTCATTTTGACCATCCAACTCCCCTTAAAATCTTTTTTAGAAAGAGAGAGAAACATTTTTTTATTCTAAAGTCAATTTTAGCTAATAAAAAAGAAATGCCTATGACAAAGTAAAATAAAGTGTAAATCTCTCAGAGTCCAAAAAACAAATATATGAAAAAAGTTGATGGTTTGTTTCAACTTATCTCCATATTAACGCGATTGTGGATGATAAATACGAGGGTGGTCTGAAAATTTTCCGACCTCAACATGAAGATAGCAGCAGTCGTAAATAAAAGCTAGTTGTTCATCTGTTGACAGGTTACTCACCAAAGTTTCAGGCATTTTGGACGCGCAGTTGTTGTGTGACAGTCGTTTGAGTGAGTCGATGTAAGTGTTTTTATGAAAATGGACAAAATAGAGTATCGAGCTGTCATTAAATATTTGTTTTTGAAAGGCAATACGCCTACGCAAATCAAAGATGAGTTGGATTCTGTGTATGGGGACTCTGCACCATCATTTACCACAGTGAAATTTTCGGCAGCTTAATTTAACCGTCGTCGTAAGAGCTTGGGAGACGATGAACGTTCGGGACGTCCAAAAACTGCAACTACCGACGAAAACATCGCCAAAGTTCACCAAATGGTGCTAGACGACCGCCGAATTAAAGTGAGAGAGATAGCAGAGGTTATGAACATGTCAAAAGAATGTGTTTGTCACATATTAAATCAACATTTAGAGATGAGAAAGCTGTCCGCACATTGGGTGCCACATTAGAGCAAAAACGTGTTCGAATGAACATTTCCAACGCTCTGTTGGCGCAATAAATCCGAGTTTTGGTGCTGGTTAATTACTGTGGATGAAACTTGGATACACCATTATACACCCGAAACTAAAATACAGTCCAAACAGTGGACTGCAAAGGGGGAACCGGAAGCGGGAGCGGAAAAAAAATCAAAAACTGTTTTTTCGGCTGGGAAAGTGATGGTGACTGTTTTTTGGGATAGTCATGGAGTTATTTTAATCGATTATCTTCAAAAAGGAAAAACCATTACAGGAGCATACTACGCATCATTACTTGACAAGCTGAAGACAGAACTTGCGGAAAAACGGCCACATTTGCAGAAAAAGAAAATCCTGTTTCACCAAAACAACGCACCTTCTCACACCTCAGCGGTTGCCATGGCGAAAATCCATGAATTACAGAAAAAACTGCTTGACCATCCGCCTTACTCACCAGATCTAGCCCCAAGTGACTTCCTTGTTCCCTCATCTAAAAATTGCGCTCGGAGAACTGAGATTTTCATCAAATGAAGAGGCAATCACCTTCGTGAACGATTATTTTGCAGAGAAAAACGCCGAGTAATATTTGGACGGGTTACAGAGATGGGAGCATCGCTGGGAGAAGTGTGTAGAGTTACAAGGAGACTATGTTGAAAAATAAAAAAAAAATTTCTGAAAAAAGTCTTGTATCTTTGTTAGATCGGAAACTTTTCAGACCACCCTAGTATATATTTAGTAGCAGTTTTGGTATTACTGACTAAGAGACTAGAATAGGAAGTACTTTTGAGGCGTTATAGAGCACATAAGTCTCAAAATGTATTAGCAACAAACAATTCATTTTAAAATTGACAAATAATCATAAACAGCATGTTCATGACAACATCATACCTGTGCAGCAATCAATGCTCCAAAAACGGTAACACGCTTTTTCATCGCAGAAGGAAAGTATCCTTTCGTCCAAAAATATGCTGCGGGAAATAAGAAAACCGCACCAATACATCTACCCCACATTCGATGGCCATATTCCATCCACCAAATCCATTTGAATTCTTCTAAAGTCAAATCTACATTTTTCCTGTAGTATAAAAATTTGTGGCTTTATATTTAATTGAAACTAGGGTATAAAAAGATAATGTATATAAGAAATTATAATACATTTTGTATTCTGGGTATTGTTTGTATTTTTCAAACTCATTTTCCCATTCAACTTGATTTAAGGGTAGTTTTTCTCCAAGAAGTTTCCATGTTACCATTGAAAGACCAGATTCTGTAAGTCGTGTTACACCACCTAATGAGAAAACAGAAATTGTGCTAAAAGTGATAAGCATAAGTAAAAAATAAAAAGTTCTAATTCTAAACTTTACAAGTACCTACCCAGAACAACTGCTCCGAATACCATTCCACTGCAGCCTAACAACCAATAACCGACTGCTTTTTGGCCCACAACATTTTTAGTGGCAACGCTGGAAACTGACATCGTCTCAGAAAACCTTGCCAAGTTCTAAACATAAATGCATTAATGGTTAATGATCATTTGAAATTAATCTATTTTAAAACTTAATGTTTGATACGAGACATTTTTTTTAGTGAGGTGCAGGCCCCACTAGTGTTTTAATTGGAGTGGTTTAATAAGATTTAAAAGGAATAGACATATGTATATGATTTGACAGAACAAAATTTTAGGTGTACCATTGCCTAATAATCTGATCTACCATGATCTTTTGTCTTGACTAACTTCTTTTTATAATCCTGTAGCTGCCATTGATTCCTTGGTGTATTATGATGAAGCTGTCTTTTTGACCAGTAATCATCAGACATTTTTTTCACATGCACATGCCAACTGTGTTGTTTTGTTTATATTTTACCTACCTTCTGGTAAATGTTAAAGCCTAAAGATAACACAGATTCATCTCTGGGCATCTGTATCTGTCACTTACAAGATGCAGGCTGTATTATTCATGGTAAGTGGCATATAAAACCTTACTCTTAAAAAAGGAATGTAATAACATTTCTTTACTATGGAACTGCATGCACTCGTGTGGGGGAACAGGTGTGGATATCTAGTTACAGTCAACTCTTGGGAACTCAATTTTCAAAGGAATGAGAAATTACTTAAAGTTAAAAATGGTTTCAGTTTTTCTGGTTTCTTTCTTGACAATGGACCCTCAAACTGATATTAATGTCTCAGCATTGCTTAAACCACCTAGCTGTGCATTATTTAACATAAAGAATTCTGCGTCTCTTTTTATTTTGCATAAAAGTCTACCTACTTTGCCTGCCTTTGAAGTTCTGCTGCATTCTTTAGAACTGTAGGCAAGCTACTGCAAGGGATAACAAAATTAGCGGTAATGTATTTTTTCTCCTGGCTTCCTTCACTTACAGCTAGGAAAATTATAAATTTCTCACATAAAGTGAGATTTTAATTTCTGTCGACTCATTGTTAACATGTCCCACACTTGCAGGTGGTTGATCGTAAAAAAACGTGGAAGAGTCAAGCGAGACGTTGAAACCTGCATGGTTTAGGGTGCGAGTGGGGATGATGGAATATAGTGGGGTGAGGATGATGCGCAGTTGACCAACTCACATAATTCATTGACACCACCTTCCCAAAAGCCATACATTTGGCTTTCTTCGAGTTGTAGAGGTAAATAACTCGTTCTTATGACTTATAGAGGTAAAATTTCTCATAATATTATTTTGAGTTATCCTCTTATTATTTTTCGGCTAAACAAGGCTTTTTCAAGGCTTTAGAGAAAACTTTGTTTTATCAAAGAATTCGAGTTACTGAGGTATGAATTATCAAGAGTCTACTATACTATGAACTTAATTGTACATTTGAGAGATCCACTTGGTTATCAGTTCACTTCAATTCTTCATTCATGCAAATCCAGATATAATTAGGTAAAATTTTGACCTACTTTTGAAGTGAATGACCCATGGACGAACAGATCATCAAAGAAATCTGGTGGACTTTCTGCCACATCTCAACCATGATCAAGTTTGAGCAGTAATTGTAATGTTTTTTTTTAAATAAGATAAAAATTATATGAACTGTAAATTCTCCAGGCACAAACTATGTGCTATATAGCTACGTTACAGCTAATAGTTGCTGGGCTCTTGCGATTTACTTGTATTTTGTGGATTGAGGTAAATTACATTAGTATTTAGTGCCATTTGCAGTTCTCTAATTGACATAATTTCAGGTTGTAATACTTTGACACAAATTCCTCCCGATTTTCAATTAGCAGATAGGAGAAATATTTTATCTTTGTAATGTTAGTTAACATCAATTTATAAACATTCCTTCTTTGGATTATCAAGTTATCTGAATAAGAAATATGTTACTCTAAATATTTTACAAATATAATAAAAAAACTTACAGAACCAAAGATTTTCGGAGGTTTTTTGAGAAGTAGGGTTGATCCATTGCTGAAACTGTGGACCGAACGCGGTGATCTCACCTAAAGTTTAAATAACAGCTGAAAATGTTTAGCTATTAATACAATAAAATGTTTCAAATCAAAAGGTATCATTAAATTACTTGGTGCAATGGGATGCCGAAAGTGTTTCGGGCACAATTATAGGTAAGTATCCTTGAAAATAAACCAGCCATTTATTAACAACAATTGTATATGTCAACTTGCAACCGGTTTCTATTGTGCCTGTGATGAGAAATAACCTCCTCTTAAGTTTATAACCTTATCGTACTGTTCAATGTAGAAAAAAAAAATGTTTGATAAGGGAATTTACCGTAAAGTAAAATAGTTTTCAATGTTTTCACTTTATCCTAAACTATTTGACTAGTATACAATTTATTGTCATTTCATAATAAGTTATAAGGTACCTTAGACCGTTGCCCCTCTTGTATAGGTATGTTGCCATGTTGGTAACATTGAGTATTGCCTTTTGGGCACAATTATATGTCTTGGCTATTAGGTGATCAAATATATTACAAGAGCTGTTATATTTGTTATTATGACTGTCGGGTCGTCACGAGGGGGTTCCTAGTTACCCTGGCCCTAGTGACGAAGTGAGGGTTGATTAGGCTATGACCTGGACAATAGCTTCATTACATGACTTACTACCGTACTATCTGACTCCATATTTGATAGGTATGTGCCCCGACAGTGCACTATGTTCAGGAGAAGAGGTATAGGGTAGGTATCATAGGTCTTAGGTAGTTTATGTGGTCTTGGAATGACCATGAATTCACACTCGGTATCTGAGGGTAGGCGAAAACCGTCCGAATCCCAAATGCGAGTGTGAACCGGAGAGAGGCAGACTGGATTGCCGTGGGAGACACTACTAGGTAAAGTTTGTAGGGCCACGGCAACCGTCGTCGGCAAGGAAGAAATCTCTTCCAAGGAGGTCCTAGTTTTAGCGAGACGAGGGCAGAGAATCCCACTAGGAAAGTGTGGAGTCTGACGAGCCCGGACTAAAACATAGCGAGGTTAGGAAAGAGAGATGTAGAGGTTTTCATAAATGAGAAAGCCAAATCTAGAAACATCAGTGCAGCTGCAAGTACCAGTCCAGGGAGCCAGGCCGTAGTTAGAATGATTTATCGGCTAAAACTAGGGGGTATATATAGCCCCAAGTAACCAATTATTAGGGGTCTTATTCTGACCAACCAAACCACAGGGTTGCGGTGACGCTTCACTGTTCTAGACCAGGACCCACCCAGCTCCTAGCCGCTACTGGCTAGTACATATATATACAATGTACATATTATTGGTATAGTATTATAGCAGTATTAAGAATTAAACAATGAGGAGAAAGTATTATGTACAGTCCACAATTACTCACAAAATGTATATTAGTTTTTAGTTAAAATCAAAAAAGGAAAGTCAGAAAAAAAGTTAAACATGAGCAAAGTCAGGCTATTTTTGTTTCCGTAACTTTTAAAATTTCTCAAATTATTCCAGTTGTGTGTGCCATAGAGTATTTTTTTTTTTATACATTAATGTTTTAGTTACTTAAATTTTTGTTTTTATTTGTTGAAAATATGGTTTTAAGGGTTACATTGTGTTTTTTTCCAAACCCCCTGTTGCAGCCCCATTAAGTGTTTCATTTTATGTAAATATTTATTGTTTGTGTAGCACCTACTACCCGAGAATGTTCCGTTGACTAACACCCCAGTGGCTTGTTTATCCAGCAGTCTTTAGGGTCCATCAAAAAGTCATGCAGATGCAACGGATTTCTACAAATGTCTAGACCACCTCACAGTGGGACGAGTAATGTAAAATTTGTGACATGGTCGACAAATTGAAGTCTCTAGTTTGACTTTAAAGTCTATGCGCACTTGTTCTATGATGGATCCCTCAACGATCTCCTGTTAACAGGGCCTACACTTCACGCTGAAATTTCTATTCTTCTGTTGTGCATTTGTCTGCATCGATTTGTCTTCACTGCCGAAATGTCAGGCAAATGCATCGAGTAATCAATGTACACCCTGAGCAGAAGGAAGTCTATATTGATTACCTCCTTACAGACAGCTCATCTGAAGCTATGCCAGCTTCATCTGGATTGGGATCAAGAACTGCCAAATGATCTCCAGGCACCGTGGCTGGACTTCCAGTCTCAGCTGCCAGACTTGGCTAATATTCACCCCCCCCCCGTTTTTCTTCTTTTTTTCTGAAAATTCTGAAGAATTTTCTTCAGTGCCTGTTCATCGGTTTATTAGTGGCGCATCGGCTTTGCAGCCATCGTCTATTTAGTCGGCGTGTGCCTCGTTGGCACTTGTCTCTCCATCATCTTGGCCTCTATCCTCTGTTGATTTGCCTCACACTTATTATATAAATTCCGAAGCCAAACCAGCCACCACGTGAGTGCTGGCAACCGCTACATCCGAGCGATTTTCCTATTTTCTTTGGCAGAAACGCATCATCGCGTTTTTTTTGTTTTGTTTTTTTCATTTAATGCTAAATGTCCGCTCTAGCTCGCCCTGACTACTTATCCTCTCTTGAACTACAGGAACCATAAACCTGAGTCATTCATCTGATCCAAGCTCAACATTTTGCAGAGGAAATTGTTGAGCTCCAGGAATCCTTATCTCACCCACGTCATGGTCAGACGAAGCCTCATCTGTTTATCGGCGAGGACAACCGTATCGGCGGCCGTCTATCCGCTTCAGTGATAACGTATCAGCACAAACATCCTGCCCTTCTTCTGAAAAAGGACCATCTCACCCATCTGATTAGCTGGTAACTGAATTGGGAGCAAAGGTTCCTCTTCAAGCTCTCCTGTACCAGACAACATCGAGAATTTTGTCTGTTACCCTCATGGTTCAGAACCTGACAAACGAAAAAAAACCTAAAGCTTATTTCGAAATGAGGATTTGGCGGATCATCTATGCAATCTGTAGAAAAAAAGTTTCTCATTTGACAGTGTCAATAATATGGCCGAGTTAGTAATAATTGACTACATTAGTTCCGATCGGGTTGACTCATCTATTGTTTGGGAATACCTAAGACCCCCGTCGACACATTTTTGGAAACCTGTGAAATTCGTGTATTGCAAAGAAACTCTAGGCATAATCAAAATGGAAAGTGAACAAATGGTTCACTGATCAGAAATTGCTTCACTGAACCTGCACAGATTAATCGAGTAAAAATAAAACATGAACTTTGCATCACCAACAATGATGAACAACTTGAAGATAATTGATACTAGAACTCTCAATGGAGAGTATTAAAAGTATTGCAGGTTCTCCTATCCACGCCAAAGTTCGATTTTTTTAATGCTTCTTGCATATATCATATAAACTATATTTCAAAAAGTGGTAAGCAAACACAGGTTTATACAAAACGAGAAAGAAACATGGTTAAATACAAAAAAAGTTCAAAGATGAGCTGGGTTTTTTTATAGATCGGATAAAGCAAAGCGCTGGAACTTAAAACGAAGAAAACGTGGCAAGGATGTTTTTCAACGATCGCATGGCTACAGCAAAAATCACTGGACTTGATGAAGATTTCATCAAAAGATATCCAGTTATCTCAGGTAAACAGGTTTCCCGAATTCGGAACATTTGCCCGGGAAACCACTGAGATTTATGTTAAGTACTATGGGTGGTATTACATGCCACTAACTGTACACAAAGTATCTATAGGGAGAAAATAATGGAAAGTTTCAAATTGGAAAATTCTCGGAAAAGGCTCAAGAAGATATTGTTAATATTTCAACTTTATTATGATAAAATTACAATCTTCCTGATTCGCCAATAAGTAATTGTGCTAAATGATCTCATTCATACCAATTTACAATGTTGAGTGTTGAGTAATAATTTCATTGATATAAAAAAAGTTTTATTGATAAATTAATCTTTAAGCCAAAACTTTGTTTTATGCCAATTTTCCTAAAATCATAAGTATAATTTAACAGTACAAAATTGAAAAATGCTTGAATTCTCTTATAACTCTCTATAGAAACCAATATTCCATAGCTATA
Source organism: Acanthosoma haemorrhoidale (assembly GCA_930367205.1). Lineage (NCBI taxonomy): Eukaryota > Metazoa > Arthropoda > Insecta > Hemiptera > Acanthosomatidae > Acanthosoma > Acanthosoma haemorrhoidale. The sequence continues at coordinate 108,594,868 of OV884013.1, forward strand.
GCTTTACATACAATACTTACCATTAAATACAAAACACTATCTGCCCTCGTTTATCCCAAGTCATAAAAGCCAATAATGATGGTAATTAGATTAAGAAAACTTTTAAGTACAAATAATAAAAGGTAATAGTTGTAGTTATATGAAGTGAAATAATAAATCCATACCAGTAAAATTGAAACGTCCTCCAGTTTAATTACTATAAGTGCATATATTTTCATAAGTTAGATATTAAAAGACTATTTTATTACAAAATTAATTTATTCAATTGTTTTTAGAATGCCTACATAGGAATAAAAAAATATATTTCAAGGAATACCAGAATTTTCCAGCAGAGTGTGATTACATTTATTTCGTATCGACAACAATGAACCGCGGAGTAAGTGTTAATAAATGGTTTATGATCGAGTTAATATATAGATTTGACTACATTACAACATAATGGATAAAGGTAACAGCGCTTCCGAGTTCTAGTTCAGCTATGTGAGGTAACTGTCTTCTATGGTTATAAATAGTATTTTTTTTTTTTGAGTATTTGCCCTTCTAAGGTTGGGTAACATTGAAATTTTTTTTAATGGGTTCATATTTTTTGAAACATAAGTTAAAATTTAAAACTAAAATTAAAATGGGGTAATAATTTAAAACCCAGTGTAACATTTTCTATGTAGTCGTACATTTTATTCTAGATTATTTTATGTATATACTCCAGTAAGAAAAAAAAAATTGTTTTTTCCCCAAAATAATTGAGTAACATAAAATTAAAGCATATTAAATTATCTTTCAAATTACAGGCCAAATAACTATCTAGGTCTCATAGTACTTGAGTAATTCAAGATTGAATACTTTTATTCAAGCCAGAAAACGCTGATTTTTCACAATTATTTACATGTAAACCCAATGAGATAAACAAAATTATAAAAATATATGGTTATTTATATATTTCATTTGGGAGAATGATAATTGAAATCTATTTTAACACAAATAGGAATTTCTAGCCTGAGTCACTCGAGCAATAATATACATATATGACATAAATATATTTACCTATGTTATGGAGGGGTAGACTTTTGAGGTTGTTTTGAGAAATGTGCTAAACTACACACATACCCAGTTTGGGGCAAACGTTTTATCGGTTTAGAATCCTTTGCAGAACATTCACAGACATTTTCTTACTCTACTTATTTAACCCAATCAATAATACCGAAAATAATGTGATCAATGGATTTTATATTTTATAATTATATTGAAAAGTATTTTAATATTTATAAATTATTATTTGAATGCAGATAGTAGTCATTCCTGAGTATAATAGGCAACCAGCAATTAAGTAAACATTTTGCTATCCCTGTGATTTATTTAGAACCCACGAACTGGTTCTTCACTTTCCTCTCAAAATCAGTTTCAGCTCTAGTAGATTACATCGTAGGATGTAGAAATTGTAGGGCACTAGAAAATATGTACACGACTAATATTATTGTTGTCTATAATCTAGGAAATTATTTTGCTGCACCTTGGCCAAGCAGGTGTCCAAATTGGAAATGCTGTATGGGAACTATCTTGTGTGGAACATCTGATTTACCCTGATGGTAGACTTGCAGATCCTTCTGAGGAAGGAAATGAGGTACTATTTTACGAAACCTCTGCTGGACAACATGTACCACGAGTAGTAATCGCAGATTTGGAGCCTTCATGTATCGGTAAAAATTATGCTTTCTTTTGAAATTCTAATTGCAGACAGATCTGTAGAGAAATTAAATGATTCAAATAATCATTAAATTTGGATTTAAAATTGATATTAAAATCATGGTTATAACTATTTTAATTGAATATTACCTAACAAAATTTGATAATTTTAGATAAATGTGTATACAGATGAAATTCGTGTTGGAGCATATCGCAATCTATTTGGGACTGAATCTATGATCTCAGGAAAAGAAGATGCTTCTTCTAACTTTGCTCGTGGTTACTATACCGTCGGCAATGAAATGAGTGAACTCTGCTGCGAACGTGTAAGACGGCAAGCGGAGAAATGTAACAGCCTGCAAGGGATTGCTATCTTCAGGTCGCTAGGTGGAGGAACTGGTTCAGGATTTGGAGCTAACGTCATGGGTAAACTTCAGCGAGACTTAGGCCGAGTTCCACTTGTAGAATTTGCAATTTTTCCTTCTCCGAGGGTAAGTATTCTGTTTTATATTTAATACATGAGGTAATTTGCATTAAAACCAGTGATCTCCATTTATTTGCAAAACTGAGTTCTTTGTTTTGTTAAAAGAGAGATCCATGGAATAGTTTTAATGTTTTGTTAAACTAACAATAAATAAATAATAAACTATTATTTGTATTAGTTGTGGTATTAACCCTCTTATATTTCTGTATATTTAGTTTCATTTGTAAAAAACTCAGATGATAAAGACTTTCAAAATATGTTTTCTTAACTGATAAGTTTATAAGAAGGGGGTTTAAGCGACATAGTTCAGAGAAGTCAATTCAAAATTTACATGGTTTTAAAACTTTCAGGGGTCGTAAAAACTAAACAGCCAAGATATTGAGCACCTCAATTCAAGAGAATATAGAATATTTTTCTTCTCCTTAGGATGTACAGGATTATGTTTAACTGTCATTCATAATACAATTTTTCCACCCCGGGTAATTTTCATACTATATCTCACCTCTGATAAATATACCATCTAGTTCTATCATAAATTATTCAGATCACAAAGGCCAAACTAAAAATTTTGAGTTAAAGATATAAATTTTCTTTACAGATCTCTCCCATTATTGTTGAACCTTACAATGCCGTATTAACATCCCACAGCACTATAGATGCTGGAAGCTGCACTTTTTTCTTCGATAATGAATCAATTTATGACATATGTGACAAGCACCTAAAGGTCTCTGATCCAACATACACAAATCTGAACAGATTAATAGCGCAGGTTAGTGGTTATATTTAACATTTGCTATGATTCAACCATAAATTTTTAGTCAGATATAAAAAAAGTGAGAATCACTAAGAAACAATTAGGATTTATAATTGTCGGGATTGTCACTAGGGAAGTGCCTAATCACTCTAGCCCTGGTGACAAGTGCGGATTGTTCAAGTTTATAACCTGGACAATCGTTCCATAACGGCATTAATATCTCACTCCATTTCTGATAGGTGTGCGCCCCGACAATGCACTATGTTCAAGAAAAAAGGTACAGAGGCTTCATAAAGAATAAGTCAAATTTTCAGAGTTCGAACAGAAGCAAAGTAACACTGAGTAACGGTCGCAAAAGACTACTTGGCCCGGGCTAGGCGCCTCCGTTAAATATCTATCAGCCTCCGAGAAGAGGCTGAAAAGGTTGCTTAGTGCCTGCGAGATCCTAGCATGTGTTAAGGAGTACCGTGCCGGTCCTAAGTAATCAGTCAGGCGGCTGACGGGATCACTTAGTACCTGCGGTTTCTGCATGTGTTAAGGAGTACCCTGCCGGTCATAAATAACCCCTGGAGGCTGTAAGGGTCTCTCAGATTTATGACTGGCAGATGTAGACCCGTCTAGTGTTACTTTGCTTCTGCCTTTTTTTTTTATTGCTAATACATTTATAATAATTTAGTTCATGTTATTTTACTTTGCTTACATTATATATGCACCAGAGTATAGGGTGATTTAACACTTATGTAGTTGAATCACTACAATAATCATCGACAAAATTGTACTGTAAGATAGATAAATGAAGGGGGGACCTGTATGGATTTGTAGGCCTGAATTTATAGCCCTTTTATACCTGTGTTATCCCTGTTCCATGGTTATTTTCTTGACCTTTTAACAAAGTTGAGGATTGATTTACATTAGATGGACTCCTGTTGCATCCTAGGCTGTAAAACCTTAGTTTGTTGAATACTTCACACTCCTCTGCGCTAAAAGGGGCACGTTTCCATCTCCAGTTTAAATTTAGGACAGATAGAGTTCTGGGATACACCTATTAAGGATTGGAGGCGACTTAACCTGCAGTGGTCAGTAAAAATGCTCATTATTTCTGCTTATTATGCGTTTATTTGCTGGTTCACATCAACTGTTCCAATATGGAGGCAGGTGGGTTCTTAGCAGGACAATGGCTGGCTTATGACCAAAAAACTATGAGTCCGTTCCCTGCTTAGCTAATTCATCCGCAGTGTCATTGTTGTTTACACCTGTACGGCCTCAGTGTAGTTGGAGCTCATCTCTTGATGTGATGAGGTTGATTAGCACTTTTAGCTTCTCTTTCTAGGCGAAATTTTGGTTCACTTGAAACCAGTGCCATAATTGCTAATCTACTAATCTAAGCATATGTGTATGGTGCAGGATGCCGCCTAATGTTTTTGAGGGCGTAATGCAGCGGTGATAATTGCATGCACCTCTGCCTAAAACAAAAGCATTTTACCTTTAATGCTTTATTTATTAGAGGGCATTCAGTGGGGGGATTTAATACATTAAAAATTTGTTGGTGTTACATTTACATCGGAAAAATATCTGATTGATTCTTTTATGATTTGATCAAATGATATGGCTTTACCCTAAACATTTTTTAGGTGATCTATCATTAAGTGGAGGATTTAGGTACTCCCTGTCCTGATACATCAGTAGGTTGATATTAGAATAGAAAAGAGGGGCTTAGGCATATGGTTTGAGACCATTATGTGATCCAATTTAAAGAAATTTAGCATTTCTGAAGCCATCCACCTCTTTTAACATTTGAGCGCAACCAGTATATTAAATTCAAACCTGTACTATTTATCACGCCTTACTCTTTAACTGGTCTCCTATAGTATTGGTCAAACTTTCTCTTGTTTATTGACTTCCATCTCCTTTCAATCCCAATTTCATAAACAAAAAAGATGTATATGGGATTATCAGACATAATTAAATTTAGTGTGCACAGCAACAAGGATGGATAAATAGTCGTTAGATCCATACTTTGCCATCCCACTTGTTTAAATACAATGTAGGTGTTTCCTAGATTCACTTTCATTGGTATAATCACTACCGTTGCAAGGCTATGGTCACTCTCAAACTGGTGTAAAGCCAGCTATGGAATTTTTAAACTTTGTTATTTTTTTTTCCCTTTTTCTCCTTAATGCCTTTGTGTAGAAGCCCTCATCTACTTAAACCAATCATCTCAATCTGCGATCAGTGCCATTATCTAGACAGGTTCTTTGCTTTATTTTATCCTATCCTTAGGGTATATTCTAGCAACATCTATTTCAGTGATTCTCATGGCCTCTTCCTTCCATTCTTTCTTAGTACTCCTACGATCTTTGTATTTAGACAAATCAACACTGTTAGATAGAGATATTTTAAGTTCTTCCTTTATGTTCTCCCTATAATTTATTCTATCTCTACAATTTTGCAGACATAATACATTTCTGTAGCTGTTAGTATGCTTAAGTGCATGTCTTAGGTTATCCAGCTCTCAGGGAGAGGGGAATATGTGCAAATACACTGCTTTGAGTACGAACATGCCTCCCTGTTTTATTAATATGTTCCTGTGATACGTTAAGGGTAAGATTCTTCAAATTCAAATAGATACTGGTTCAACTTCAATTTAATTGGTTGTAAATTGAATCTAGATTCAAAGGTGAGTAAGTCTAGTCAAGTATTAAAATGTTACAATGGAGATAAGGAGATGGTTGCCGGTGAGTGTGTCTTACAAAATGCAAGTGAAAAGTAACTCATGTAAAGTAAAGTTGTAAAAATTCAAGCAAAAAGGAATTATATTGGGATGAAATCGTTCTCTAAAAATGGTATTGATCACTCCAGCAAAGGAGATTTTGTTTAATAAGATAGATATTGAAGTTTTTCCACAAATGTTTGTGGAAAATGAGATTGGGGACATAGGTACTTTAAAGTGGGAGGTTCGCAAAGATGCAGATCAAATACGTGGGAAACTCCTGATTCCTTGTTGGAATGAGAAAAAAATAATAAAACAAGTTACACAGACTAGAAAAATGAAATGTGATACATAACAGAGTATGTATCGAACCAAAGAAGTTAAATGAAAATTTAATACAAAACCGTTTTAGCACTCCAGCATTAGAAGAGATCATTTCTCTGTTAGCAAAAGCAAAACTTTTTAGTGTGCTTGATGCAAAAATGGATTCCATCAAATGAAGTTACATCCGTATTTTCAAGAATTCACTACTTTTTGGACACTTATGGGAGACATTGCTTTGAACATTGGCCATTTGACCTGTCAGCAGCACCTGAAGAATTCTAAAGAAGAATATTTCATGTTATGGTGGAAGGTGTTATTGCCTTTGCGGATATGGCGAAAGATACTCAGTGGAAGAAGCTTCAACAGACCTTGATAAAAAATTGGAGAAAGTATTGAAGAGAAAAGAACAGAGAAATTTGAAGTTAAATCAGAAGAAATATAAATTAAGATAACAAAAATAAAGTATATGTTATTTTTGAACGTATATTTTCGAATAAAGATATTAGGTCAGACCGAAGGAAGGTTAAAGTGATAGAAGAAATGGGAAGAATGGATAGTGAGGCCCAGATAAGCTCCTTCTTAGGCCTGGCCAACTACATGGCAAAATTTGTACCAGATTTATCTACTGTAGCTGTCATGCAGAGAGAATTATTTAGCAAATGGGGTTCAAAGCAAGAAAAGGGATGGGAAACTATTAAATGTGAGTTGTAGGATGCTTAATTTCTACGATACTTTGACGAGTCAAAAAAGGTTGAGATTCAAGTTGATGGAAGTGGATATGGTGTGGGTGTTGCATTGATACAGGAAGGACATCCAGTAGTTTACACTTTAAGAACACTGACCAACTGTGAGAAAAAATCTGCTCAGATAGAGAAGGAAACCCTGTCAATTTTGTTCGATGTCAAATGATTTGAGAAATATGTGTTTTGAAAAACAATTCATATTCAATCCAAACAGAAGCCTTTAGAAGTAATCTATAAAAAGAGTTTGTGGCGACCCGAGCGAATACAGAGAGTACTGTTTCAGCTTGTGTATGATATTGTGGTCAATTTTGTTAAAGGAATCAATTTAAATATAGGTGATATTATGTCCAGACTCCCTTCTACGGATTCGGAAGAGAAGGATATTATAGTGGCCCAAATAATAGAAGAACCTCATGGCCCATCAACCGACATAGGAATTAGTATGACAACATTACATGAAATTAAGGAGTTGGATTGGATGAAGTTGGATTGAGATTGCAATTTTTTATAGAGAATTGCTGGCCTGATGAAGAGAAGAAGGTACCAGCATTTATGATGGATTGGTGGAAAGCTATAGAGTAACTGATTATCTGTGTTGGGATAATTTCAAAGAATCAAAAGGTGTATTTACTTCACATTAATAATGTATAAGTTATTTACTATCAGTATTTGAATAAAACATCAACTTATATCTTATTCGCTTTAGTTTTGGCGGAGGACCACATCCTTCCAACGTGATGATAGCTTTCCATACCCGTTCGACGCTAGTGCTACCTAGCCACAAAGATGTTCAAACTAAGCCGAGGTAGCCTTGACTCTCTAAATTCTAATAAAAACCGGGATGCAATGTATTCAACCATTAACATATTTTTAAGACATACAAATACAAACAATGCTCATGTTCCGGTAGAGTAACAGTTGCATTTCTAAATATGTACTCAAGAGCAACGGTACAAATAGTGATCAGCACGAAGCTTTTTATCTGCTGACGATTGACGAGTTCATCTTCGATTAGTTTAATTCCCTGGCCAATCTCGTTTTCAACCCGAGTTCACATATGTTTGTATAGCTTCTAATCACAAACCAATGTTGGTTGTACATGTTATCATCTAACATGCCTCTCTGATATACAAGAAGTTATTTTCACTACTTTGTTTATATTTTCAATAAACATCGACTAGGGTTTAAGGAAAAAAAATCGATAAATCGATGAACCCCCCCCTATCCCCTTAAAAATGACAAAATGATTAGTTTCATTATAGATTCTCAATGGAATCTATTTACATTGCAGTTTTATATTTGCTGTAGCGTCGCTACATTCTATACAAGGTCTGAATTCCGTATAAAATTATTTGACTTAATACATGTATTAATGTGTATAAATTGATACAAATTATTTCATTATTTAGGGGTGGTTGGGTCATAGTGTTAAACACTGGATTTGTGAGGTGCTGCAACGTGTCGAAAAACTTGATGTGCCGTCGGTGGATGAATTCATCCACCGAAGGCACATCAAGCAACGGATGCAGGTCGGCGTTCTTCAACCTCTCGAGAGAGATATAATTCGCTGATTTTATTTTCCCCCCAATCCCCTTAAAAAAATGACAAAGTTATTATTTACTATAGATCCGTAGGCGAATCTATTTACATATTACATTTTATATGTCCTGTACCAGGGTACACTCTATATAAGGTCTGAAAGTTATATAATCAATACAAGTACAATGATGCATAATGTACTTGGCTTCATTGACAACACTCTACAAGGTGATGGGGCTCATCTTAAATCGCTGAATTTTTTTCTTTCAAAACCTCTTTATTGATAGTATATATACAATGACAAAAATAAATAAATAAATTTGGAATTACAGCTGTCTCCTCGTGCTGCATTCGCAGATGCATATTAAGGAGTGCATAAAATATAATACTTTCAGATTGTTGTTAATAAGTCCAATACACATACACTCACTAGGTGATGAGGCTCACCTTCAGCTTGCGACCATGGAAAATACTAACACTAAAACCTAAACCTAGAACCTAAGACTAAAGCGTTCCAGCCGCGACAGCGTCCTGCCAACGATAGGGGAACGGAGTGGGGGTTATCGTGTTAAACACCGGGTTTGTCAGATATTGCAGGGAGTCGAAACATTTGATATGTCTACGTTGAATGAACTCATCCACCGTAGGCAGATCAAAGATCTCGTGAAGCTCACTGTTGCTCCGCTGCTCGAATGAAGTACCTCTGACCACTTTCATTAGTATACCGTTTTGGAATTGTTGGAGTCACCGAGCTGTTGTATACGTCAGATAGCGAAAAAGCGGTGCACCATACAGCAGAGTGGGCCTGAGTATACTCTTGTAGATCAGTAGCTTGAGACGCAGTGATAGATTGGGGGAGGTCAGTAAATGCGTAAGCCGGTAAGACTTCGTGCGGGTTTGCTTCAACTTCCTCGCGAAATGGTTACTAAAATGGAGGTGTCTGTCCATTTTAATTCCCAGATATACCAGGTTGTTGGCTGGTGAATTTTCCTTCTTTCCTACTATGTAACTAGTAGGCAGTGGGCTTTTTCCCTTTTGGAAAGAGAAAATTACGCAGTCAGTCTTACCCGCGTTTACAGAGATATTGAGTCTCCCCAGTCTCTCACTGATCTGGTTACAGGCTACTTCAGCCTGTCTTAGAGCTACCTTGGCACTCATGCTGCTACTGTACACCGCTATGTCATCTGCGAAAGCAGTAACTGTGGTATTTTTGTAACGGGCTCCGACAATCTCAGACGTGTATACGTTGAATAGTATAGGGGATAAGACGGCTCCTTGGGGTACTCCACAGGTCAGTGGCACAGCTTCAGAGAAGCTATCACCCACCCGCACCCGCAACGACCTGTTTTTCAGGAAGCTAGCCAGAATTGAATACAGTTGTTCCGGGCATTCCCGGTCGCAGAGTATTTGACACAGTGTCCCGTGAGACACCGAGTCGAATGCAATCAATGGAAATCATAGCCGTGGCTATGTTTCTATTCATATTATGGCTAGCTTCTGACTGCACCTTCAGAAGGGGGTGCTCTGCGCTCATACTGGATTGGAATCCAGTCTGCTCGGGCGGAATGATGTCGTTTTCCGAACAGTAATCTTTGAGATAATTCAAAAGAATCTTCTCAAAAATTTTTCCCATCTGAGGTAACAAGCTGATCGGGCGGTAGTAGGCTGGGTGATCTCCGCTCTTGGCTGGCTTTAGTAATGGGAACAAGATGGCTTGTTTCCATGTATCAGGAAAGTACCGCAATCTTATACAAGAGTTGTATAAGTTTGCTAGTTGTACTATCCCTCTCCTCGGCATTTGTTTGAGCAGCACTGTTTGTATCCCGTCGTGCCCTGGTGCTCGGTTTCCCTGACACCGGCGAAGAATCGCCTTGAGCTGCTTCGGTGATACAAACTTGTGGTTCTGTTCAGCAATTACCGGAGGAGGCATGTGGTAGTATCCCGTCCTAGCCGTAGTGACCCTAGCGTAATGGTCGGCCAGTTTTGTTGCCTGTTGCTCAGCAGTCAGAACATTGTCGCCTTCGTGAAGACGGACAGTGGCTGTCTTGCCTTTTGTAGTATTCAACAGCTTCCAAAACTTTCTGTGATCTCCGTGAGTGCTACGAAGTCTCTCATGCCACTGCGCTGTTTTCCAGAGTTTCACCAAGCCCCGGATCTGCGTTGTGAGAGAATTCACAACGACCTTGGCTTGCTGATCTCTCGTCCTGTACCATCTATTCTTCCAATTATGGCGCAAGGCAATAATTTTAAGAATGTGGTCTGGAGGTGGTCGCAGAGACGGTGGCATGTGAGTGAACTTCGGGATCGCAGACAAATCGCTGAAGCGAGCATCCTGCCCTTATATATCCCCCCCCAATCTCACAACCTGGATCGTGCGTGGTCTCTCCTTTACTGATATTAGAATTTTTAGTTCTAGTGACCGATGGAGTAGCGAGCTTTTGTTATTTCCGACAAGTAATACGGTTGTAAGGTTTCCCAAGTCACAGAACAGAAGCTATTTACGATTTAAACTATTGATTCTTCTCCACATAAGTAACGAATTAATGGTGAAGAAACTGATTCACCAATCAACTAGTATTTTTATTATTATTATTTTTATTTTATAGTATGTATTATTATTATTATTGGACAATTTATCATTCTATTTTTCACATGCTTGGATAATCGTGGCTAATTAGGCATCCCTAAATTTCCAAATCTTCCTCTCCATTTGTAGAGTGTATCGTGAGCCACCTTAATGAGTGGTGGCTTCAGTCTAAGTTGAGTTTTTGTATATTTTCAGACATTTGTGTGGAACCACCACACTACCACTTCTAAAGATTCAACAGAAAAAAGGTTTATTTCTTTATTTTATGGAAAGCAACTATATAGATTAAATAAAAGAACATAACTATTCGAAATTGAGCTAGAGACTGGGTATAGAAATTGGCTATTTGGGGAGTAGGCCGCAGAGGATATTGGCATAGGGGTGGCACGGTTAAGTGTGCAATTAACAGCTTGGGACTCCAATTTCCTCCCTCCAGGACCAGCTGTTTGCTTGCTCTGGATCGTGTGTGGTCTCTCACTCAATTGGAATTTTTAGTTCTGGTCACCGATGGATTTAAGAGATAGGAGCTGTTATTTCAGAACAGATATTTAAGAGAATAGGAAATATACATGAACACAACAGTTCGAGATATAAAAAAAACGCTATTGATTAGTGATAAGATTAGCACTACGTAGCATAATGATAAATGTTAGGTTATTAACGAACAGTTTACTTAAAAAAAGGTTATTCGATATTTATAAAAAATTGTTTTTATGAATGAAGTCTAATTAGAGCGCATGCCCGCACATTTTCATTTTGTTCTGAACGGAGAATTCTTAATAAACAAAACGAAACAAAACACACACACTCAAACGCGCGCGCGCGCACGCACACGCACACACAACACACACACACGCACGCTCACACACACACACACACACACACACACACACACACACACACACACACACACACACACACGCACGCACGCTCACACACACACGCACGCACGCGCACACACTCACACGCACACACACACGCACGCACAGAGTAGTGTAATTTAGTAATTTACTCCCTCCTTGGGAGCTTAAACGAACAAATGAAATCATTTACAAATTGGTTACTAATGTAATTCTCAATGCCCTCTTCTTGGTCATCATAGTGTAGTTGATTTTTATTTTAAACGTTATAATTATACATATTTATTATTTATCGTTAAGATACCAATATCACTGTGTAGCTCAAACAACAAGAAGACTCAGGTCTCTAGGGCATTGTTTTTTTTAGTTTCTTCAATGTTCTTATATATTTTACCACTTCCCACATTAGTTTAGTACCTCTAAGTGATAAATTGCTACTGGACACGTGGTGTTCTCTCTTAATATTTACTAATAAACTATACTATGCTCTTTTTAAATTACGTTTAAAAATTAAATTGTTACCTGGATGTACTCTGAGGGCTAGAAACAGAGAAAATAATTAATATTAATTATAACAAAATTCAAAGCTAAATTAATAAAATTATTGAACAGCTTTATTATGATAAAATTACAATCTGCCTCATTGGGAAATAAGTTATTGTGATAAATGTTTTCATTCATATAATATTTACAATTTTCATTCACTCACTCATTCGTACAGTATTTACATATAGCCCAGAGACCTCCCAAATCCACATGTTTGTCACCTCCCTCGCATGTGAAAGAGGAAGCCGAGTCATGGGAAGTCCCCCACGCCCCTCCGTCAACCGCATCACTGGTTACGAGCCAGCGGAGGCTGACAAGAGCGGGAGAGCCACAGACGATCAGGGCATGATTGGAGTATCTAGCCATTGCCAAGGACTCCCACTGTTACGCATTTATAGCAGGTCACGAGGCCACTGCCGTTTTAGCCTCCAAGGAGGATTACAGGGACGATCATTACACTGCACCATGAGGGTGGTTGGATAGGTTACTATGGTATTTTATAAACTTGGATGGGATGAGTTCGAGATATATTAAGATCGTTATGAAGGGTTGCTGACGTAATAAGGGGAATTCACTATTTTTCTAAGGACTTTTGATTGAAAGGATAGGTTACGCTTGATGTTCGACTTTTTTCCTGTCCCCCATAGCTCTATTCCGTATGTCCAGATTGGTTTAAGCTTATTAACTATTACTGTGTAAATGAATTATTTTCTTTAACTATTCTATCTGTTTCTGAATAAAGGGTATAATATAAATTGAAGAGAGTGCTTTCGGCAGGGGGGGTGAAATCCTGCTATAGGCCTTCTTATTCTGAAGTACCAGCGATTCACCTGGTTGGCAAGGTTGTGCCCTGATTGGGTGATAGACATCCCTTTAGTAAACCTCACTAAAATATATATGGATAGAAAAAACTTCTTAACTGTGCTAAAATTACAATCTGCCTTATTGGGCAATAAGTAATTGAGATAAATATTCTCATTCATACCACATTTACAATTTTCATTCACTCGCTTGTTCATACAGTAACTAAAATAAAAGGAGCGATTTAGCTAAGGAGGACTCAGATTTTATTTATCTTTAGGAAAAACATAGGATTCCCGCACCCTGCCGACTCCTTCCAGGAATGAATGTTCTAACGTCATAAATAAGTGGTGACATGAAGTTGTTGGCTGAGGTATTCAATGAATGAACGACCGATCATTATTCAACTTGTTCCTTTCGGTGCGGTGTCTGTTACACGCAATGCCGCACTTACAATCAATAAGAGCGTACTCGAATCCACCACGTTCGGGTTGCTGTTGTGATGTGGGTGTTACTGTTAATGTTTTGTTACGTTAGGTGTTCAAAGTTTCCAAAATATATTATAAAATATCACAACGACCAATCTTTCGTCACCTATATCAGAATGTACAAACCGTTCTGTTAAAACCACCTTCTTTCGGGTTTCTTTCTTGCGGTGTATTGCTTTCTATCAACTTTCATGACTCTACACGAAAGAGCGAATCGAGAATGAATGATCGGAACAAATTAGATACTGCTTATATTTAAAATAAGAATCAGAATGTTCTCATCAATCATTCACTCGTTCATTCATACAGTAACTAAAATAAAAGGAGCGATTGAGCTAAGGACTCAGATTTTCACTTAACTTTATCCATCTCTAGGAAAAACATAGGATTCCCGCACCACTGCCGACTCCTCCAGAAATATTGTTATTTATTTTAATAAAGATTTAATAAAGATAAAATAAAATAAATTTAATAAAGATTAAGATTAAATTAATTTTAATAAAGATTGTTTAAGCGGATTATTTGTTAGGATATTGGCTTTGATTGAGAAAAGAGAGATGTCAGCTTTCATAAACAAAATTTGCCGTCTAGGTTATAAACTAGTTGATCTGAGGATTAGTTGCCCAACCATTTCCCTCCATTTTTTAGTTGTTTTACATTCCATAATAATGAAACAATCGTTTACCCCAGAATTCCTGTAAATGTCTATTGAAAACAAACGCGAAGTGATGAAAATGGCTCTTTTTACTGCCATAGATATGCATTTGAAGGAGGTAATATTTACAACTGACAATTGGTAATGATTAGAAACAACACACAGTCCCGGGTGAAGCGGCTCAACCTCGGGTTACGTATTGAGAAACCACCAAACTAATTTACAAGCAGCATAAAACCAGATCGTACCCACTTCGACCACCATAGTAGACCACCCTTGGTAAGGAATCAGCACTGTAAACCTAATTAGATTTCGAGCTAGGAATTGAAAAATATTAAAATTTTGTAAATATGGGTTTTTATTTCTTTGAAGACGTTTTTTACAAGCTTTCAGTTACATGAATCGAGAATCATTGATTGGAACAAATTAGGTACTACTTGTATTTAAAATAAGAATCAGAATGTTCTCATGGGGTAATGATTGAGCGGATTATCTGTTAGGATATTGGCTTTGATTAGATGTAAATATACATAGTAAGTATACATGGTACATGAATCGAGAATCATTGATTGGAACAAATTAGGTACTAATTATATTTAAAATAATAATCAGAATGTTCTCATGGGGTAATGATTGTTTGAGCGGATTATTTGTTAGGATATTGGCTTTGATTAGATTTAAATATACATAGTAAGTATACATGGTACATGAATCGGAGCCTCTCCCTTCGAGATCGGCAATTATTCGCAATTTAAAATCGTGAACGCATTGTGAGAATTGAGTCCATTCCGTTTCGGTTATCCAGCAATCTTGGACGACTTCTACGGGGAGGTATCCAGCGCTCACATCAAGTACCCCCGTTAGTTACGAAGCACCGCCATTAACGGTGACTTGGATTCAATCTGGAGAACAGACAACTTGAGGTGGTATGACAAAGGGCTGAGGTTAGATCAGTAACGAAGCAATCGGTCTCGCTTTAATCTCGGCCTAATGCTCTCTATAGTTGTTCTACACTTGGGTCATTAGCCTTTCCAGGGCAGCTTGTTCAATATTGTAGATTGACTTGTAATTACAATTTGATTGTAACCCAGCGTTAAATACCGTCTCAATAAACAAATTATTATGGGATATTAAAAGCGGATGTAGTATTCGGACTAATCTTATCAATGGGATATTTTTCATCTTTTCCAAGCTAAGAGGTTTGAGATGTCCGCAAAAATTAAATATTAGAAAGTCTTACAGCTATACTATTAGAGCTACATTAAAAATTTATCTAAATTTGGGAATGGTATCGCTTGCTCTGGGTATAGAAGCAGGAAATATCTCGCAGTTTTCCTTAAATATAGTGGAAATAAATATAAAAAAACAAAACAGTTATATTGTCTTTCCACAACTTATAACTTCTTCTTTAATGTAATAGCGCTTTCGGCAGCTCTAAGCTGTCATCTTCAGTTAATCTCCACAATAAAATAACAAGTCATATAATAATAACATTTACCTCCTAATTACAAATTATTACTATTATTATACGTATCAATGTTTACTTATTTTGAAATTGTCCTTCTATTCTAATACAATTACAAATTCTTAAAATACAACAAGTATGTAGTAAATAATTAAAATCCAAAAACAAAATTAAAAACTATCAAGTAACTATTAAAGCCATATAAAATTATTAAAAATTGACAAGTTGTCATAAAATTATAAAGACCTACTTAAAACGCAACTATATTTCTATACTATGGGTACTCGCCCAATTGGTTGTGTGGGATATATACTTCATCTAAAACACTAGTATGTTTTTATATATTCAACTAAGGTAGCTACATTCACATTCCTCACTTTACGACTGGCATTGTGCAGGAGGTATGGAGGGAGTTGGTTTCTTATTATTTGGGTTGCTATTGTCCGACCTTAGGGAATCTATAATTTATATTTTTTTTATAATAATATCTGTTTGCCAGGTGAGACAAGAAACCCAGATTGACAAATACTTAACATTATTTATTTTGAAATAAAATTGAAAAAATAATATTGTTTTGATCGAAAATGGACCGGTAGGGAGGGCATAAGGAATCAGAAAATGCCACACACGAACATGCGTACATTACAAACTAAAACAAAATACTTTTTTTAATTTATTCCCAGGGGTATTTTCTGGTTTTAATCTTCATGGTATTTTTCTCCAGGGGTGTCCTTGCAATAATAACTTCCCTGCAATCGTGGTCTAATATGTGGAAAGAAAAATATATTTGAGTATATATAAACAGCCCCGAGTCCTCTCAAATCCACAAGGTTGTCAGCTCTCCCGCATGCGAGAGAGGAAGCAGCATCTTGGTGAGTCCCCCACGCCCCTCCGTCAGCCAAGTCACTGGACACGAGCAAATGGAGGCTGACCAAGAGCGCCACAGACGCTCTATGTCTCTTTATATAAAGGGTGTTCCAGAATTAACGCAAGATTTAATTTAAATAGAAAACACAGTTTGTAGTATTTTTATTGTTATTTTTTTATTGAATTATAAAGTAAATAGGATAGGGTTATTTATGGAATAACACATCGGGCAAATGGCCTCCACGACTATGCTGGCAAATACGCACTCTTTTCTCGAAATTTTCCATGACCATTTGGCATAAATGTGGTTGAATTTCGTTGATGCAGCGTTGAATTTCCTCTTTTAATGCACGGGTGGATGTTGGCTTGTTGGCATACACCTCTGACTTCAAATAACCCCATAAAAAGAAATTTAAAGGTGTTAAATCACACGATCTAGGGGGCCAATTTTGATCACCGAAGCGAGAGAGTACACCACCTTGAAATGTCTCATGCAGTATTTGAATTGTTTCATGGGCTGTATGGCATGTGGCACCATCTTGTTGAAACTACATACTGGGCACAACAGTATCATCCAATTTCGGCACAAAGAACTGTGTTATCATGTCGCGATATCGACCACCAGTTACAGTCCCTGATTGACCAGCCTCATTTTCAAAAAAGTATGGTCCAATGATGCCTCCAACCTAAAATTTTGTATGAAATTTTCGAACTGCGGCAAACTTTCATTATTTTTGAGATAATGTTCAACAATAAAGACACGTTGTTCAATCGTGTAACGCTCCATTTTTACTAACTCTAAACTGTCAGCTGTCAAATTGTTTTTTTTTAGGGTTGCCAGCACTTTACTGCACAAATGGCGGCAAATTCAAATCTTGCGTTAATTCTGGGTATTACAGATTACTGGGGATAACAGATAAAATTCCATTTATGAATAAAAAAAATACTTTTAAGATCAGAAAAAATCAAAAAACAAAAATCAACGTATTTGTTCATCGAGTTGCAAAATCAGTTAATTGTTTTGACAATCATACGATATCACTTTATTATCCTGTCAGGAATTTCCCTTTTAAATATCAGCACATCGTTTACAATCAACCTTTCGTTTATTTTTTTATTATTTTTTTTTGCATGTTTCATTTTCTTTCAACCGAGGCGTATGTTGTAATAGGGTATTGGAGTATTTTATCTCACGATCCGGCCAAGGGCAAGATCGCCACTGTTCACATTCGTAATATATTGATAAGTGTTTTGAAGGTTCCGCTGTTTTCTTTTTTGTTTTTGTATGATTTTTAATATTATTTGCCGTTTCCGTTATTATTTCTTTTTGCTAAGATAATTTGGAATGTGAAGATGTAATTGGGTACTATCTTATCATTAACCAAAGTTCACACTACGCAGCAGATGGACTCACATTAACCAAACGTACGTAGTACGTTTAGGCACATCCCAGTCGGAATAGAAGTAGTGGATGGGTAAAAAAAATCTGAAAAATAATGCCAAGTTTGTAATAAATGGTTTTTTTTTTTTTTTGGATACACCCGATTCCTCCTACTAATGTTAAATTAAGTCTCACTTACAATATATATCATAAATGTTGTTACAGCCACCTATATATTTATATTGTTAGAAGATTTCCTTACGTCGCAATGCAAGGTGATTTTTGTTCTTCAGTTCTGCAGGGCTGATTCAATAATTGGCGCTGTGTGTATTTCGAATGGATTGGTCATTGACCCGCTGATTCGTAAGAGCATTCCGACAGTTTGATAAACAAGTCATCAATAGAAAACAAAATCACAAACAGTTCAGGCACATGAAAAAACAATTTTTCATAGCCCTATAAAATTTCCTGATAATAAAAGCAGCTTCGCATCTTTAAAACAACACGAGTTTCATTTAGAAACATGAAATTTTACATAGTTGATAGGTGTCACATTTGATGTACTGGCAAACAAAATTAACCGTATGAAAACTATTGGAGGGAAATTAATCGGTTATTTTGTAATTTATTTTTGTCAAATAGATTTATTCACAATGTACATTAAAAATAAATAATACAACCAGTGAATAAGATGAATAATACTAACAAATGGGCATGAATGACCTGCTGGAAAGAACATCCAGTGATACCTCCCCGTATGAAAGATTGTTGGCAGTTTATTTCAATTAATAAATCTCTACTCCAGTTCTTCTGGAATCGTCGTGGAGTGTCAGATAAACCTTGTGTTGCTATCTAGCAAGCATGTAAGGATTCAGTGTCTGTTATTGATTGATTTATTTCTCTTGAACTCATCCCTTCCAAGTTCATAAAATTCCATAATAACCTATACAACCACCATAATCCCATAGCACAGTTATTGTACTGCACCACTCATCCCTATAATCCTCCTCGGAGACTAAAACGGCAGTGGCCTCGTACCTGCTATAAATGGCTGACAGTGGGAGTCCTGGCAATGGTCAGTCACGCCGTTGGCCAGCCTCCACTGGCTCTTAGCCAGTGACGCAGCTGACGGAGGAGCGTCGCTGATCTGCACCCGTTGCTTGGTGTGCCGTCGGTGGGTGAGTTCATCCGCCGTAGACACATTAAGTGTTTTGACTCGTTGCAGCACCTGACAAACCCAGTGTTTAACACTTTGACCCCACCACCCCTCCCGCATCGATGGCAACAGACTGTCGGGGAAAAATTAGGTTAAGAATTAGTATATAAGTTAGTTTTAAGGTTGATCAACAAGGTGAGCCCCATCACTTTTATTAGTAAGTTCAGTCCAGTCACGTATAATGTTTTTTCTTGTCTTTCACGTATATCTTTATACTTGTTTATTCATTATATAATTTTTATAAAATAACAAAACCTGTATATAATGTAGCGATGCTACAGGAAATATAAAAATTATTTGTAAATAGATTCGCCTGAGGATCTATAATTGTATATAATTATCTGTGAATTGAAAGGAGCTATGAAAGAAAAAAAAACGGAGGAGCGTAGGGGACTTCCCAAGATGCGAGGGAGTCGACAACCATGTGGATTTGGGAGGTCCCTGGGCTGTTTGTAAATACTGTATGAATGAAATTGTAAATATGGTATGAATGAGATCATATATACTCTTACTTATTCCCTAATGAGGCAGATTGTAATCTTATCATAATGAAGTTGTTTATCTCTAAAGTCTTGATGCAGGTAGGAACTTGTCTATGTTTTAGGTTGTTTTTCTGACTGCGCACCAGTGATAAGTCGAAGTAGTTATGATTAAAATCTTTCTATTGTTACTATTTTTCCCCATAAATCTGTGCTGAATATGCCCAAAGGTTCTCCTAGTTAGTTAGTGTTTTTGTGCCAGAGGTAACCATAATCGTGTTATTTGTAGGTGTTATAACAGTTTTATTTTTTCGTCCAAAGTTTGAATGTATTTTTAATCCATTGTGTAGGTTCCGCCTTAGCTGAATGTCTGCACAAGGTATGATACTGTCTCTGTTTAAGGCAGAGGGTGATAGCCAAAAAAAACATGGGGAATAAATGCGCACGACAGTGTAAATGCCATGCATAATGATTTTGTGACGTGATTTGTTGGTATTAGTTTTTAAAGTAATTCACCATTTGTGTGATTGTGTTCAGAGGTTTTGAAGTGCAATTGAGGCTTATGTTGGGTCTTTATTTTGTGTAAGGTTGGCTTTGTCGTCTGCGTACGTAGTGGTTTCATAAATGTGGTAAAGTCTAAATATAGATTAAGTAAAGTAGAGGGGCTAGAATCGATCCCTGAGGCACGCCTTCAGTGGCCAGACAATAGGAAGAGGCCACCTTAAATTAATTCAATTAAAATTGAGTAATTAGTAAAAATCATCAAAACATTTTTTCCCTCAACCATTCCAGACGGGATTTTATGACGGACCTCGCACACTAGTAGGTTTACGGGACCATGGGGTATTTTGTGGCCTGTGGTGGGCGTATTCCAGTTCAGTTGTGTTCACTGCTTTCGTCAGCGCACCTTAGTAATTCTATTAAACAGGTTTTATTATTCACAGTTTTGTTTCTTAATCATATAAGAAATCAAAATCAAAAAACCTTTACTTGTATGGTACTGCCCAAGCAACTAACTTTTTTGTTACTTTTACAGGTGGTATCCGGAGTCACAGCAGCTGTAAGGTTCCCCGGAACCCTCAACATCCAGCTCCATGACTTCCAGACGAACCTGATTCCGTACCCTCGACTGCACTTCCCCTTGGTGTCCTTCTCTCCATTCCTGCCCTGCTCCAGGATCCCCTACGAGACCATGGCCCCCGGTGACCTCATCAGGGAAGCCTTCAGTGCCGGCAACCAGATGATCAAGTGCGACCCCCGGGCAGGAGCCTATATCGCCTGTATCCTCTTCATGAGGGGAGACGTGCCTCCAGGCGAAGTGGACCAGGCAATTGGCCAAATCAAGGAGGTCCGCAATATACGTTTCGTTGACTATTCACCATCTGGATTCAAGGTAATAACAAAATTATGATACCGATTGGGCCATAATTCAATAGCCTTCAACGTTTCTTGATATGATTTATTTTACTTTTTATGGTTTCCAAAATGGTTTTGTGTTCGGTAAATAGTAAATGAGTTCACCCAAATAGGATAGCCTTTCTTTTCTGGCAATAATGGAAGCACATAAAGACGTAAAACACCAATAAAAAATAAAATATGTTTTATTTTTGAGATAACATGATCATTTATAAAAAAGTGAACACATAATAATTTAATATTTGTACAAAGGTACACGCTCTAACTACATACACACACAAATTGATTTTTTAATACTGCTACCGGGATGAAGATGATATTAACCCAGCAAAAAACACCAATCAGCTCTGGATAAATGTAACGAAAGTACAAGGGGAGAATATCTGAAAACACAAAAACTACATCAGTAATTCATGTATGTGTACAGTAATTATGTTATAATTACTTAAAAATAAATTACTAAATACTATTCAGACTTGAACCAGCAGTGGTAGAAAAAATTGCTACAGTCACTCAGAAATCTTGTCTATAAATCATTTGTTTGATACAAAGTGGCACAGGTTATATAGACAAAACTATTTAAAATTTCGTGCATACATTTTAAAATTAGTTATAGTCAGAATTTTAGTTATTAGAGGCAAGTCAGTATTAAGTCTAGGTGTTCAACCTGGACATATGTCTTTGAAAGTACAGCTACGATCGGTATTTCACTATTTCAGCGTCAGCAGAAATGGAACACTATCTCGCAGTGTTGTGTTTTTTGCTAGTAATAAAATATTAATATACTTATTTTCTACATTAACGAAAGTGAATTTAATCGTTAATATTTGATTGATGAGCCAACCGAATTCGATGTGATAAATGATTGTTTTGACTGAAATTTCATTGGAAATTACCAGTCTTATCATTTTTATTCAATCCAGCCAGCGCGATAGCCAACGAATTACAATGTTAATCAGTATGTCTTTTACAAGGTACTTTAATTTGAATAAATATTTTACAATATTTACAATAAATTTACAATATTTATTTTTCTGAACTCACTGTAAACAAACGAAAGAGTTAAGAATTTTTTTGATTAGGTAGAGTTACCTTATGAGAATAATCAAATATAAGAAAAAGGCGGTGCTTGTAAATAACCTACTCTTCCTGACTTAGTCAGTGTAATTTTGTAATTTGCCTTAGTTAAGTATAATTTTAGCAATAAAATTGCGAAATTTAGCAGAGTTAGGAAAAAAAAAAAATAAGGACTTGACCAAGTTTTAAAGCTCCTCACACTTACCATTATCGAACTTGTGAAGTTCACAGCCAAGTCCTGATGGGAGTATTTACTGGGGCCATCTGGGGGTTCGGTGCTCCCTTCCCGTACACCATCGTCTTACCGGTCTTGATCATCTTGCTCTCTCCGTTCTTCTTGGTCGTCCTCCAGTAGACCGTCTGGACGGCCTTCCTTCCGGCGATGACGCGACTTGTGGACCCAACCAGCATCTATAAGACATAGGAAATTTAGTTCAAATAACTTACAAACATGATTTCCAAAAATGGTACAAGCAAACGAAAGGTTTACGAATCTGAAAATCTCTCTTAGCTGAATTAAACGGATTACGTCGAGAAATGTTTTACCGGCAACAAAATAAATCCTCGTAGCATCTAACTTAACTACTAATAATATGGTATATGTATTACGTATTGAAATGAAATGAAAACAGTACTCTATCCTGGGACATCGTTTCCTAGGCATATTAAACAGGAACAAATAAAAATGTCTCACCGACAAAAAAATAAATAAATACGTTACAATGATGTAATTAGCTAGTGGATAATAAAGGACCAATGTACAAAGCAATAGTAATTGTAATAGAATATTATTGAAACAAAAAAAGTAAATGACTAGAGTTGAATGATATTCAATGAAAATTATAACTGAAAAAAAAACATAATAATTATTCCAAGGTGGAAAAGAGCTTGAAAGAACGTTTGGAATCTAATAAAGTAGTAAATAATTAAAATTAATAAAAGCAATATGGGAGTATGCTGTTATTATTAGCAGCATGTTGTATGCTGAAGAAGAGGATGGATTTCTAAAATAAGCATGTAAAATTCACCCATGACATCGACAATCAGTCCAAAACAAATCGCAACAATAAGCAATGGATTTGGTCGGTGTAAATTTGATACATTGAATTTCTCGATAAGCGTAATTGTTATAAACAACTTTATTATGATAAAATTGCAATCTGCCTTATTTAATAGGCAATAAGTAATTGAGATAAATGTTCTCATTCATACCATATTTACATATAATAATATTTACAAACAACCCAGGGGCCTCCCAAGTCCACATGGTTGTCACCTCCGTCAGCTGCGTCACTGGATAAGAACCAGCGGAGGCTGACCAAGACCGTGAGAGCCACAGATGCTCAGGACATAATTAGAGAAACTGGCCATTGCCGGGACTCCCACTATCACTTGATTATAGCAGGTCACGAGGCCACTGCTGTTTTAATCTCCGAGGAGGATTATAGGGATGAGTGGTGCAGTGCAATGACTGTGCTAGGGAATTAGGGTGGTTGGGTAGGTTACTATGGAATTTTATGAACTTGGAAGGGATGAGTTCAAGAATGTAGGGTATATTCAGATCATTGTGAAGGGTTTTGTTGCTGACGTAATAAGGGGCATTTACTATTGTTCTCAGGACTTTTGATTGAAAGGATTGCATACGCTTGTTGTTCGACTTTTTTGCTGTCCCCCATAGCTCTATTCCGTATGTCTAGATTGGTTTAAGTATAACTTTGTAAATTAGTAATTTGTTTTCTATTGAGAGATGGGATGTCCTTTGAAGTAGTCTGTACAGTTGTCCAAAGCGTCTATTTAGTTCTTGTCTTTTTAGCCTCGTGTGTGGGTTCCAAGTCTGTCGTTTGTCGAGATGGAAGCTAAGTACCGTACTGTCTCGGACACAGGGAGAGGAATGGTATTAAAATAAACTATCGGGCAAGACTTGCAACGGAGGGTGAAGATAATTTGGGGACATTTTGCTTCATTAACTTTGTATAAGCGTAATTGACATTGAAAATATCTTTTTTCAATTTTTACATATGAGCCCGTTGTACAGAATGGAATATTTTCCATACATTATACTAATTAATAAGAACATTGAAAAGGGACATTTTAGACAGGAGAAAGTTACGAAAAATGGCACCTTACCATAGTTCGGATCTTGTTCTGAAAAGTATTGGAAGAGCTTAGGTAGAATGGGAATTGGTGTATCTTACCGAAGGATTGAAATATTTAATAATTATATTTCTGAAATAAAGGCAGGTAGCGTTGAGTGTAAAGAACTCCTCTCCAGAAGAGATAGTAAGTTCTTTCAACGTATTAAAAAAGAGAACGAAAAGGAATTATCAACCGAACTTAGAACTTAGAAATCAACCGAAAATTTTTCACAAATTAAATGGAGTTAAATGACTGACTGATAGTTGTTAAATTTATTGTTGTATACATTATAGATTTCTATATGGAAAATTAGGTTCAAGGATGTTGAAAGGCCTATGCAAAATAAAATTATTTGCGGGGAGGAATAAGTTTGTTGATTAATAAACCAAATCTTCCGTTACGGATTATCAGTAATACGGATTACGGATCGTTATTAATAGATCTTTCATTTATATTAGAGCACAATAATAATGGTTTCATTTAATCGGAACTATGAATTCAATAATCACATACGGTATAATTACCTTATATTGGAGTTGTTTGCTCGAAAGCCGAAGATATCTGTTCCTGTGTCGGAATCAACTTGTAACTTTGCTTGCTAAAGGGCAAGACTATATACTGGCGTTATCTCTTAGACATTCACCACTCACATGCGAGTGACTAATCATTAGGGCAATGTTCCACCGAGGAGTAGGGGTGAAATCATAGACTAAGCCCATGAAACAGAATGACACAATAATTAGGACTGTATAAAGAACTTTTTTTTTTCTAGCCAAATAAATTAAATTTATTTTATTTACATTCACGCTGATTTCCCTAAAGAGCCGCAATCAAACAAGTAAACTAAACAATACGTTAAATAAGTGTACATAATTACTTAAAACGCACATTTCACAAAAATTTTTTTATGTACTGTTGATACGGTTACTGAAAAAGGCGTATTAGGCTCTAACAAAATAAAAATTTTCAAATTACTGAGGGGCGAAAAATCGCTAAAAAAATAAAGACTTTGCAATACTCACCTAACAATTACTCAGATATAATCGTACAGTCCTAGGCAACTATCAAAGTATACGTTGATCAACATATCCATGAAAAATGCTAAAATATTCACCCATCAAAAATATTTAAAAAAAAACTTTACAAACATTCTCCAAGAGATGTCAACCATCATTATTAATGAGATAGTTTTATAAATTATACTTAAATAGGATACAAGGTATTAATACGATATGTAATTGTCAGGTCGTCACGAGGGGGGTGCCTAGTTACCCTAGTCCTGGTGACGAAGTGGGGGTTGATTAGGCTATGACCTGGACAATCGTTTTATGACGGTCTTACTATCTGACTCCATATTTGATAGGCATGTGCCCCGACAATGCACTATGTTCAGGAGAAGAGGTATAGGGTAGGTAGTGTAGGTAGTTTGCGTGGTCTTGGAATGACCACGAATTCACACTCGGTATCTGAGGGTAGGCGGAATCCGTCCGGATCCCAAAGGCGAGTGTGAACCGGACACTACTTGGTAAATTTGTAGGGACACGACAACCGTTGTCCGCGAGGGAGAGGTCTCTCCCAAGGAGCTGCTAGTTTTAGCGAGGCGAAGGCAGAGAATCCCACTAGGAGAGTGTGGGGTCTGACAAGGCCGGACTAAAACATATCGAGGTTAGGAAGAGAGGTCCAGAGGTTTTCATAAATGAGAAGGCCAAGTCTTGAACATCAGTTCGGCTGCAAGTCATGAGTTAGCGAGTCATCGGGATAATGATTTACAGGCCAGCCCCCGGGTCTATTTATAGTGGGCTGGGTTCGTTAGTGCCCAATCATGGGCCTCGTTATTGTGGCCAGTATGTGGTGGCCTTTGTTCTTGTAGTGACTCAGGCCTTGCCCGGGTCATTAGCTACCTGCTCTTGGGTGAGGGTTCTCAGCCCCTACCTAATTAACTTGCAGCTGCGCTTTTTATTGTTTACAACATTTACAATGACTTATTGTTTGGTAAGGTTATTTACATTTGTTTAAATTAATTTACAATATATATATATATACATATATATATATATATATAATAGAGTATAGGGTGATTTATCTTTTGTGGTTAGCGGTCGCTACAGTATTATTACAATCCAATTAGTGATATATACTAATGACACTGGGAGGGAGTCCTCAATGGACTCACTGGCTTCACATACCGGATCCATCAAACAATTAAAAACGAGTTGCCTCATTACAAATCTGATTTATTAACTGAATCCCTTGATGTGGCTTCTAATAACTTTTTATTTTTAGAATGTTAAGGAATTTACAACTCATAAATTTCTTTTCGAACCTGTAATGCCTCTTTTGTTTTTAATAAAATCTTGGCCAATTAAACTTTCCTAAAAAAGTATCTTTCCATTTATGTCTTTGCCTTATTTGTCACATAGGTCCCCAATAATTGACCTGACTTTCTATCTAGGGCCAGGGGGTACCCTGAGTAAATTCAAAATAATTTTGTAGGTGCTCAAAAAAGATTATTTCCTATACTGCTCCAGTCGCCTTTTCCCATTAGCACCAACCTACCTGAATGAGGGGATTTGTTAATACGCTTTAATATAAACATTGCTTGGGCTCATTCTCACGATCGCTACAATAAAACCAGTTCAAAATCACTCAATAATAGGTCATAATATTTTTTTAGGAAAGTGACATCCTAAAGATTTCTCGTAACTTTGTGGGCACAATAAGAATATTGGGATCCTGTTTTTACTATTATTCTGATTACTTTTTTACTGGATTCATTCGATACATGCACTAATGCTTGGACCGATTTGTAGCCGAGCCCTAAGTACCTACTTCCAAGTAGATATCCCTTCCACGCAGGGAATGGTGGTCGTTTTACTGCGCCTGATTTAGAGTGCAAATAACTCTTTTAAAAATAAAACATTTTTATTACTATACTATTAACGTTGAGTGTTCATATTTATGCTATTGGAATGCCGGTCGTAGAGTTGAATAATCTTTGTAGAGGAGAGTCTCAAAAGAAAAGAAAAAAAAGCTTTATTATGAAGTACAAGCAAAACAGTGGTATATACAAATATTAAGAGCTATGTTGTAACTACATACTGGGTGGAATGTCTTGGGACGAGTGTGTTCTGGGGCTAAAGCTAAGACATACATGTATAAGAAAAGGGAATGATTCTGGGAAGTAGGGAGTAAAGTAAGTAAGGAGGGTTGCTTACTTAAAAATAACAGGAACTATCAGTGACTTCCATAAAGTGTCGAGTCAGGTATACAGTTCTGCTTAGGCCACTTCTGCTTGTTTTTAGCATTATAAAACTGGATGCAAGTTGCATAATGCATCACGAATTCTGCCACACTTTTTTATTCTTATAACCGCTTATTCGAGCCCAAATTGAATCCTTTTCGGATATCCTAAGAAGCCAGTTTGAGCTTGCCCAACGGTTTGTGTATTTCGAAAAAACGACTTTTCGACGTTAAAAAACTTTGTACGCCAGCATGTTAAATAATACATCTTTAAATACTCCACCATATCATATTGTTCTTCACGGTCAAAAAAGAACCGATGGACTATTTATGCCAATTAGTACAATATTTTTGTACGTTACATAGGAATGTCATGGAAGTGTGTTATAATTTATAGAGTAAAATTGACTTGCGTTGTGCGTATCTCACTTTTTTGAGGTTAGTCACAATGCATGAGAGGCGATGAGCAATACATGACTCAATTCGACGTTGGGTCATGCTTGTACAGAGCATGAAACCCTACTGAATTTTTGGATTGCATTTTTTTACTACTAGCTATTACAGTGAATTTTCCACCCGAAAATTAAAAGCGCGTGCCTTCTTATTCCGTATTGTAGCCCTGATAGGTAAGGGTTTTTCTCTACAACTGTGAAATGATTGTAAGTTTTTTATTGGAATTGATGTTTGTTAACATTGTATTAAGAAATTACAACAGCTCTGAGCTGTTTTTTCGACCGGAGTTGGGAAATAGAGGTAAAGGATTTGTCAAAGGATCTGGAGAAGAAAACCACTTTGAAAGGCTTAGCCTGTCTCTTTGTGTTAGTCATTAGCTATATATCCGTCTTCCAATGAGCCGTAAAACACAGCAACAAATGCTCTTCAATAACTGTACAATAAGAAATACATACCCAATCATATTAAGCGTTTGATGTAGTTAAAACTCATTAAATTAAAAAATGAAAAAAATCTTTGTATATTGATCTTTTCACTGTAAAAAGAAATGTTGTATTTGTAAATCTACCCTCCTTCAAATGCATCTACGTATGCAGCAAGAGGAGAAATTCTGCATATATTGTTCATATGTTGTAAAAATGTTAAATAAAAAGGGGCTTTGAAAAAAAACCATCTCTTTTTATAAATTCAGTCACATTAATGTATAATGTACATTATTATAGTTTTGTACACCGCAGACCACAATTTTGTATACAAGAATTTGTATAAAATGTAGCCAAGCTACAGGAAATACAATGAAGCAATTTTAAATATATTCGTTTGTTGAATCTATATTTATATTTTGTACATATAAATTTACAACAAGGGGATATGGAACAAAAAAAAAAAAAGAAAAGAACAAAATAGAATGAGGTAATTAGAATTTTACACTTCTGGGCAAAGCCGGTAAACTGAAAACGTTAACGACGATGCAATAAATTAAAAACTAACGGTGGGTAATAGAATTAAGTTGACGAAAAAGGAAAATTGATTATGTAAATTTGAAATTCGGTGAGGGATAAACAGCTCATCAGCCGTAGGACGGGGATTGGTGAACAAACTTAAAATCGTAGTCCAGTCCACACATTACATAAAAAAAGGGTTACCTGGTAAAAGGTCCGAAGTTAATGATCTTTTGATATGTTATATGTAGGGAGTTTGTGGTGTACAATATAAATTTTCCGATTCGAAAACCCTGTGTGAACTTCACGCCACCCGAAAAACTTTTTTTTTCAGTTTTTAGCTTATTACTTCAAAACAACGCGTTCTAGCTGAACACTTTTTATTAGAAAACTTAAAATAGCTTGAATTGTCTGCAATTGACACTGGCTAAAGGTTTTTAAAAACCCAATGAGTACTAAGATATAGCGCTTCAAACTTTCGGCAAATTTTTCAAAATATCGAAAACTGCGAATAATGGTTTTCTTCTAGTAACTTACATTCTTCAACATTTCTATATGGATAATACATAATATTACTAATCGTAGCTCTCTAAATTGATAAATTAAACATCATCAGCCCTCCTCCCCCCCCGTTCTGTCGGGCGATTATATTGAAGGCCGCGAAACGGTTTATTTAGGCGTTCAGGATAATATTTTCTCTAACTCTAACTGTTTCATTATCGAGTAGTTTCTCTTATTTTGTCGTACAAGGGCCGGTCGAGCAAACACCAATTTTAGGAGGAGAGCAATTCATTATTCTGAGGGCACGTGGTAATCCGCTGTTGCAGTGACTGAGTCGAATTCTCAGCAACGCTGTAGAAAATTGAAAATAGTGGCCCAACATCTACGCTATGGACTTGATGATTCCCGTATGTGTACCCTAATAAAAAATGTCATTAAAGCAGAACGCAAGGGAACCTGGACCTCGAATGGTCGGAGATATGATACTAGGGTATCTACTTGGAAGTGAGATTCCAACCAGCAGGTCATTTGTATTATGCCAAGAGTGCACACCTCTACCCTCAAGACATACTCAGCTTGGAAGAAAAAATGGAAAATGGATACTTATGAATATCACAAGTTCACCACTTGAGTTAC
Source organism: Acanthosoma haemorrhoidale (assembly GCA_930367205.1). Classification (NCBI taxonomy): domain Eukaryota; kingdom Metazoa; phylum Arthropoda; class Insecta; order Hemiptera; family Acanthosomatidae; genus Acanthosoma; species Acanthosoma haemorrhoidale. The sequence continues at coordinate 108,624,847 of OV884013.1, forward strand.
TTCACTATTCGTCGAACTTATTCTGGCGAGTCATATGGTCGAGCATGACCACAGAGCAGTTTCTAATGAGAGCGACGAAGACTTATGGTGGGCAGACTCGTTGACGCGGGTTACCTGACAGTGTGCTTTCTTGATTGTTGGTATGCTGTGTTTCCAACACATCTATGAACAGATAAGGACGTTCACCAAAGTACGTTCAGAAACGTCTGAACATTTGAAGGATATGCGGTCTTCCCGTGTAACCAGGGATAATGTTGATATTGAGAAGCTGAGTGGTTATGTGTCACTCAGCATAGGAGGTATTGCTCATGAAGGAGTGCCTAGTTACCCTAGTCCTGGTGACGAAGTGGGGGTTGATTAGGCTATGACCTGGACAATCGTTTTATGACGGTCTTACTATCTGACTCCATATTTGATAGTCATGTGCCCCGACAATGCACTATGTTCAGTAGAAGAGGTACATGGTAGGTATCATAGGTAGTTTATTTGGTCTTGGAATGACCACGAATTCACACTCGGTATCTCAGGGTAGGCGGAAACCGTCCGGATCCCAAAGTCGAGTGTGAAGCGGGGAGAGGCAGACTGGATCGCTGGGGGAGACGCTACTAGGTTAAGTTTGTAGGACGCCAGGTAACCTTCGTCCACGAGGAAGAGATCTCTTCCAAGAAGGTGCTAATTTTAGCGAGCCGAATGCAGAAAATCCCACTAGGAAGGTGTGGGGTCTGACCACGCTGGACTAAACATAGCGAGGTTAGGAAAGAGAGATGTAAAGGTTTTCATAAATGAGAAGATCAAATCTAGAAACATCAGTGCAGCTGAAAGTACCAGGTCAGAGGAGGCCCCAGTTTCAATGAATAATTGGCTAAAACTAGGGGGTATATATAGCCCCAAGTAGCCAATGGGCTGGGGTTTTATTCTGGCCAATTGCGTCCAGCCAATAGGGCGAGGTTTTATTCTGACGAACCTCATCGCAGGGTTGGATGAAGCTTGAATGTTCTAGACCAGGACCCACCCAGCCCCAAGAGCTACCTGACTCCCTCTGCAGGGGCCCCTGAGCTAGTTTTTTTTGCAGCTGCGTCATTTATTGTTTACAATATTTACACTGATATGACTTATGGTTTGGTAATATTATTTACATTTGTTTAAATTAATTTACAACATATTATAACCAATTTACAATATATATTTAAACCTACCTCATTTTTTACCATTTCTTTTTCTACTTTATTTGATCAATTTACCTTAACTAATTTGGCAGGTCCGTCATGAGATCTTTAATTCAAATTGTTTTATGTCTTTGACATAGGAATTTATCCCGATTGAATCGCCCGATCTCAAGGCTAATGTTGTAGTTATTAATAAATTGAGAAACTTGGAATCGTGAAATATATTCAAATAAAATGGTTATAACAAATAATTATAATTATATAGAGTGCTGACAAAAAGTATAAAAAAATATTCAATTCCTTTTAAATTAGGATATTTACTACTAATTACAAAAATTTGAGCTCAATTTCTTTTAATGGATCCATAATAAAAACAATATTAATATCACCCAATCGATGATCTTCCTGTAATCCAATCAACGTTACTTTCTGCAGTTGGTTCTTCTCCTCTCTTCCTGTATGGTACCGCCAATTCGGGAGCTTGCTAAGTCCGCTCTTCTCGGCGGTTGTGCTAAGACTGCCCTTTTATCTCATCCCCACTCCTAGGAGCGTAAGGGAAGATGCTTACCAGATGTGAGGGTTCCTGGCCAAGATATTCTCAATTATCATGAATGTTACAATATACAATAGAGTATAGGGTGATTTATCTCATGTAGTTAGCAGTCGCTACAATGTGTTTAACACAGATGTATATGATTGTGAAAGTTTCATTTAATCGTCACTTCTTTTATTCAGCCACTAAAAGTGGCAGGGGTTCATGCCTATCTTCCTGGAAAAGTCTATTTATTTTTGTCTGAATACAATCTATAAGTTAATCGTTGGTCTGATTAAGAATAACTACTGTACAGTTGAGAATCATATTAATTAATTAATGGTTTTGTCCGTGAAATTAAATTTACTATTTACACTTGGGCTCCTTTCACGGTTTTGATCACACGGCTAGGGGTAGATGTTTTTCTAGGGCTACATCTTGTGGCCCTTTTTGTAATAATGTTCAGACTTTAATCAGTAAATGCATGTATCCAATATCTTCTTTTTTGTTTTAAAAATATATATTTGTGCTCTGTAAGAGCGAAAGACCTTCAAAGTGCAGCACGGCTGTAGCACCTTCGCAATGTACATCCATTTACTGATTGAAGGCTCAAAGCGGGCGCATGATATAAGTTACGCATAAGTCGCGCAACGGCGTCGCAACCGGAGGCATTACCAAACTGAAAAATATGTACCTCTAGCAGTGCGGTCAAAACCGTATAGCGTGAAAGGGTCCTTAAGTTTAGGTCTTTCCAGAGTTATTGTGTTAGTTTATTTGTGTACCTAACATCATTAACTGTTTTTGTCGTTAGTTGTATTCGCTTCAGTAGAACCTCCATGTAAAATTAGATGTTTTGGTTACTTTGCACCATCAGTTACCTAATGTTACAAATTAAACAGTAACTGAGAGTCACTTCCTCCCCGATAGTATAAATACTCCTTCCAGCCAGCCTTCCCACTCCCTTTATTATGTAGTTAGCTTCTGCCATGTTAACATCCTTTATTATGTAGTTAGCTTCTGCCATGTTAACATCCTTTATTATGTAGTTAGCTTCTGCCATGTTAACATCCTTTATTCTGTAGTTAGCTTCTGCCATGTTAACATCCTTTATTATGTAGTTAGCTTCTGCCATGTTAACATCCTTTATTATGTAGTTAGCTTCTGCCATGTTAACATCCTTTATTATGTAGTTAGCTTCTGCCATGTTAACATCCTTTATTATGTAGTTAGCTTCTGCCATGTTAACATCCTTTATTATGTAGTTAGCTTCTGCCATGTTAACATCCTTTATTATGTAGTTAGCTTCTGCCATGTTAACATCCTTTATTATGTAGTTAGCTTCTGCCATGTTAACATCCCTGTAGATTTCTGTTATTTCATAAATAAAGTTCTTATTAAGGAATATATCCTTAAGAACTCATATACTATAATTACATTAAATAAAATACTACAGCTTCTGCTCTTTCTGCAAATGTTATTATTTTCCAAATAGCGCTTTTGACTGATCTAAGATGTCATCTTCAGTTATCTAAAATAAAAAGTCAAAGGATAAAAATCTTGTCGGAATATGGAGACAAACAAAATTCTATCATACAAGCTACAATGACAAAAGTCATTAAGTAAAATATATTCAAATTAACCGTGCTGAACTGTACTTAGTTTGAAAAGGTCCTTATATTTAATTACACATAATTTATATATAACTTATAACTTATATATATAATATAATATATATATATATATATATATATATATAACTTATATATAACTTAATTTATATATTTCAAAGTAACCAAATACTTATATATAACTTATACAATAATTAACTGAAATTAAAAATTGTTTATATTATTATTATTATTACAATCTGCCTTATTGGGCAATAAGTAATTATTATCAATGTACTCATTCATACTATAACAATTTTTTTAATTCAAAATTCGACTCATATGTAATAAAACATTAAAAATTAAAAAAAAAATTATCCAAAGCACTATTAAAATCTGGTAAAAATTTATTAAAAACTATTAAACTTTATAAAAAAAACTTATTTAATAAACCATTACAATATATCAATCTCATGGCTATTCACCTAATTGATCGTTTGGGATACTTAAAACATTTCAAAGAATTAATTTCACTTTTAAATTTAAACCTCTATTTTGAAAATAAATAATGTTTGTGGAAAGACAAAAGCAGGACTATTTTATCGTACCCTTCCACAAACCGGCATTAATCATTCAATATTCTTTATATTAATATACAGTTTTATAATGCTAAGATAATGTTAAGAACAAGTAGAAGGATCTTGAGCAGAACTGTATAACTGACTCGACACTTCATGGAAGTAACTGATGGTTCCTGTTATTTTTAAGTAAGCAACCCTCCTTACTTCCCTTACTCCCTACTTCCCAGAACTACCCTTTTCTTATACATATATGTCTATAGTCATGTATAGCTTTAGCCCCAAACCCCACTTGTGCCTAGACATTCCACCCGGTATGTAATAACGTAACTGTTAATATTTGTTAGCAGTGTTTTGCTTGTAATTCATAATAAAGCTTTTGTTTCTTTCCCTTACGATACAATAAAGTTTTTTTTTTTTTAAGAAGTAGTGTGGCTAGGTTTATAATTGTCAGAACAAACAGACATATGTGTGTGAGGGTCTATAAAATAATTATTAGGTTATGAATCCTACTCGTCTCTGTTTGTGTGCAAATATTGACGCAGGGTGAATTTCCGTTCAACCTCAACTTCCTCTTAAGATAGCACGGCATAAAATGTGGACTTCTTCAAACTACCACGGTATCTTTCCGTTCTGATCATTCATAGATTTTACAGGAATACATATCTATGACAGATTAGATTTGATAATGGAGCCTCCCTAATTGGTGTTATAAGTAAGACAAATTAATAATTACATCATGTATCGTATGTACATTACATAACATTGGTATGAACAAAGGAATATTGATTGAATTTGTGTCCGTTTTCTCACAAATAATTTCACTTGAGAATTTCTTAACATAATTCCAAAAACAAATATGTTTATTTTTAAGTAACAATTTTTTTATGATTGGTGGCCACTTAATTCTTGATCCCGAGAAATAACAATCTAACCCCTCAGTATTTGTTATCATTAAGCACACTTCGTTCCAAAGTTCAATTGAGTTAAAGTTCAATTAAAACGATCCTTCACATAAAGAAATTTCCAGCACAATTCTGTAACTTTTTAGAATATTAAAATTATAAAAATGTATTTGTTTCGATATGAAATTCAACTAACGTTTCATTATAGACGTGAATATTTGTTTCATTTTATTTTCGAAACGTTTACATTTTTTGATAACTTTTTTTTTTTTATAAAGAAGCCCATTTTAGCATTATTTATAATTTAACTAGATGGACCACTTCACTGAGCAGCGATAGAGGAATGGTTCACTAAAATACACAATATATTCTATATAAAAGACCAATAGGGAATACACTATCCCTTTTGCTTTAAAATTGACACACTACTTTTTCTATTGTTAATTTATTTTTCAACTAACTCTTAGTGTTTCATTGGGTATCTCAAAACAATAAATCCTTATCTTTTCTCCTCTGAGTATTCCTTATAGTTATTATTGCATATCCTGATTGACTCGATGACTCAACCAACTCAACGAAACATTATCGAGTACTGATTAATTGGTTGTAAAAAATAATTAGTTTTCTAATGGTAATAAATTAATCGGTATTTTGTCTACTCATTACTTTTTTTATGAGCGCATATTGCTACGCAATCACTGTCTTAATTTGCCAAAACATGTTATATTAAAAGAGCGATGACATACAATTTAAACCATTACTATTTACGATATATATAACTTATTGTTTGAAATTTCACCAGTTTAAATCGCAACCGGCAAACGAGGTGACTGATTCGAAAAACTAATTAGCCTGGGGATAATTAGCTATACGTTTGAGTTTGTTTAATTAAGTGGACTGTAATGAATTGAGAGTCTCGTTAGAGAAGTGACAATATCAAATCTTAGACAAACACAGTAATGTAAAATTCCTACCTGTTGCGATGGGACGACAGCGTGTGAATCTCCCTTCTTGAACTTCGACAACCAAGAGATTTGGGCCCAAACTCCAGATTTATCTAAGTCCTGATTCATCCAATAGATGTCTGCATTTGATCTGAAAATGTCGCTTCTCCAAGACTTCGTAATAGTGAATTGAATAATAATTCGTCTTTTAAACGGCACTGACCGAATTAATTTGAGTGGCAACAGTTAGACTGTGTTAATGACCAAATAAAAGATAATGGCGTTAAGAATACGCTTGAAAAACAGTGTAAAAAGGACAACTGTTGAAGACAAAGAAAAAAGGACGCTATAGTGTACATGAAGTTACCAGTCGAGAGTCAAAAGTGGGGGGAAAAACTCTGATCGAGCCGGCAGGCAGCGCCAGCGTCTGTGATTCACTGAAATACCGAATGGTTTCGGGTAATTACTGATTCAATAGAAAATCTCAAAGGGGGTGAGGAGACGCCCGCCGCGGGCTAGGATCGCTACAACCTCTTAGCCCTCGTCCGGCGAGCGCCCAGAAAGAGATAGAGCGGGCGGACCTGTAATCTTTCACCCTGACTGCCGACCTAGTAGGTGGGCAGCTTTAATTCACTTTGATCTGACTCCATAAGATCTTTAGAACTTGTGTGTGCCCCGACAAAGCACTGTGTTCTGGAGAAGAGGTACAGGGTACCGGGTAGGTTTTATAGGTAGTTTATGTGGTCTTGGAATGACCACGAATTCACACTCGGTATCTAAGGGTAGGCGAAAACCGTCCGGATCCCAAAGGCGAGTGTGAACCGGAGAGAGGCAGACTGGATTACCGCAGGAGGGCTGCTCGGAAAATTTACAGGGCCACGGCAACCGTCGTACGCGAGGGAGAGGTCTCTCCCAAGGAGGTGCTAGTTTTAGCGAGACGAAGGCAGAGAATCTCACTAGGAAGGTGTGGGGTCTGACAAGCGCCGGACTAAAAGATAGCGAGGTTAGGAGAGAGAGATGCAGAGGTAGTTGAATGAGAAGTCCATGGTTTGAGTAGAGCAGCAAGCGCCAGTGCAGAGAGAGACGAGATAGTAGTGTTCCAAGTGGTAGTCCGATTTGTTATGCTTTTTTTTTCATAGCTCTCAAACTTATAAAAATTGGATGTGGGAAAAATAAAAGGAAAATTATTTTGGAATGATGGGTGCCTTTCACTAAGGGTAGTCCCATGTGGGTGGGAGTAAGTCCCCACCAACAGCTGTCTCCCCCACTCTCACTGACGTCATAACCTTTATTAAACATATGAAAACAGAGATAGATATGATTTGATCGAGAAGAGGGTGACTTATAATTATTTATAATCAAGAGGTAGCCACAACAAAGTTTTTCTTTCTTTTATTTTAAAACTCTCTCCTCTACAAAGATTATTTAACTATCGATAGTTTATTATGAAGTACAAGCAAAACACGATATATAACACGAGATATTAAGAGTTATGATTACTACATACTGGGTCGGGGAGATGTTTAGGGACTCGTGGCTGAGAGACAAGTGTGAACTAGTGAGGACTGGAACTAAAGCTGAGACATATGTGAATATGAGAAGGGTTGTTTGTTTCAGGGATTGGGATGGAGTCGCTAAATATAAAAATAACAAGAAACACCAGTGACTTCCATGAAGTCCCGAGGCAGACATACACTAGAAGGGACTTTTAGGAGCTTATATATAATATTAGGATTAGAATATTCTTAGCATTATAAAACTGATGAGGGAAGGGTGGAATGGATATCGTTTCGAACACGGGATTGGTCAGGAGGTTCAATGGCTGCGGGAAAATCTCTCTATCTGCTAATAGCAGTTATTTATAAGACACCATCACCTAAATATCTGGTAATCCTAAATGGTATCCTAGGGACTTAGCTATTTATATCACATAATTTCAACTGGACAGTTAACTTCCTTAACATTCAATTAACCTGATTCTAATAAATAAACGATAGACGGTGGCTTAGGGCGCTGACCTGCAGAGGCCTCTTTTACGGGTGAGCGGGCAAACCTTAATTCGGTCGAAATTGTTTTGGGCCGTATCTGATTGAGGGCATATCGGCCAAGTCATTTCTGTTCTCATCATCCCTTCTCCACTTTCCCTTCCTCCGAAGTAGCGCCTCCATCTCAACTGTACTTTATAATAATTGTATATCCAAATATAATTTATTTAAAGGGCCGTCGTAGGTGACGGTTAAACCCTTTGTATGGAGGTAGAGCAAAAATATAATATTTTCACCATTAGTTATGCTTGAATATTATTAACAACAGCCTACTGTAATAATATCTTTTGTATGTTCTCTTATCTTGCAATCCTTCGGGATTGTAATTTATTTATTATTTCCTTAAAGTAGAGCTTTTCCTACCTGGGAGAGCCCCGACGTTGCGTACTTTTTAAGTCAAAATCAAAATCAAGAGTAGTTATTAACAATTACTGAATGTAAATAAAAAATGTATTTCTTTTGTGTAAAGAGGTTGTACACATAATGATAAAATGTTTTTATATATTTATTTTTCTTGGTAATTTCCAACAACAACAATTTATCAGGATAAAATTACAATCTGCCTTACTAGGGAATAAGTAATTGAGATAAATGTTATCATTCATACCATATTTACAATTCAGCATTCACTCGCAATATTTACAAACAGCCCAGAGGTCCCCCAAGTTCACATGGTTGTCAACTCCCTCGCGTGCGAAGGAGGAAGTGGAGTCTTGGGAAGTCCCCCGCGCTCCTACGTCAGCCGCGTCACTGGATAAGAGCCAGCGGAGGCTGACCAAGAGCGCTAGAGCCACAGACGCTCAGGACATGATTAAAGAAACTGGCCATTGCCAGGACTCCCACTAACACTTAATTATAGCAGGTCACGGGGTTTCTTGGTATAACAAAAATATAATAAGTATAATAAAAAATAATAAGTATAATAAAATATAATAAGTATAATAAAAAACTCTTTAATGACTGAAACGTTACTGTCGTTTTTAATGGAAAGTGTAACTAGATCTTGATTTTACCACCAGATGACGTATCTTTTTATGGGCATCCAATACCAATTTCAAATTTACAGCCCATTTTTACTTCATGCAAGTCAAATCCATGGAGCAAATAACAAAAACTAAACAAAAACTTTTAATTATTATATTATACAAATGTCATTATTGTAGAGGGAAAAGTCATCGATGAAACCTAGTGACTAGTGGACACTTAGGAAGCGTCGTTTCCGGTTCTTGAATGCATTTTGGAACGTCTCTTTTTAAGCTATAGCAGTAATCTGCCATAGTTTGCGTATCCCGTCTTCCTTGGTACCAGGCCTCCATAGTTTTAATATCCTGGTGAAATCTTTCACCTTGTTCCTCAATGGTATCTCCTAAATTTTCATGAAAACAGTCTAAGTGGCTGAGTAAATATTATGTTCCACCCAAGGGATTTTTAAACCTTTAGGCATCTTGTTTACCAGTTCAACTGCAAGAAATGAAGTTCACGTTTCCCGCTCAGCCTCATTCATCGAATTTACGAAGGCAGGATCCTTAATAAGTTGTCTTATTAGTTGGTCATCAAATATTCCTGCTTTAATTTTTTCCGTACTCAACTGAGCATTTTCCCCTTATATATGCAAAGGATGATCCGTTCTTATCAAGGGCCTTTACAAACTGCTTCATAAGGCCCAGCTTCATATGCACTCGAGGAAACATGATTTTCTCTCGTTCAACTCAAAGGGGTCGTTAATGTCATTTCTTTTCCCCAACGTCCATGTTTTGACTCTTGACCACTCTTTTCTAAACCAGTGGTGTGTTTTGTCTCTGCTATCCCAGAGGCACATTAAACAAGGATATTTGGTGTGCCCACTTTGATGTACAAGACAAACCCACCCATTGATGTTCATGAAACTTTATCTTCTCCAAGACCAAGCTATGGTGTTATATTCTTCTTTCGTTTTCGTTGAGTAAGCAGTTGGTATTGAACCATATTTATTCCCGTTGTATAGTATACTGTATTATACGCTTATTATCCCCACGAAGCGGTATTGATCATGACCTGATCCATCCCCCAAAGAAAAATTAAAGCTCTAGCCGGGGAACGAATGAGGTTCTTGGCAATTAACAATTATGCTGGCCACTAGAGTCCCCTTATATCTAATTCATAAGGAAATCTAAAACAATCAAAACCATCCTCCATATTAAGTGATAATTACCAGTTGAGAATGGGCATAATTAAGTAACGCATTATTTAGTAATACAATATATTATTATTTAATAATACACTAATATTTAATCCCTATTATTTTAGTATGTATTATACCTGACTCTGATAAAAGTTATCTTATGTACATTGAAACAATAATGGTTTAATGGACGGAAAATACCACAGCGTGAATCATTCAACTTGGCTATGCTTCCTCTTGTCACCACGATTAAAATGTTTGATAGCTAACAGTACTTTAATTAAATTGGCATTTTGTACCTCTTATTGTTACTGCTATTACCATCACAGTAGTAAATGTTGTAAAAGGTATTTAGAACAAACAGATAAATTTTCATATTTAGAAGTAACAATAATATGTTGCAAAAAATACAAAGCAATGGGGTAATGGTTTGTTTACTTTCAAAGTATGCAGTGTTATATTCTTAAATATCTATTATAACTATGTATATTTGAATTATCTAAGTAAATTTATATAATGGTCATTGTTTCAACAAGTTACCATTACACGCAATCTAAAACAACAGTAGGGTTGCCAATTAGGTGTCCACAGAAATGTATTAATCCTAATTGAAACAGGTAATGTAACACAGTTTTGTTGTTATTCTCTTCTTATTGTGTACCAATGTTATTATTTATTAAATATAGTTTCATTCCGTAGTATTTCTTGTATTATGTTATTGTTGCTTCTAAATATGTAAGTTAATGTATCTTGTAAACAAATTAGTCCTTACAAATGAATAAAAATAATTGGAGATTGTTCAACCTTATTACCTAACATATTAAAAATACCAGTGTACAAATGTCACTGTGTAACTACTAATACTCCGAAAAATAATGTCTAATGAATGTGGTCTTATTATTGTTTGATGTACATTATTATTGTCTACCTATGAAACAAGTATAGCAACGCTTGAGATGTCCAAGTTGCTCCCATTTCCATTTAGAGATCACAAAATAGGAAGTAGAGGAAATTAGATGTGTACACCGCTTTCAAAATTCTGTCCATCTATTGACTGTATTTCGCTTCGTTGAAATTAGCTTCATGCCATTAATAATTTGCATGTAACAAATGCAAAACGAGGTAAATGTCCTACATACATTGTACTTCTAATGGTTAAAAATGGTGTTTTATACTAATGGGTGTTTTGTTGTTTCCTGGCATATATATATAATTTAAGAAAGTTAATCTGATATATTAAATATTACTTTCTTCTTATCTTTATTGTGCAATAATTATAATCTGCCTTTTATAAGGCAATAATAATACAGATAAATGATCTCATTCATACCATATTTACAGTCATCATTCACTTGCTCATTCATACAATAGGACATGATTGGAGAAACTGGCCATTGCCAGGACTCCCACTGTCACTTGATTATAGCAGGTCACGAGGCCACTGCCGTTTCAGTCTCCGAGGAGGATTATAGGGATGAGTGGCACAGTGAAAAGACTGTGCTATGGGATTAGGGCAGTTGGGTAGGTTACTATGGAATTTCATGAACTTGTAAGGGATGAGTTCAAGAATGTAGGGTATATTAAGATCGTTATGAAGGGTTTTGTTGCTGACATAATAAGGGGCATTTACTATTGTTCTCAGGACTTTGGATTGAGAGGATTGGATACACTTGATGTTCGACTTTTTGATATTAAATATTAAAAAAAAAAAAAATTTATATTTTTTTTCCCCAATACATTATTAGAGTCTGTTGATCTACATATCATATGCTTCACATGATTACTACTCGTTTGTAAAGATGTACCTACATATTATTATTTGGTAGATACAGTACGTGATTAAATGATATCGATTTATCAAATCTAGTTCAATTAGATTTTCCTCTCTAGAATTAAAGTTCGTAAAATAATGTAAAAGTTACATAACAAAACCTGTATATAATGTAGTGATGCTACAGGAAATACAAAATAATTTGTAAATAGATTCACCTGAGGATCTATAATTATCTGGAAATTTAAAGGGGCTATGAAAGAAAAAAAAAAAAATAAATAAAAGTTACAAATTACATGGTTTAATAATTTGACGAATGAATGTTATTTAATACTTCTGATTGGTTCGTTATTGGATTTTCGTCACGTCTGATGCCCTGACGGCTGGACGGTGAAACATCGACCTAATAAATTTATATACAAGGCCATTATTTAAATTTTTTTTTTTTGACTCCTCATTGTAAGTTTTGACTGAAATTCATTCATTTTTAAGGGTGTCTGCTGGGGGTAGTCTGGTAATCCATTGTCATCATATTGATTTTATCCCAGGTCTTCCACCGTAATATGTTTAGGCATTTTGATGACTTTGCCAAAAAAAAAAAAAAACGGCATTAAACGAAAAGTTCACGATTTCGCTTTCTCTTTCGATTTATCCCACTTTCCATAATTATTACCGCACAAGCCGCGATCCTAACAAGTTCAGCCGTATCTAGTAACTGACGAGGAACGAGACATTCAACTGTGTACTCGTGACAAAGCCTCAAGACTGTCCGTGTACATTGTCTGTCTACATTCTCCAGTCCCTCTACATGCCTACAGACATTCAACTTTGTATATAAGAATGTACAAAGGCTTAGAAAATTCTAAAGTTCAAGTGAAAATACACGTATTTTAATACCGCTGAGTGAGATTTCAAGTAGAACTTCTGGGAGTAACACAAATCAAATTTGTTTGCCAATTACTACTAGAATAATTTCAGCAATGAAATGTGTTAGTTATTTAACTTGATGGGAGCTTGGTATTTACTAAATATTTTCTGGGGCAGTTCAATGGTGTTGTTCGGGAAAATGTTATGTTTAATCAGTGGATCGTGTACTTGAGTGAGATTACAGTTGGTGCACACGTGAGAGGAGATGGGCGGTACTCTCGGTTAGTGGAAACTGGTTGGCTTGACAACCAAAGGCAAACAAACAGACCTCTGTCTGAGCCTTTCATTGAGGATACCTAGTTCCTTACGATGCTGTCTGCTACCTGCACTGTTTCCCAATTTACCAACCAGGAGCTAAGAACTATTTTATTAAATGCTTAACCTGTACAGACGTTTGTCCCGGGGATATTTAGAATCCTTGTTCACACCTCATATTGGACTTATTTTTACGTACTTTTCGCATGACCTCATTCTGGAAATGTTGGAGACATTTGGCTGTATAATATTGAATTTTTTTTTTTTTTTTCTTCATAGCCCCTTTAAATTTACAGATAATTATATACAATTATAGATCCTCAGGTGAATCTATTCACAAATTATTTTGTATTTCCTGTTGCATCACTACATTATATACTATTAATTGAATCTTTACTATCTGTTAACGATTATCATTAGCTTATAATGAATATAGTTTGTGGGAAGACTAGTTAATCTGTTAACCCCACCTTGGTTCTACCGATTGGTCCTATTTCAATATTGATCGTAACTAAATGAGCTGAGATACAATTTATATATTTCAAATAAAACTCTTAGACTGCTATTTGTTGAGTATAATAGCAGAACAAACCTAAAACTTCAGGATTTGCAGAAATTGAGTTTCCACTTTGTTCTAAGACAGTTCCCTGATTAGTACTGGGCAATGTCTGCTTTATTGGGTTATGCTTATCATTCGTGTCAATAATGGTTGAGCCGGCTTTCAAACTTTATTCACCCAAGCCACCAAACTTTATCGATTGTGTCAATGCTCAGGGAACATTTAAAATAAAAATTTCAAATTTTATTTTTAAACCAGATAAAACCATAAAACAAGTAATTTCTGGAATACGAACGAAGCGTGTGCCTTTTTTAAAACCAGTCACATACTTTCTATAATTGAGTAATTCTTGACGCGGACCAACTGGTGGACCAAAAGAGTCTCCTTAATGTACAAGTTAGTTTTGTAGGAGAAATATACAATGCCTTATACACAAAACTTTTTTAAAAAACGTCTATAATGCAGAATTTCCTTCAGAATTAAAAAGGCTTTTATCCTTTCAAAGTACTATCAACGGGTATATTTTCAGAAAATATTTACGGAGCAACCTTATCCATAATGTACTTTCTACTGACGAGAAAGTTTACTTTGTAGAAAAGTAAATATTGAAATATAACAGGTTAGCTTCTCTGAATTTCCCCCATTGATTTTTCCCTTTAATCAAAATCTGGTTTAATTATTCGGATTGTAAATTTTGACTGAACTGTAAACCTATACAGACGTTTGTCCCGGGAATATTTAGAATCCTTGTTCACTCCTCACATTGGATTTTTCCTTTTATATTAAACTAAAAATTACATTATTCGTAAAACTATTAGTGTGACTTGTGTTGCTATCTGTTAGGGTGTTGTGAATATAGAGATTACGGCGTATTGCGCTGTCTCGGAAAGGATTGTTCGAACTGTAGTACCTGGTTAAAGAATCTTGTAGAGGAGAGTCTTTTAAAGAACTTTATTATGAATAACAATAAAAAAATTGGTATATATACAAATATTAGTTACAGCGTTAGAACATAGTTTAGTGAAGGTTTAGGCACAAGTGAGGGTGTCTTGGTCCTAAGCAGGTAAGATAGGGTTAGGATTTTAGGGGAGGAAATGGTTACTTACAAAAAACAAGGGGAGCATAAGTCTCAACAGAGGTACACGTTTATACTAAAAATGTAAGATATAATGAGTATTATATATGAGATCTATATGTGCAGGTTTTTGAGAATACTATACTTTTAGAATAAAACTATGTTATGTGATTACATACAACCATTGTTATATGTGGAACTTAGCATGTATAATAACAAAGAAGTTACGGTATATATATAGTTTACAGTTGGTCACACGTTTTTTTTTGTAAATATTTTTATTTCTAAGAGTCTGCGATTGATTCGTAAATCAAATTAGCACAAGACTTGCAAATGTGAGAAACTGCCAGTAGAAAATAATGCCTGAGGTTACTACAGCAAACGGGCACTTGCGGAACTGTAAAAAGAAACGGTTAAAAACTTCTCGGACTCTAGACCAGGGTACAGCCAGATGAAAAGAGCGTTTTATGAGGACGGAGGGGGGAAAGTTGGTGATCCGAAGATTGAACACAGACCCCGAGTCTAGACAGTTCACGTTTTTGGAGACGAGAGGGAGTCAGAGGTGAGACACAGCACCCAGGAAGAGAGGTGACGTCGTTGTACGTTTTAATAGTAAGTGTAGCGATCGCTAACTACATAAGATAAATTACCCTATACTCTATTCTATATATATATTGTAAATTAATTTAAACAAATGTAAATAACATTACCAAAGCATAAATCATTGTAAATGTTGTAACCAATAAAGACGCAAACACTAGTTATATGAGCTGGGGGACCTGCTACCCGCAGCAGGTACCAAACGACCCAAACCGCCAAGAGGGCCGGAGACCCTTACCCGGGTCAGGTATCAGTGACGCAAAGACCACCAACTGTCAGAGAACAAAGGCCACCACATACTCAACTGGCATTGGGTACAATAAAACCGAAGCTGATTGGCTACTGACGAAGCCAGCTGGGTATTTAAGACCGGCGGTTTGGGCCTGTAATTCTTCTCCTGACGACTGGGTGAATGATGGCTTGTGGCTGCGCTGATGTTCAAACTTGGCCTTCTCATTCATGAAAAACCTCTGCATCTCTCTCTCCTCACCTCGCTACGTTTTAGTCCGGCGTTGTGAGACCCCACACCTTTCTAGTGGGAATCTCTGCGTTTGTCTCGCTAAATCTAGCACCTCCTTGGGAGAGACCTCTCCCTAGTGGACAACGGTTGTCGTGGCCCTGCAAGCTTACCAAGCAGTGTTCCCCACGGCGATCCAGTCTGCCTCTCTCCGGTTCACACTCGACTTTGGGATCCGGACGGTTTTCGCCTACCCTCAGATACCGAGTGTGAATTCGTGGTCATTCTAAGACCATACAAACTACCTACATCACCTACCCTATACCTCTTCTCATGAACATAGTGCATTGTCGGGGCACATACCTATCAAAAAATAGAGTAAGATAGTAAAACCGTCATGAACGATTGTCCAGGTTATAAACTTAATTAACCCTCACTTCGTCACCAGGGCTAGGGTAACTAGGCACCTCCCTCGTGACGACCCGACAGTAAGTAATAGAGCCAAAAGTAAATATATAATTTTTAAGTAACAATTTATACAAGAGATAAATATTCATAATTTTTCTATTTTTAATACATCTCTGATCTTAATGTAAATTCAATTACGTTATATCTTCCTTTATTATAGATTTCCAACAAATCTTCCTTTGATTAAAAAAAACAACATAATGGCCGTTGGAAAGTAATCGTGGGCATAAATCAGGCTGGATCAATATTAAATAGTTTTATTTTTAATTTTAACGCTAATTTATTACTCTGAGAAATATATAATATTTTGTATAAGGTATATATTTTTATTTTATTTTTTTATGATAAGTATATTTACCCGTGTTACCGAACGTATTAAATAAGTGAGCCTGCTATTGTTGCCTGCAGGTCGGACACAGTCCCCGGGCTACGGTGCAGATCCCGGGCAGTGACTTGGGCCCACTCCCCCGTTCCATGGTCATGATCGCCAATAGCTCCGTCATCGGGACCTGCTGGGAACGGCTCAACTCCAAGTTTGGGATCATGTTCGAGAAGAGGGCGTTCGTGCACCACTTCGTCGGCGAGGGTCTGGAAGAGAGAGAGTTCACGGAGTCGCAGGAAGACCTCAAGCAGCTTGTACAGGACTACAAGCAGGCAGGCTCTTAACACTAGGGATAATAAATCTGGCGTTTCCTTGACTTTTTTTTTCATTTTATTTAATTATAAATACATATTAGTTAAACGATTAAAAAAAAAAAAAAAAAGCTGACAAAAATATGTTTTCATAAATTATTTTGATTTAGGAGTATATATTTCTAAATTGTTTAGTTTTTTGAATAGATAAACGAAAAACGGTTTATAAAGTGAAGAAATAACATCGAGTGATACTCATTGTACTCAATGAGTGCCTCTTAAAATATCATTAAATGAGAGAGAAAAAAACGTTTCATTAATATTTTAATCGTTTGTTAAAACACTCTGGTTGTTAAAAATTGAATTTTCAAAAAATATAAACAAATTTAAAGAAAATTAAACATTAGCAAAAACTATTGAAATCGGCTAGAACGCATAGTTTATTCTCGAAACTTCATGTTTTGGAATAAATTTGAAGTTATTTGTACCATCTATTCGAAGCTGGGTTTAGAATAACATTTAATAGCGTAACGGCCTCGACCTGCTTAGGCTTAATAGTTTATTATGATGGTTCCATTTGTGGACTAAAAATGCCTCAAAAAAACATGAAATTATATTAATGATACTTTTTAAAAATAATTACTTGTATTAAATAGCTTTCTATATTACAACATACAATTTACGAATTTCTATTTACTACATCAACCAATGAAGCGTGTCGAATATGTATATACTTCTTTTAAATATGTATGTTATTAAGTTTAATTCAATAAAACTTAGGAAATTAATCAAGAGGGAGTATTTATGGATCTCAAAACGAAAAGAACGAAGAAGTGGAGTGTGACTACAATGGAAGAAAATATGGAACCATATGCTGCAGTAGAAGGCCCCCCCCCCTGCAAATCTACATGATTTACTAGTATAATGTACTAAACTTTTTCTACTTCAATTCTCCTGTTGTAAAAATTCAGGGAAAATAAATCAGATAGAAAGTATTATCTAAAACATTTGTTCATTATCGGAATGGGCGTGGTTATCCAAAGCCTCCCCCCCCCAAGACCATGTTTACCTATTTCTGGCAGTACTCAATAAATGTTTCCCTCATGGTCAAGAAAAAAACATAAATATAAGACAAGCCGATTGCTATGTGACTGGGAATGCCCTATGCAGCCATTCACCATGCCAGTTTCCTCCCTCAAGGACAGAGTGGGTGATAGCTTCTCTTCATCCTACCCTTTAACCCATGGAGTACCTCAAAGAGCCGTTCTATCCCTACTTTTCAATCAAATTTAGTAAAAAAGTACTAAAGTGAGCTTTAAACCACGCACTTATTGACCCAACTTGCCACTATGTCTCAAACTGATGATAAATAAATGTGGCTTCTGTGCAGCTATTCACCCACCCCGTCCCCCCTGACTTAGGGTACTTTTTAAGTTCAACTCAATTCCTTTCAATCCGATATTCACCGATTTGTTTTGAAGGAGACACATTAAGTTTTTCACCTCATTGCAGAACCACGAATCCGGTGTTTTCCCAAACACCCTGCCACAACCTCCCTTCCTGCATCGATGTTTACATGCTGTCCGGGAAGTTTAAGTTAGTTTAGTTTTTACCATAAGATTGAGCCCAATCACCTTCAAATCCCATAAAAACCTTGCACAAATGTAAAATTATTACTAAAAAATTGCTAATGTTCACAATGTGTAAAATATTATAAATATGTATTAAATTATTATTAAATTTTAATAATTATATATACTAAAGGGGATCAAAAATAATAGATCCTTTAGGCTTCTTTATTACTCTCGTACACCCGGTAGTTCTTAAGTGGTAGCAGCTGCGTTGGTGGAGGAAGGCAAGGCAGCCTTGAAGTATTCCATATGAATTTTTTATGTTTGTTTAAAATTGGGAGAGTAGCTGCCATTTACTATTGAAATTTGTTACAGAGCAAGATTAAAAACAAATAAAGTAAATATCATTCATAGATAGTACTTAGTCATGAATGAATTTCAAAGATAGACTACATTTCGGTATAAACGTTTTCAACGGTTCAAACCTTTATCTTTAAAGGCACTGAACAACGTATTTTGAGTCCTTGCTTGGGTCAAGTTACTCATGTATTTACTTGTTGTATTTACTTATGTAAGTAAATTTACTTATGTACACTGAATCCTTGGTTAACATAAAATACGTAGCAGCTTCCACAAAAGTTGCCCAAATTCATTTGTTTGTTTTTTTTAGTAGGGGTACTGCCAGAAAAGAACGGAAAACGAAACTAACAGATCAGCATTAGGTATTTTATTTTAAAATTATTTCAAAATCAGATATAATTCCAATGTAATAATTTAATATTAAAAAATTGTACAAATATATTTTTAATTTATTATACATTCTACTTTGACACTTCTGTGAAGCTTTTTCCGCCAGACCGCAAGCTGTGTGGTGAATTGATTCAAATCAAGGACAGGACCAACAGTAAATTTTCGAGCTACCTCAATTCGTTTTTCTCAATTTTGTAATGAAACCTTACTTCTGTAGTTGGATTTGGTTCTTAATATGTTGAAGATGTTTCCAAATACCAATGCGGTGCTCTATTGTGTTTGCTATTGAAGACCCTCGGTCTGACCTGAGGAGTTTCCTGAGATCCATGTTAATTATGTTGGAAGCCTGGTTGTGGGCTGTTCAAATCAATGAAATATAAGACTCTTTCTGGTCTGTCCACAATTTATTTTATTGTGATACAAGAGCTTTTGGTTGCTAGTCAACCATTTTCAAGTATCTTATAATTTGGACAGGACATAAAAGTTTAAATAGACAATAATGAAAGTTTAAGTAATGTTTCCTATCCCTAGCAGTCAGACCTTTCAGTTGTATTAGCGAAAGAGCAGGAAAAATATTTAAACTTTTCACATTAATTATGTTTTTGAACTTTTATGGTCTGTTATTTCATTTTAAGTATAAGATACTTGAAAATGGTGATTAGCCACCATAAGCGCTTGGATATGAATTAAAAAAGTGACTAGTAGTAGACTAGTATTTTTTTTTTTATATACACCAACTTTATTATGATAAAATCACAATCTGCCTCATTGGGCAATAAGTAATTGTGATAAATGATCTCATTCATACCATATTCACTATTTTCATTCACTCCCTCATTCATACAGTATTTACAAACAGCCCAGAGACCTCCCGATTCCACATGGCTGTTACCTCCCTCGCGAAGAAGGAAGCGGAGCCCTGGGAGGTCCCCATCCAGCTCCTCCGTCAGCTGCATCACTGGATAAGAGCCAGCGGAGGCTGAAGACTAGTATTAGAGAAGTAGACTAGAGAGAGGTGTACATTTGTTCAATTTAATTAAGAGAATTGTGGATTATGAAACTGAAATTGAGTTTCCGGCATTTTCTCAAGTGACTCCGAATCATCGGTAGTCATTTTTACATTAAACCATGAATGAAAATTGTAAATCAAGTATGAATGAGAACATTTATCACAATTACTTATTACCCAATTAAATGGATTGTAGTTTTATCACAATAAAGAAGTTTTCAAACAACATTAAACGAAAATGGAGGTATTGATTCATAGCACCACACAAAAAATTTGTATTGCGCAAATCTCTGTAAAAACAATAATTTTTTAAAAAGTTTTTCAGTTTATTGGTTTGTATGTATATGCATTGTATATACAGGCAAAGAAATAAACATATTAATTTACATATCTATTGTAGTATTAGAAGCAAAAATAATGTATACATCAATTAGGAGCTGAAATTAGTTTATAATCATACTCCACAAACTTTATTATTTTGCGATGAACGTTTTCAGCTTCTTAGGGCTTCCTCTGATTCAAGTTCTGCAATTGAGTGTTCGATCTGTTTAAGCTCAAGTATTGCTCCGGTACTTCACTACAGACCACTTGAACCAGCGGGATTAAATCTGAAGAACGGCTTTAGGAACTGAAACCGCTCAATATAGATTTTGGAGTAGGACTACACCCCGATTTCAACTCTTAATTAATCAATTCATATTCTAAGGAAAATTGCCGTATAAATTAACTGACAAATTTAACACAAGATACATAGAATTATCATAATTTGTCCTATTTAAGAAACGATTATTATCGAAGCTGCGTGACCAATGAGCTCAGAATACATTTATCGTGACCTGCTATAAATAAGTGGGAGACCTGGCAATGGTCAGTTTCTCCAATCATGTCCTGAGCGTCTGTGGCTCTCGCGTTCTTGGTCAGCCTCCGCTGGCTAGTATCCAGTGATGCAGCTGACGGAGGAGCGTGGGGGACTTCCCAAGACTCCCCTTCCTCCTTCGCACGCGAGGGAGGTGACAACCACTGGATTTGGGGGGTCTCTGGGCTGTTTATAAATACTTAATGAATGAGTGATTGAATGAAAATTGTAGATATCGTATAAATGAAAACATTTATCACAATTACATATTGCCCAATGAGGCAGATTGTAATTTTATGATAATAAAGTTGTTTTAAGTACATGCTGCGAGCTCATTGTTAGCTTTACCTGAGTTAACACGAAATGAGATTGTGTTTTATTCACGCTTTGTGTTTTGTTCGCCACCCCCCCCCCTCCCCAGCGAACAGAAGTCAAACATTTCTCGAATGACCTGCACTCATTATGGAGTCAAGCCCTAACAGCTGTTTATTTATTTGGACGTCACAGACCTCACAAAAACTATAATCAACCCTAATTATATCTACCCAACATGAACAACCCGAAAAACGTTGCTGGTTCTAGCTCGATATGCATTAAATTTCGATGAGTCTTTGATATGGTTCTTGTACAACCTTATACCATCGGAAATGAAAGGCTAGCTTTGAATTGTCCAATGCTTTGTCCATTAAATCTTATTTGAAATGACGCTGTTTGGTTTCATGGTGACTGTAACTACACTTTAGCTCACTCGGCAATTATGACCTCTTTATGTTATACCTTTGCCTGCACACAATCAAAAATTGAATAGTTCCCTAATGTGTAGCTTTGAAACAACTTTGAAGGGACGAGTTCTAGAATGTAGGGTATATTCAGATCGTTATGAAGGGTTTTGTTGCTGCCGTAATAAGGGGCATTTACTATTGTTCTCAGGACTTTTGATTGAAAGGATTGGATACGCTTGATGTTCGAATTTTGCTGTCCCCCATAGCTCTATTCCGTATGTCCAGATTGGTTTAAACATTATTTTATTTTTTCCAGTTTAACAATCAAACAACTGATTATTTGTCTAACCACCCACTGCACATTGTCCCACCAGCTTGGATATAATACCATTTATTTGTTCATTAACGTTTATTTGTTTCAGCCCATTGTGAAACGCTATTCAAAATATAATTCCGAAATCACTTTCGTCAATGCTTTTGTCACATCGAAATAATATTACTTATATTTTAACCTACTCATCCCTAAAATCCTCAGTGGAGACTAAAACGGCAGTGGCCTCGTGACCTACTATGAATGAGTGACAGTGGGAGTCCTGGCAATGGCCAGTTTCTCCAATCATGTTCTGAGCGTATGTGGCTCTCACGCTCTTGGTCAGCCTCCGCTGGCTTGTATCCGGCGACGCGGCTGACGGAGAAGCATGTGGGACTTCCCAAGAGTCCGCTTCCTCTCTCGCATGCAAGGGAGATGACAACCATAATTTGGGAGGTCTCTGGGCTGTTTGAGCGAATGAATGAAAATTGTAAATATGGTATGAATGAGATCATATGTCACAATTACTTATTGCCCAATGAGGCTATTGTAATTTTATCATGATAAAACTGTTTTTAATATGTTTTAACTTTAGCTATTATTTAATGGTAAGTGGAGCTGGGACTGTCACGGGAAATACTTCCATCTATTCCATTAACTATAAGTCAAAAACTCCATACATTGGAAATTCTTGCGTTAAAGATTTTAGATCAACACATTAACTAGCAGAAGTATGAGTTGTGAGTCCCTGCGGGCAAAAGCTGAATACATCAAGACAAGCAACTAAATATATCATGAGAGTAAAGACCGCTTCACTGGATAACAGCTTGGGCAGAAGTTGAGGAGGGAAAAAGAAAAACACGTTCTTTCTTCAACAGGTAATTAAACGCAAACAAGGAAATGTGCTTCTAAAGACTAAGTTAAATAATCTGGTAGAGGAGAGTCTTTTAAGAAACTTTATTGTGAATGACAATCGAAACACTGGTATATATACAAATATTAATCGGTTACAGCGTTAGAACATACTTTAGTGAAGGCTTAGGCACAAGTGAGGGTGTCTTGGCACTAAGCAGGTAGGCAAAGGGTAGGATTTTTGGGTAGGAAAATGGCTACTTACAAAACAAGGACAATGAGGTACACATTTCTACTAAAAATGTAAGATATAATGAGCATTATATAACTGGCCAAAGCTAATTTTATATGTACATGCAGGGGGATGTACTGTTGTTTTAAGATCAGTTACTAAATATCATGACTGAATAAATAAGATTGAGGAAATCACGCAGAAATGGTATAATCGCACAATTTATATTGCCATAAATAAACAGTAATTTTAATACGCCTTGACCTCGCTCACCTAAACCGTAAACAAACTGTTTATTTACTGTCGGAATTATTGATTATTGCTCTTGTGTGGGTGCTCTGAGATTTCGAGTTACATCATACCTCGTGATCGTTATTGGAATAATACGATTCATTATTTCATATAAATAAAACTTTTATTATACTTGCTTCAATTCAATTTTTCATATAATGATGATACTATGTTTCCGGGTGCCGGAAATGTCTGTTATGATATGTGCATACATTCCTGTGTCACAATTCGGTTATGATAACTTCGAAGTAATGGGTTTTCAGCCGAAGTGGTTATATGCGTTATTAAAGCAGTTTTTATGTGTATGCTTGTTGTGGGTTTGGTTTTATGGATGGGTGATAACCATTTCAACTTCAGTTTAATAATAATAGAAATATACAAATATTTTTTTGTTTAATCAGCAATTTCATCCATCTATTTGTACAGGAAATTAGCGATTATTTAAAACCAGAATATTTTTTCTAGACCTAATAGCTCTTCAAAGTTTCATATTTTATACAGAATTTAATCGTTATACCTTGAAAAGATAGTACTATAACATAAATGACGTTGTGTAAACTAATCTAAACTCAAATTTTTACTATTGCGCTGCCCATAGCTCTATTCCGTATGCTCAGATTGGCTTTAGTATAACTTTGTAAATTAGTAATTTGTTGTCTAAAGCGTCTATTTGATGATTAAAAAATAAATATTATCACATTATGTACGTAATAAAATTCCTTAACACAGCATGCTAATTTATAATAAGTAATATGAGTTAATAATTTTAGTGGAGTTTAATTACAAATTGTAAGCCTAGTAGTAGGCATGCAGACTTCTAACCGGCTCCAAAGTTGAGAGCGGGATTCGACCATCCAGGATTTGGCTTTGGGGATGGTTGTAGTCAGGCTTTACTCAGTGAGGTTGAATTAATAACTATTTGAATAAAATAATAGCAAATCCGGTTACGAAAGCCGATTTGAAAGTTGAGAGGTAACTTCACACAAGCACCTCAGGTCAACCTAGCAACTACGGCAATAGCCTTCTGTCAGTGGGCTTTTTAAATGAGTTTAAATATACAAACAACGGCATTGACAATTGCAAATTGCAATTGTGCCGATGACACAGCATTTCGATATAAACTTGGAATTCATCATTTCCTGACCTCCTTTGAAAGTGAGCCTAAAAAGAATAAACGTGAATAAAAATGAAAGAAAATGCACCCAAGTGAAAATAAATGCAAATAAAAAAAAAATTACTATGTTAAGTTGTCTCTTAAGAATAACAAAAAGGTATAAACCAAATTTATAGGTTTCATACATTGGAATTTGTCTGTTGTGATTATCCTATAATAGTACATGTATGGAGAATTAAGGTGAAACCAACAGTGCGGCAATAAACTGAATACATAGAACAAGAAAAATGGATACATTTTTTAAACTAAATTGTGACGAAGTAGCATTAGATGAAATGTAATGTTTTTGTATACTGTAAGAAAAAAAGGGCAGCTTGTAATTTTCTCTAAGTGAAAGTTTTATTTTAGAAATTTATACGGGATTGTTTAAAAAAAATAAAGAAATCGAATGGACTTGGCTTAAAATAGTTAAGAAAATTATCCATACTTGGTATTAAGGCTGAACATTTTAAAAATTACAAACAATTATTTTTAAATTGATGAAGAGTGATTGATCAAACGACTATCGATTTCATATACCCCCATACGCCATGGAATTCGACTTGAAATTATTATTAATATACGAAAGTAACATGTTGTTGCCAACCGTTAAGTGCTTTTTTTCGGATCTTTGAAAAGAGATAAAGTGCCGTCGAGATAAATCAAGTCCGAAGATAAGCCGAAGAGGGAAAGAGGAATAGATACAAATGATGCGGAGTAATAAAATAGCCACTTATTCCCCTCTGATGTATTATCTGTTAGGGATGCTGTCCGGGGGTAGGGACCGTCGAAATTTATACTCGCCACGCAGCGCGCTGACCAGGACGGGAATACCCCGCAGATAACTAACTGATCGATGTATAGGCCCGTGGTTCGGTGTCGAACCGAAAATGGATCGTCAGCTGCTGGCTGTCTTCGCTGTAACCGATGAACATTGCACCGGAGATAACGCCCAGGATGCGTCATTCGTGCAGATAGTGGGGTGAAAGACATGATACGCGTGCTAGTTCCAGGAGTAACATTGCTCTATGAAATTATCAATAAAACAATTCACACAATGTAAATTAGCTGGCTTACCTTAATCTCTGCAGATCTACTGTAATCTCATACCTGTGGCAATTATGGATAGGCAGGATCGTTAGGAAGAGGAAGTAATAGACAAAGGAGGAACCCCGGGGTCTCCCGGTTGAACTTTCATAAACACCAATAACCGAGAAAACGTATGTTTGGGGTCTATGTCTGCCTGCGAAGTTCCAACTAAAAATGGTTTGCTCCCTTCGTCAAAAATACTTATACCTGCTACCCCAAACGTATTGGGCTGTATTGTATTGTGGTATGCCCCAAAAGTCATAAAGACGCTTGACAGTGACTTTCGGCACACACCTATAAATCATTACAATATATTTGACTGGCCTAAACAAACATATATGACTGAAAACTCAGACTCACTGGTAAATGTTATCATGAGCAAAATGGGGTTGTGTGAATACAAGGGGAATTATTTCGGTAATTTCTAGAGCTCGGTATGTTGTCTTAGAGCCACTTTATTAACATCTTTCGAGGCAGACAAACAAAAAAAATCAATTAACGGTTTCGTTACTGCTGTAAAAACGATTTTGATGACTTCCTGTAAGTATAGTATGCTAGAATCCTAACACATATTACATATTATTATTCAGGACGTTACGAGTTTTAATTTGATACCCTACTCAATATGATTATCTTTTAAATGTCTTAATTTACCTTAATTATTTGTCATTATTCATTAACATGGAATGTATGAAGCTACCATGTCAAATTGGTGAAATGTTAACATTAAGAAAGATAACATAGGAGACTCTGGAAATTTATTTTTCTTCATTTTATTATAATAGAAAAGTGTCTCTGTTTGAAGTGTTACCATCAATAATATTATAGGGTACGCCCTAATAAACCTCCCTTATATTACAGTGAGTGTGAAAAGCACTGCAGGCGAAGAGGGAGCAGTAACTCACAGTTTTCGCTAAAGGGCTTATTTTGATAAAAAATTCACTCAGGTAGATTTTAGGAAGGGGGGGGGGAATGGCTGGAAGCTCTCAGGCTAAGTGCGCCTCTGCGACAACTGTATCGCTTAACCTACGGCAGTTAACTTTACGTAGAAATTTATTACTTAGGTCTTCTTTCGTGACGTTTGAATTTATTGTATTGAGATGATTCCTTTAAGGGGGAGGGGGGTCATTACCTGCCAGTTCACTACCCGTACTAGTGAATATGTATTATTATGTATTTAAAGTTACTGAAGTTTATCCAAGTTACATGGAATAATAACCAAGTTTGAGGCTTTTACCTCAGGTAGGGGAAAAAAAAAAAAAGGTTTCATGGGATAATAATTGGTATTTGATTTATGTTTTGTTGTAACCTAGCAGGATATCGTAAATATATTAACAATTCACTTATGGCGTAAGATGCGGGCCTATTGCATGTTTGTGACAATCGTGTGTGTTAACGTGTCTAGTACGTCGTACAAACGGGCTATTCACCCCACCACCCGGGTCCTAAAGGGATCCTTACAGGGCTACTAAGGGACACCTTGTAACAACCAGTCTATAGTTTGATAATACATGCTTTATAAAGGGCGTCCCAGATTTAACGCAAGATTTGAATTTGCCGCCATTTGTGCAGTAAAGTGCTGGCAACCCTAAAAAAAACAATTTGACAGCTGACAGTTTAGGGTTAGTAAAAATGTAGCGTTACATGATAGAAGAACGTGTCTTTATTGTTGAACATTATCTCAAAAATAATGAAAGTTTGGCGGCCACAGTTCAAAAATTTCATACAAAGTATGGTCGGAATAGTGTTTTGACTTCATCAACTGTGAAGAGGTTAATTGAAAAATTTAGGGAGACTGGATCAGTTAGCGACACTAAACACACTGGTCGTCCATAAACAAGCCGTTCAAATGTCAATATCGAAGCAGTGCGTGAGAGTGTCAAATGAGGCTGGTCAAGCAGTGACTGTTACTGGTGCTCGATATAGTGACATGATAACACAGTCCTTTGTGCCGAAATTGGATGATATTGATGTGGCCAATATGTGATTTCAACAAGATGGTGCCACATGCCATACAGCCCATGAAACAATTCAAATACTGCATGAGACATTTCCAGGTCGTGTACTCTCTCCTTTCGGTGATCAGAATTGGCCCCCTAGATCGCGTGATTTAACACCTTTAGATTTCTTTTTATGGGGTTATTTGAAGTCAAAGGTGTATGTCAACAAGCCCACATCCACCCGTGCATTAAAAGAAATTCAACGCTGCATCAACGAAATTCAACCACATTAAGGCCAAATGGTCATGGATAATTTCGACAAAAGAGAGCGTATGTGCCAGCAAAGTCGTGGAGGCCATATGCCCGATGTGTTATTCCATAAATAACCTTATCATTTTTACTTTATAATTCAATAAAAAATAACAACAAAAATACTAAAAACTGTGTTTTCTATTTAAATCAAATCTTGCGTTAATTCTGGGACACCCTATATATAATACTTACAATCTTGCTAATAAAAAGAAGAAGGGTCTTGAGCAGAACTGTATGCCTCGTGACTTCATGGAAGCCCATGATGGTTCCTGTTATTTTTAAGTAAGCAACCGCATCCCTCCAAGATCTCCCTACTTCCCAGAATCTTACCCTTTTCTTATACATATATGTCTCTGCTTTAGCCCCCGACCACACTCGTCCCTAGACCATCCACCCAGTATGTAGTAACGTAACTCTTAATATTTGTATATACCAGTGTCTTGTTTTTACTTCATAATAAAGCATTTCTTTTTTTTCTAAAAGACTCTCCTCTACAAAGATTATTTAACTTTTGACTAAAAGAGAAGCTGGTGTGAGTCTCGTATGATCATGTATTACATATTACATCATAATTCCAATACATGCAGCCTGAGGGATTACCTCACTAGGAAACATAGAAATGAGTATTTGACATCCAAAAAAACTTTGGAATGCAGATAAAGTGGATCAGAATACTCATACTTCGGGTGAGCCAAAACAAAAGAAAATTACACCATTTGTCAGAATAAGGAATTAGAACCTTATGCTTTCTGTACAGAAAGAATAACTCACAATAAAATAAGGCAAATGATTACCACTGATCTTGATCCATAGAAAATGATTAAAAAAAAGTTTTGCAGAATTTTTCAAAAAATTACATGTACGATATTTATTGCCAAATAGAGAAACAATTTCCAATTACTTATCGCCAGATTTGTATACTTGTAGCAAAATACAATTAAATGGACATTCGACACTGACTGACGTCCAAAATGTGGACTTCAATTTCAGGGCATGGCTGCATTACGGTCTGTAGCCATTTTTTCTTAAAAGTGGAGTTTGGAATCCGGAGGAACCTGCCAGAAAAAAAACTCAGTAATAGTCCCGTGAATATCGCAGAAGCTATCCAATCAATTTTGAACTAATATTCTATTTCTTTGGACAAACAAGTTAGCAAAAAATGCAACTAACATGTCAAAAGGTGTTAATGGTATAAAAATCAGACATTTACCTTTCTTGAGAGTTGGTTGGCAACGATGCTCTAAAGGGACGAGATACTAGGAGTTTCATTACGAAAGCGGATGAAATTGTAACCAATTTCAAAACGAGTTGGTTAGCTTGTGAAATTTAGAACAATGAGCAAATATGTCACTTTCTGCCAATTTGTAAGCTTGTTCAATAGGTTCCTACAAGATGAAATTCTATTCGATTGAATGAATGCTGGAAATAGGTAACCCACTCATAATAACTATATCACAATTGGAAAATAGTAAAATGTCATATTTTACAGCTGGTGAAAGGTCTGATAAATGTACGTTCAGCTTTTAAGGGAGTGACAACTAAAAATGTCGGGCCAGGATTGTACAATTTCATTGCCGATACCACCGATCGTTTTTATCTTCAAGGTCGAAATGGCTTCTATTACTAAAGACCTCCACAGGTAAAAAGGTGCATGAAATATTGGTAGCTGATATTGATAATCAGCTTGCCACTTATGAAACAAGATCAATACCGCAGATAGTGACTATGGCGAATCCTTGTTGGAAAAGAAAGACCTTCGTTTGCCGAAGCAGCTCTCGAAAACGCCATCGAGGATTGTATGTATAAAAAAAATGAATGACGGAAACAAAGACATTGTTAATGAGTCTCAAATATTACAATTTGAATTTGCCCAACCAGTACCAAGTACGAGAAGGAGTGATGGCCCAGACGAAAAGGAGTATTTTTTCCACAAGCTAGAGGTCAAATGCTCTAGTAATTTAACACAATAATTAAATTAATATGTGAGACATACCAAAACTATATGTTAGAAATATATGATCTCCTGATACCAAAACAAGGAAAATATCGACAAAAATTCAAATTTTTACAAAAATGCGTATTTCATAGCTTGTACGTTAGCTCCTTCCCCATTATGATCTCCTGATACAAACAAGGAAAATATCGTCAAAAAGTCGAATTTTTACAAAAATGCGTATTTCATAGCTTGTACGTTAGCTCCTTCCCCATTATGATCTCCTGATACAAACAAGGAAAATATCATCAAAAATTCAAATTTTTACAAAAATGCGTATTTCATAGCTGGTACGTTAGCTCCTTCCTCATTATGATCTCCAGATACCAAAACAAGGAAAATATCGTCAAAAAGTCTAATTTTCACAAAAATGCGTATTTCATAGCTTGTACGTTAGCTCCTTTCTCATTATGATCTCCTGATACCAAAACAAGGAAAATATCGTCAAAAAGTCGAATTTTCACAAAAATGCGTATTTCATAGCTTGTACGTTAGCTCCTTTCTCATTATGATCTCCTGATACCAAAAAGAATAAAATATCGTCAAAAAGTCGAATTTTTACAAAAATGCGTATTTCATAGCTGGTACGTTAGCTCTTTCCTCATTATGATCTCCTGATACCAAAACAAGGAAAATATCGCCAAAAAGTCGAATTATTACAAAAATGCGTATTTCATAGCTTGTACGTTAGCTCCTTCCCCATTATGATCTCCTGATACCAAAACAAGGAAAATATCAGCGAAAAGTCGAATTTTCACAAAAATGCGTATTTCATAGCTTGTACGATAGCTCCTTTCTCATTATGATCTCCTGATACCAAAAAGAATAAAATATCGTCAAAAAGTCGAATTATTACAAAAATGCGTATTTCATAGCTTGTACGTTAGCTCCTTCCCCATTATGATCTCCTGATACCAAAACAAGGAAAATATCAGCGAAAAGTCGAATTTTCACAAAAATGCGTATTTCATAGCTTGTACGATAGCTCCTTTCTCATTATGATCTCCTGATACCAAAAAGAATAAAATATCGTAAAAAATTAGTCGAATTATTACAAAAATGCGTATTTCATAGCTTGTACGTTAGCTCCTTCCCCATTATGATCTCCTGATACCAAAACAAGGAAAATATCAGCGAAAAGTCGAATTTTCACAAAAATGCGTATTTCATAGCTTGTACGATAGCTCCTTTCTCATTATAATCTCCTGATACCAAAAAGAATAAAATATCGTCAAAAAGTCGAATTATTACAAAAATGCGTATTTCATAGCTTGTACGTTAGCTCTTTCCTCATTATGATCTCCTGATACCAAAAAGAATAAAATATCGTCAAAAAGTCGAATTATTACAAAAATGCGTATTTCATAGCTTGCACGATAGCTCCTTTCTCATTATGATCTCCTGATACCAAAAAGAATAAAATATCGTCAAAAAGTCGAATTATTACAAAAATGCGTATTTCATAGCTTGTACGTTAGCTCCTTCCCCATTATGATTTCCTGATACCAAAACAAGGAAAATATCAGCGAAAAGTCGAATTTTCACAAAAATGCGTATTTCATAGCTTGTACGATAGCTCCTTTCTCATTATGATCTCCTGATACCAAAAAGAATAAAATATCGTCAAAAAGTCGAATTATTACAAAAATGCGTATTTCATAGCTTGTACGTTAGCTCCTTCCCCATTATGATCTCCTGATACCAAAACAAGGAAAATATCAGCGAAAAGTCGAATTTTCACAAAAATGCGTATTTCATAGCTTTTACGATAGCTCCTTTCTCATTATGATCTCCAGATACCAAAAAGAATAAAATATCGTCAAAAAGTCGAATTTTACAAAAATGCGTATTTCATAGCTGGTACGTTAGCTCTTTCCTCATTATGATCTCCTGATACCAAAACAAGGAAAATATCGTCAAAAAGTCGAATTTTTACAAAAATGCGTATTTCATAGCTGGTACGTTAGCTCCTTCCCCATTATGATCTCCTGATACAACCAAGGAAAATATCGTCAAAAAGTCGAATTATTACAAAAATGCGTATTTCATAGCTTGTACGATAGCTCCTTCCCCATTATGATCTCCTGATACCAAAAAGAATAAAATATCGTCAAAAAGTCGAATTTTACAAAAATGCGTATTTCATAGCTGGTACGTTAGCTCTTTCCTCATTATGATCTCCTGATACCAAAACAAGGAAAATATCGTCAAAAAGTCGAATTTTTACAAAAATGCGTATTTCATAGCTGGTACGTTAGCTCCTTCCCCATTATGATCTCCTGATACCAAAAAGAATAAAATATCGTCAAAAAGTCGAATTATTACAAAAATGCGTATTTCATAGCTTGTACGATAGCTCCTTTCTCATTATGATCTCCTGATACCAAAAAGAATAAAATATCGTCAAAAAGTCGAATTATTACAAAAATGCGTATTTCATAGCTGGTACGTTAGCTCCTTTCTCATTATGATCTCCAGATACCAAAAAGAATAAAATATCGTCAAAAAGTCGAATTTTACAAAAATGCGTATTTCATAGCTGGTACGTTAGCTCTTTCCTCATTATGATCTCCTGATACCAAAACAAGGAAAATATCGTCAAAAAGTTGAATTTTTACAAAAATGCGTATTTCATAGCTGGTACGTTAGCTCCTTCCCCATTATGATCTCCTGATACCAAAACAAGGAAAATATCGTCAAAAAGTCGAATTTTTACAAAAATGCGTATTTCATAGCTGGTACGTTAGCTCCTTCCCCATTATGATCTCCTGATACCAAAAAGAATAAAATATCGTCAAAAAGTCGAATTTTACAAAAATGCGTATTTCATAGCTTGTACGATAGCTCTTTTCTCATTATGATCTCCTGATACCAAAACAAGGAAAATATCGTCAAAAAGTCGAATTTTTACAAAAATGCGTATTTCATAGCTGGTACGTTAGCTCCTTCCCCATTATGATCTCCTGATACCAAAACAAGGAAAATATCGTCAAAAAGTCGAATTATTACAAAAATGCGTATTTCATAGCTGGTACGTTAGCTCTTTCCTCATTATGATCTCCTGATACCAAAACAAGGAAAATATCGTCAAAAAGTCGAATTTTTACAAAAATGCGTATTTCATAGCTGGTACGTTAGCTCCTTCCCCATTATGATCTCCTGATACCAAAAAGAATAAAATATCGTCAAAAAGTCGAATTATTACAAAAATGCGTATTTCATAGCTTGTACGATAGCTCCTTTCTCATTATGATCTCCTGATACCAAAAAGAATAAAATATCGTCAAAAAGTCGAATTATTACAAAAATGCGTATTTCATAGCTGGTACGTTAGCTCCTTTCTCATTATGATCTCCAGATACCAAAAAGAATAAAATATCGTCAAAAAGTCGAATTTTACAAAAATGCGTATTTCATAGCTGGTACGTTAGCTCTTTCCTCATTATGATCTCCTGATACCAAAACAAGGAAAATATCGTCAAAAAGTCGAATTTTTACAAAAATGCGTATTTCATAGCTGGTACGTTAGCTCCTTCCCCATTATGATCTCCTGATACCAAAACAAGGAAAATATCGTCAAAAAGTCGAATTTTTACAAAAATGCGTATTTCATAGCTGGTACGTTAGCTCCTTCCCCATTATGATCTCCTGATACCAAAAAGAATAAAATATCGTCAAAAAGTCGAATTTTACAAAAATGCGTATTTCATAGCTTGTACGATAGCTCTTTTCTCATTATGATCTCCTGATACCAAAACAAGGAAAATATCGTCAAAAAGTCGAATTTTTACAAAAATGCGTATTTCATAGCTGGTACGTTAGCTCTTTCCTCATTATGATCTCCTGATACCAAAACAAGGAAAATATCGTCAAAAAGTCGAATTTTTACAAAAATGCGTATTTCATAGCTGGTACGTTAGCTCTTTCCTCATTATGATCTCCTGATACCAAAACAAGGAAAATATCGTCAAAAAGTCGAATTTTTACAAAAATGCGTATTTCATAGCTGGTACGTTAGCTCCTTCCCCATTATGATCTCCTGATACCAAAACAAGGAAAATATCGTCAAAAAGTCGAATTATTACAAAAATGCGTATTTCATAGCTGGTACGTTAGCTCTTTCCTCATTATGATCTCCTGATACCAAAACAAGGAAAATATCGTCAAAAAGTCGAATTTTTACAAAAATGCGTATTTCATAGCTGGTACGTTAGCTCTTTCCTCATTATGATCTCCTGATACCAAAACAAGGAAAATATCGTCAAAAAGTCGAATTTTTACAAAAATGCGTATTTCATAGCTGGTACGTTAGCTCCTTCCCCATTATGATCTCCTGATACCAAAACAAGGAAAATATCGTCAAAAAGTCGAATTTTTACAAAAATGCGTATTTCATAGCTGGTACGTTAGCTCCTTCCCCATTACGATCTCCAGATACCAAAAAGAATACAATATCGTCAAAAAGTCGAATTTTACAAAAATGCGTATTTCATAGCTGGTACGTTAGCTCTTTCCTCATTATGATCTCCTGATACCAAAACAAGGAAAATATCGTCAAAAAGTCGAATTTTTACAAAAATGCGTATTTCATAGCTGGTACGTTAGCTCCTTCCCCATTATGATCTCCTGATACCAAAACAAGGAAAATATCGTCAAAAAGTCGAATTATTACAAAAATGCGTATTTCATAGCTGGTACGTTAGCTCTTTCCTCATTATGATCTCCTGATACCAAAACAAGGAAAATACCGTCAAAAAGTCGAATTTTACAAAAATGCGTATTTCATAGCTGGTACGTTAGCTCTTTCCTCATTATGATCTCCTGATACCAAAACAAGGAAAATATCGTCAAAAAGTCGAATTTTTACAAAAATGCGTATTTCATAGCTGGTACGTTAGCTCCTTCCCCATTATGATCTCCTGATACCAAAACAAGGAAAATATCGCCAAAAAGTCGAATTATTACAAAAATGCGTATTTCATAGCTGGTACGTTAGCTCCTTTCTCATTATGATCTCCAGATACCAAAAAGAATAAAATATCGTCAAAAAGTCGAATTTTACAAAAATGCGTATTTCATAGCTGGTACGTTAGCTCTTTCCTCATTATGATCTCCTGATACCAAAACAAGGAAAATATCGTCAAAAAGTCGAATTTTTACAAAAATGCGTATTTCATAGCTGGTACGTTAGCTCCTTCCCCATTATGATCTCCTGATACCAAAAAGAATAAAATATCGTCAAAAAGTCGAATTATTACAAAAATGCGTATTTCATAGCTTGTACGATAGCTCCTTTCTCATTATGATCTCCTGATACCAAAAAGAATAAAATATCGTCAAAAAGTCGAATTATTACAAAAATGCGTATTTCATAGCTGGTACGTTAGCTCCTTTCTCATTATGATCTCCAGATACCAAAAAGAATAAAATATCGTCAAAAAGTCGAATTTTACAAAAATGCGTATTTCATAGCTGGTACGTTAGCTCTTTCCTCATTATGAACTCCTAATACCAAAACAAGGAAAATATCGTCAAAAAGTCGAATTTTTACAAAAATGCGTATTTCATAGCTGGTACGTTAGCTCCTTCCCCATTATGATCTCCTGATACAAACAAGGAAAATATCGTCAAAAAGTCGAATTATTACAAAAATGCGTATTTCATAGCTGGTACGTTAGCTCCTTCCCCATTATGATCTCCTGATACAAACAAGGAAAATATCGTCAAAAAGTCGAATTATTACAAAAATGCGTATTTCATAGCTTGTACGATAGCTCCTTTCTCATTATGATCTCCTGATTCCAAAAAGAATAAAATATCGTCAAAAAGTCGAATTATTACAAAAATGCGTATTTCATAGCTGGTACGTTAGCTTCTTTCTCATTATGATCTCCAGATACCAAAAAGAATAAAATATCGTCAAAAAGTCGAATTTTACAAAAATGCGTATTTCATAGCTGGTACGTTAGCTCTTTCCTCATTATGATCTCCTGATACCAAAACAAGGAAAATATCGTCAAAAAGTCGAATTTTTACAAAAATGCGTATTTCATAGCTGGTACGTTAGCTCTTTCCTCATTATGATCTCCTGATACCAAAACAAGGAAAATATCGCCAAAAAGTCGAATTATTACAAAAATGCGTATTTCATAGCTTGTACGTTAGCTCCTTCCCCATTATGATCTCCTGATACCAAAACAAGGAAAATATCAGCGAAAAGTCGAATTTTCACAAAAATGCGTATTTCATAGCTTGTACGATAGCTCCTTTCTCATTATGATCTCCTGATACCAAAAAGAATAAAATATCGTCAAAAAGTCGAATTTTACAAAAATGCGTATTTCATAGCTGGTACGTTAGCTCTTTCCTCATTATGATCTCCTGATACCAAAACAAGGAAAATATCGCCAAAAAGTCGAATTTTTACAAAAATGCGTATTTCATAGCTGGTACGTTAGCTCTTTCCTCATTATAATCTCCTGATACCAAAACAAGGAAAATATCGCCAAAAAGTCGAATTTTCACAAAAATGCGTATTTCATAGCTGGTACGTTAGCTCTTTCCTCATTATGATCTCCTGATACCAAAACAAGGAAAATATCGCCAAAAAGTCGAATTTTTACAAAAATGCGTATTTCATAGCTGGTACGTTAGCTCTTTCCTCATTATGATCTCCTGATACCAAAACAAGGAAAATATCGCCAAAAAGTCGAATTATTACAAAAATGCGTATTTCATAGCTTGTACGTTAGCTCCTTCCCCATTATAATCTCCTGATACCAAAACAAGGAAAATATCAGCGAAAAGTCGAATTTTCACAAAAATGCGTATTTCATAGCTTGTACGATAGCTCCTTTCTCATTATGATCTCCTGATACCAAAAAGAATAAAATATCGTCAAAAAGTCGAATTTTACAAAAATGCGTATTTCATAGCTGGTACGTTAGCTCTTTCCTCATTATGATCTCCTGATACCAAAACAAGGAGAATATCGCCAAAAAGTCGAATTTTCACAAAAATGCGTATTTCATAGCTGGTACGTTAGCTCTTTCCTCATTATGATCTCCTGATACCAAAACAAGGAAAATATCGCCAAAAAGTCGAATTTTCACAAAAATGCGTATTTCTTAGCTTGTACGATAGCTCCTTTCTCATTATGATCTCCTGATACCAAAACAAGGAAAATATCGTCAAAAAGTCGAATTATTACAAAAATGCGTATTTCATAGCTTGTACGTTAGCTCCTTCCCCATTATGATCTCCTGATACCAAAACAAGGAAAATATCGTCAAAAAGTCGAATTATTACAAAAATGCGTATTTCATAGCTTGTACGATAGCTCCTTCCCCATTATGATCTCCTGATACCAAAACAAGGAAAATATCGTCAAAAAGTCGAATTATTACAAAAATGCGTATTTCATAGCTGGTACGTTAGCTCCTTCCCCATTATGATCTCCTGATACCAAAAAGAATAAAATATCGTCAAAAAGTCGAATTATTACAAAAATGCGTATTTCATAGCTTGTACGTTAGCTCCTTCCCCATTATGATCTCCTGATACCAAAAAGAATAAAATATCGTCAAAAAGTCGAATTATTACAAAAATGCGTATTTCATAGCTGGTACGTTAGCTCCTTTCTCATTATGATCTCCAGATACCAAAAAGAATAAAATATCGTCAAAAAGTCGAATTTTACAAAAATGCGTATTTCATAGCTGGTACGTTAGCTCTTTCCTCATTATGATCTCCTGATACCAAAACAAGGAAAATATCGTCAAAAAGTCGAATTTATACAAAAATGCGTATTTCATAGCTGGTACGTTAGCTCCTTTCTCATTATGATCTCCAGATACCAAAAAGAATAAAATATCGTCAAAAAGTCGAATTTTACAAAAATGCGTATTTCATAGCTGGTACGTTAGCTCTTTCCTCATTATGATCTCCTGATACCAAAACAAGGAAAATATCGTCAAAAAGTCGAATTTTTACAAAAATGCGTATTTCATAGCTGGTACGTTAGCTCCTTCCCCATTATGATCTCCTGATACAAACAAGGAAAATATCGTCAAAAAGTCGAATTATTACAAAAATGCGTATTTCATAGCTTGTACGTTAGCTCCTTCCCCATTATAATCTCCTGATACCAAAACAAGGAAAATATCAGCGAAAAGTCGAATTTTCACAAAAATGCGTATTTCATAGCTTGTACGATAGCTCCTTTCTCATTATGATCTCCTGATACCAAAAAGAATAAAATATCGTCAAAAAGTCGAATTTTACAAAAATGCGTATTTCATAGCTGGTACGTTAGCTCTTTCCTCATTATGATCTCCTGATACCAAAACAAGGAGAATATCGCCAAAAAGTCGAATTTTCACAAAAATGCGTATTTCATAGCTGGTACGTTAGCTCTTTCCTCATTATGATCTCCTGATACCAAAACAAGGAAAATATCGCCAAAAAGTCGAATTTTCACAAAAATGCGTATTTCATAGCTTGTACGATAGCTCCTTTCTCATTATGATCTCCTGATACCAAAACAAGGAAAATATCGTCAAAAAGTCGAATTATTACAAAAATGCGTATTTCATAGCTTGTACGTTAGCTCCTTCCCCATTATGATCTCCTGATACCAAAACAAGGAAAATATCGTCAAAAAGTCGAATTATTACAAAAATGCGTATTTCATAGCTTGTACGATAGCTCCTTCCCCATTATGATCTCCTGATACCAAAACAAGGAAAATATCGTCAAAAAGTCGAATTATTACAAAAATGCGTATTTCATAGCTGGTACGTTAGCTCCTTCCCCATTATGATCTCCTGATACCAAAAAGAATAAAATATCGTCAAAAAGTCGAATTATTACAAAAATGCGTATTTCATAGCTTGTACGTTAGCTCCTTCCCCATTATGATCTCCTGATACCAAAAAGAATAAAATATCGTCAAAAAGTCGAATTATTACAAAAATGCGTATTTCATAGCTGGTACGTTAGCTCCTTTCTCATTATGATCTCCAGATACCAAAAAGAATAAAATATCGTCAAAAAGTCGAATTTTACAAAAATGCGTATTTCATAGCTGGTACGTTAGCTCTTTCCTCATTATGATCTCCTGATACCAAAACAAGGAAAATATCGTCAAAAAGTCGAATTTTTACAAAAATGCGTATTTCATAGCTGGTACGTTAGCTCCTTTCTCATTATGATCTCCAGATACCAAAAAGAATAAAATATCGTCAAAAAGTCGAATTTTACAAAAATGCGTATTTCATAGCTGGTACGTTAGCTCTTTCCTCATTATGATCTCCTGATACCAAAACAAGGAAAATATCGTCAAAAAGTCGAATTTTTACAAAAATGCGTATTTCATAGCTGGTACGTTAGCTCCTTCCCCATTATGATCTCCTGATACAAACAAGGAAAATATCGTCAAAAAGTCGAATTATTACAAAAATGCGTATTTAGTAGCTTGTACGATAGCTCCTTCCCCATTATGATCTCCTGATACCAAAAAGAATAAAATATCGTCAAAAAGTCGAATTATTACAAAAATGCGTATTTCATAGCTGGTACGTTAGCTCCTTTCTCATTATGATCTCCAGATACCAAAAAGAATAAAATATCGTCAAAAAGTCGAATTTTACAAAAATGCGTATTTCATAGCTGGTACGTTAGCTCCTTTCTCATTATGATCTCCTGATACCAAAACAAGGAAAATATCGTCAAAAAGTCGAATTATTACAAAAATGCGTATTTCATAGCTTGTACGTTAGCTCCATCCCCATTATGATCTCCTGATACCAAAACAAGGAAAATATCGTCAAAAAGTCGAATTATTACAAAAATGCGTATTTCATAGCTGGTACGTTAGCTCCTTTCTCATTATGATCTCCAGATACCAAAAAGAATAAAATATCGTCAAAAAGTCGAATTTTACAAAAATGCGTATTTCATAGCTGGTACGTTAGCTCTTTCCTCATTATGATCTCCTGATACCAAAACAAGGAAAATATCGTCAAAAAGTCGAATTTTTACAAAAATGCGTATTTCATAGCTGGTACGTTAGCTCCTTTCTCATTATGATCTCCAGATACCAAAAAGAATAAAATATCGTCAAAAAGTCGAATTTTACAAAAATGCGTATTTCATAGCTGGTACGTTAGCTCTTTCCTCATTATGATCTCCTGATACCAAAACAAGGAAAATATCGTCAAAAAGTCGAATTTTTACAAAAATGCGTATTTCATAGCTGGTACGTTAGCTCCTTCCCCATTATTATCTCCTGATACAAACAAGGAAAATATCGTCAAAAAGTCGAATTATTACAAAAATGCGTATTTCATAGCTTGTACGTTAGCTCCTTCCCCATTATAATCTCCTGATACCAAAACAAGGAAAATATCAGCGAAAAGTCGAATTTTCACAAAAATGCGTATTTCATAGCTTGTACGATAGCTCCTTTCTCATTATGATCTCCTGATACCAAAAAGAATAAAATATCGTCAAAAAGTCGAATTTTACAAAAATGCGTATTTCATAGCTGGTACGTTAGCTCTTTCCTCATTATGATCTCCTGATACCAAAACAAGGAGAATATCGCCAAAAAGTCGAATTTTCACAAAAATGCGTATTTCATAGCTGGTACGTTAGCTCTTTCCTCATTATGATCTCCTGATACCAAAACAAGGAAAATATCGCCAAAAAGTCGAATTTTCACAAAAATGCGTATTTCATAGCTTGTACGATAGCTCCTTTCTCATTATGATCTCCTGATACCAAAACAAGGAAAATATCGTCAAAAAGTCGAATTATTACAAAAATGCGTATTTCATAGCTTGTACGTTAGCTCCTTCCCCATTATGATCTCCTGATACCAAAACAAGGAAAATATCGTCAAAAAGTCGAATTATTACAAAAATGCGTATTTCATAGCTTGTACGATAGCTCCTTCCCCATTATGATCTCCTGATACCAAAACAAGGAAAATATCGTCAAAAAGTCGAATTATTACAAAAATGCGTATTTCATAGCTGGTACGTTAGCTCCTTCCCCATTATGATCTCCTGATACCAAAAAGAATAAAATATCGTCAAAAAGTCGAATTATTACAAAAATGCGTATTTCATAGCTTGTACGTTAGCTCCTTCCCCATTATGATCTCCTGATACCAAAAAGAATAAAATATCGTCAAAAAGTCGAATTATTACAAAAATGCGTATTTCATAGCTGGTACGTTAGCTCCTTTCTCATTATGATCTCCAGATACCAAAAAGAATAAAATATCGTCAAAAAGTCGAATTTTACAAAAATGCGTATTTCATAGCTGGTACGTTAGCTCTTTCCTCATTATGATCTCCTGATACCAAAACAAGGAAAATATCGTCAAAAAGTCGAATTTTTACAAAAATGCGTATTTCATAGCTGGTACGTTAGCTCCTTTCTCATTATGATCTCCAGATACCAAAAAGAATAAAATATCGTCAAAAAGTCGAATTTTACAAAAATGCGTATTTCATAGCTGGTACGTTAGCTCTTTCCTCATTATGATCTCCTGATACAAACAAGGAAAATATCGTCAAAAAGTCGAATTATTACAAAAATGCGTATTTCATAGCTTGTACGTTAGCTCCTTCCCCATTATGATCTCCTGATACAAACAAGGAAAATATCGTCAAAAAGTCGAATTATTACAAAAATGCGTATTTCATAGCTTGTACGATAGCTCCTTTCTCATTATGATCTCCTGATACCAAAACAAGGAAAATATCGTCAAAAAGTCGAATTTTTACCAAAATGCGTATTTCATAGCTTGTACGATAGCTCCTTTCTCATTATGATCTCCTGATACCAAAAAGAATAAAATATCGTCAAAAAGTCGAATTTTACAAAAATGCGTATTTCATAGCTTGTACGTTAGCTCCTTCCCCATTATGATCTCCTGATACCAAAACAAGGAAAATATCGTCAAAAAGTCGAATTTTTACAAAAATGCGTATTTCATAGCTTGTACGTTAGCTCCTTCCCCATTATGATCTCCTGATACCAAAACAAGGAAAATATCGTCAAAAAGTCGAATTTTTACAAAAATGCGTATTTCATAGCTTGTACGATAGCTCCTTTCTCATTATGATCTCCTGATACCAAAAAGAATAAAATATCGTCAAAAAGTCGAATTATTACAAAAATGCGTATTTCATAGCTGGTACGTTAGCTCCTTTCTCATTATGATCTCCAGATACCAAAAAGAATAAAATATCGTCAAAAAGTCGAATTTTTACAAAAATGCGTATTTCATAGCTTGTACGATAGCTCCTTTCTCATTATGATCTCCTGATACCAAAAAGAATAAAATATCGTCAAAAAGTCGAATTTTTACAAAAATGCGTATTTCATAGCTTGTACGTTAGCTCCTTCCCCATTATGATCTCCTGATACCAAAACAAGGAAAATATCGTCAAAAAGTCGAATTTTTACAAAAATGCGTATTTCATAGCTTGTACGTTAGCTCCTTCCCCATTATGATCTCCTGATACCAAAACAAGGAAAATATCGTCAAAAAGTCGAATTTTTAAAAAAATGCGTATTTCATAGCTTGTACGTTAGCTCCTTCCCCATTATGATCTCCTGATACCAAAACAAGGAAAATATCGTCAAAAAGTCGAATTATTACAAAAATGCGTATTTCATAGCTTGTACGATAGCTCCTTTCTCATTATGATCTCCTGATACCAAAAAGAATAAAATATCGTCAAAAAGTCGAATTATTACAAAAATGCGTATTTCATAGCTGGTACGTTAGCTCCTTTCTCATTATGATCTCCAGATACCAAAAAGAATAAAATATCGTCAAAAAGTCGAATTTTACAAAAATGCGTATTTCATAGCTGGTACGTTAGCTCTTTCCTCATTATGATCTCCTGATACCAAAACAAGAAAAATATCATCAAAAAGTCGAATTTTTACAAAAATGCGTATTTCATAGCTGGTACGTTAGCTCCTTCCCCATTATGATCTCCTGATACAAACAAGGAAAATATCGTCAAAAAGTCGAATTTTTACAAAAATGCGTATTTCATAGCTTGTACGTTAGCTCCTTCCCCATTATGATCTCCTGATACAAACAAGGAAAATATCGTCAAAAAGTCGAATTATTACAAAAATGCGTATTTCATAGCTTGTACGATAGCTCCTTTCTCATTATGATCTCCTGATACCAAAACAAGGAAAATATCGTCAAAAAGTCGAATTTTTACAAAAATGCGTATTTCATAGCTTGTACGATAGCTCCTTTCTCATTATGATCTCCTGATACCAAAAAGAATAAAATATCGTCAAAAAGTCGAATTTTTCAACAATGCGTATTTCATAGCTTGTACGTTAGCTCCTTCCCCATTATGATCTCCTGATACCAAAACAAGGAAAATATCGTCAAAAAGTCGAATTTTTACAAAAATGCGTATTTCATAGCTTGTACGTTAGCTCCT
Organism: Acanthosoma haemorrhoidale; assembly: GCA_930367205.1. Classification (NCBI taxonomy): domain Eukaryota; kingdom Metazoa; phylum Arthropoda; class Insecta; order Hemiptera; family Acanthosomatidae; genus Acanthosoma; species Acanthosoma haemorrhoidale. The sequence continues at coordinate 108,668,100 of OV884013.1, forward strand.
TCCCCATTATGATCTCCTGATACCAAAACAAGGAAAATATCGTCAAAAAGTCGAATTTTTACAAAAATGCGTATTTCATAGCTTGTACGATAGCTCCTTTCTCATTATGATCTCCTGATACCAAAAAGAATAAAATATCGTCAAAAAGTCGAATTATTACAAAAATGCGTATTTCATAGCTGGTACGTTAGCTCCTTTCTCATTATGATCTCCAGATACCAAAAAGAATAAAATATCGTCAAAAAGTCGAATTTTTACAAAAATGCGTATTTCATAGCTTGTACGATAGCTCCTTTCTCATTATGATCTCCTGATACCAAAAAGAATAAAATATCGTCAAAAAGTCGAATTTTTACAAAAATGCGTATTTCATAGCTTGTACGTTAGCTCCTTCCCCATTATGATCTCCTGATACCAAAACAAGGAAAATATCGTCAAAAAGTCGAATTTTTACAAAAATGCGTATTTCATAGCTTGTACGTTAGCTCCTTCCCCATTATGATCTCCTGATACCAAAACAAGGAAAATATCGTCAAAAAGTCGAATTTTTACAAAAATGCGTATTTCATAGCTTGTACGATAGCTCCTTTCTCATTATGATCTCCTGATACCAAAAAGAATAAAATATCGTCAAAAAGTCGAATTATTACAAAAATGCGTATTTCATAGCTTTTACGTTAGCTCCTTTCTCATTATGATCTCCTGATACCAAAAAGAATAAAATATCGTCAAAAAGTCGAATTATTACAAAAATGCGTATTTCATAGCTTGTACGATAGCTCCTTTCTCATTATGATCTCCTGATACCAAAAAGAATAAAATATCGTCAAAAAGTCGAATTATTACAAAAATGCGTATTTCATAGCTTGTACGTTAGCTCCTTCCCCATTATGATCTCCTGATACCAAAACAAGGAAAATATCGTCAAAAAGTCGAATTATTACAAAAATGCGTATTTCATAGCTTGTACGTTAGCTCCTTCCCCATTATGATCTCCTGATACCAAAAAGAATAAAATATCGTCAAAAAGTCGAATTATTACAAAAATGCGTATTTCATAGCTGGTACGTTAGCTCCTTTCTCATTATGATCTCCAGATACCAAAAAGAATAAAATATCGTCAAAAAGTCGAATTTTACAAAAATGCGTATTTCATAGCTGGTACGTTAGCTCTTTCCTCATTATGATCTCCTGATACCAAAACAAGGAAAATATCGTCAAAAAGTCGAATTTTTACAAAAATGCGTATTTCATAGCTGGTACGTTAGCTCCTTTCTCATTATGATCTCCAGATACCAAAAAGAATAAAATATCGTCAAAAAGTCGAATTTTACAAAAATGCGTATTTCATAGCTGGTACGTTAGCTCTTTCCTCATTATGATCTCCTGATACCAAAACAAGGAAAATATCGTCAAAAAGTCGAATTTTTACAAAAATGCGTATTTCATAGCTGGTACGTTAGCTCCTTCCCCATTATGATCTCCTGATACAAACAAGGAAAATATCGTCAAAAAGTCGAATTATTACAAAAATGCGTATTTCATAGCTTGTACGTTAGCTCCTTCCCCATTATAATCTCCTGATACCAAAACAAGGAAAATATCAGCGAAAAGTCGAATTTTCACAAAAATGCGTATTTCATAGCTTGTACGATAGCTCCTTTCTCATTATGATCTCCTGATACCAAAAAGAATAAAATATCGTCAAAAAGTCGAATTTTACAAAAATGCGTATTTCATAGCTGGTACGTTAGCTCTTTCCTCATTATGATCTCCTGATACCAAAACAAGGAGAATATCGCCAAAAAGTCGAATTTTCACAAAAATGCGTATTTCATAGCTGGTACGTTAGCTCTTTCCTCATTATGATCTCCTGATACCAAAACAAGGAAAATATCGCCAAAAAGTCGAATTTTCACAAAAATGCGTATTTCATAGCTTGTACGATAGCTCCTTTCTCATTATGATCTCCTGATACCAAAACAAGGAAAATATCGTCAAAAAGTCGAATTATTACAAAAATGCGTATTTCATAGCTTGTACGTTAGCTCCTTCCCCATTATGATCTCCTGATACCAAAACAAGGAAAATATCGTCAAAAAGTCGAATTATTACAAAAATGCGTATTTCATAGCTTGTACGATAGCTCCTTCCCCATTATGATCTCCTGATACCAAAACAAGGAAAATATCGTCAAAAAGTCGAATTATTACAAAAATGCGTATTTCATAGCTGGTACGTTAGCTCCTTCCCCATTATGATCTCCTGATACCAAAAAGAATAAAATATCGTCAAAAAGTCGAATTATTACAAAAATGCGTATTTCATAGCTTGTACGTTAGCTCCTTCCCCATTATGATCTCCTGATACCAAAAAGAATAAAATATCGTCAAAAAGTCGAATTATTACAAAAATGCGTATTTCATAGCTGGTACGTTAGCTCCTTTTTCATTATGATCTCCAGATACCAAAAAGAATAAAATATCGTCAAAAAGTCGAATTTTACAAAAATGCGTATTTCATAGCTGGTACGTTAGCTCTTTCCTCATTATGATCTCCTGATACCAAAACAAGGAAAATATCGTCAAAAAGTCGAATTTTTACAAAAATGCGTATTTCATAGCTGGTACGTTAGCTCCTTTCTCATTATGATCTCCAGATACCAAAAAGAATAAAATATCGTCAAAAAGTCGAATTTTACAAAAATGCGTATTTCATAGCTGGTACGTTAGCTCTTTCCTCATTATGATCTCCTGATACAAACAAGGAAAATATCGTCAAAAAGTCGAATTATTACAAAAATGCGTATTTCATAGCTTGTACGTTAGCTCCTTCCCCATTATGATCTCCTGATACAAACAAGGAAAATATCGTCAAAAAGTCGAATTATTACAAAAATGCGTATTTCATAGCTTGTACGATAGCTCCTTTCTCATTATGATCTCCTGATACCAAAACAAGGAAAATATCGTCAAAAAGTCGAATTTTTACCAAAATGCGTATTTCATAGCTTGTACGATAGCTCCTTTCTCATTATGATCTCCTGATACCAAAAAGAATAAAATATCGTCAAAAAGTCGAATTTTACAAAAATGCGTATTTCATAGCTTGTACGTTAGCTCCTTCCCCATTATGATCTCCTGATACCAAAACAAGGAAAATATCGTCAAAAAGTCGAATTTTTACAAAAATGCGTATTTCATAGCTTGTACGTTAGCTCCTTCCCCATTATGATCTCCTGATACCAAAACAAGGAAAATATCGTCAAAAAGTCGAATTTTTACAAAAATGCGTATTTCATAGCTTGTACGATAGCTCCTTTCTCATTATGATCTCCTGATACCAAAAAGAATAAAATATCGTCAAAAAGTCGAATTATTACAAAAATGCGTATTTCATAGCTGGTACGTTAGCTCCTTTCTCATTATGATCTCCAGATACCAAAAAGAATAAAATATCGTCAAAAAGTCGAATTTTTACAAAAATGCGTATTTCATAGCTTGTACGATAGCTCCTTTCTCATTATGATCTCCTGATACCAAAAAGAATAAAATATCGTCAAAAAGTCGAATTTTTACAAAAATGCGTATTTCATAGCTTGTACGTTAGCTCCTTCCCCATTATGATCTCCTGATACCAAAACAAGGAAAATATCGTCAAAAAGTCGAATTTTTACAAAAATGCGTATTTCATAGCTTGTACGTTAGCTCCTTCCCCATTATGATCTCCTGATACCAAAACAAGGAAAATATCGTCAAAAAGTCGAATTTTTAAAAAAATGCGTATTTCATAGCTTGTACGTTAGCTCCTTCCCCATTATGATCTCCTGATACCAAAACAAGGAAAATATCGTCAAAAAGTCGAATTATTACAAAAATGCGTATTTCATAGCTTGTACGATAGCTCCTTTCTCATTATGATCTCCTGATACCAAAAAGAATAAAATATCGTCAAAAAGTCGAATTATTACAAAAATGCGTATTTCATAGCTGGTACGTTAGCTCCTTTCTCATTATGATCTCCAGATACCAAAAAGAATAAAATATCGTCAAAAAGTCGAATTTTACAAAAATGCGTATTTCATAGCTGGTACGTTAGCTCTTTCCTCATTATGATCTCCTGATACCAAAACAAGAAAAATATCGTCAAAAAGTCGAATTTTTACAAAAATGCGTATTTCATAGCTGGTACGTTAGCTCCTTCCCCATTATGATCTCCTGATACAAACAAGGAAAATATCGTCAAAAAGTCGAATTATTACAAAAATGCGTATTTCATAGCTTGTACGTTAGCTCCTTCCCCATTATGATCTCCTGATACAAACAAGGAAAATATCGTCAAAAAGTCGAATTATTACAAAAATGCGTATTTCATAGCTTGTACGATAGCTCCTTTCTCATTATGATCTCCTGATACCAAAACAAGGAAAATATCGTCAAAAAGTCGAATTTTTACAAAAATGCGTATTTCATAGCTTGTACGATAGCTCCTTTCTCATTATGATCTCCTGATACCAAAAAGAATAAAATATCGTCAAAAAGTCGAATTTTTCAACAATGCGTATTTCATAGCTTGTACGTTAGCTCCTTCCCCATTATGATCTCCTGATACCAAAACAAGGAAAATATCGTCAAAAAGTCGAATTTTTACAAAAATGCGTATTTCATAGCTTGTACGTTAGCTCCTTCCCCATTATGATCTCCTGATACCAAAACAAGGAAAATATCGTCAAAAAGTCGAATTTTTACAAAAATGCGTATTTCATAGCTTGTACGATAGCTCCTTTCTCATTATGATCTCCTGATACCAAAAAGAATAAAATATCGTCAAAAAGTCGAATTATTACAAAAATGCGTATTTCATAGCTGGTACGTTAGCTCCTTTCTCATTATGATCTCCAGATACCAAAAAGAATAAAATATCGTCAAAAAGTCGAATTTTTACAAAAATGCGTATTTCATAGCTTGTACGATAGCTCCTTTCTCATTATGATCTCCTGATACCAAAAAGAATAAAATATCGTCAAAAAGTCGAATTTTTACAAAAATGCGTATTTCATAGCTTGTACGTTAGCTCCTTCCCCATTATGATCTCCTGATACCAAAACAAGGAAAATATCGTCAAAAAGTCGAATTTTTACAAAAATGCGTATTTCATAGCTTGTACGTTAGCTCCTTCCCCATTATGATCTCCTGATACCAAAACAAGGAAAATATCGTCAAAAAGTCGAATTTTTACCAAAATGCGTATTTCATAGCTTGTACGATAGCTCCTTTCTCATTATGATCTCCTGATACCAAAAAGAATAAAATATCGTCAAAAAGTCGAATTATTACAAAAATGCGTATTTCATAGCTGGTACGTTAGCTCCTTTCTCATTATGATCTCCTGATACCAAAAAGAATAAAATATCGTCAAAAAGTCGAATTTTTACAAAAATGCGTATTTCATAGCTTGTACGATAGCTCCTTTCTCATTATGATCTCCTGATACCAAAAAGAATAAAATATCGTCAAAAAGTCGAATTATTACAAAAATGCGTATTTCATAGCTTGTACGTTAGCTCCTTCCCCATTATGATCTCCTGATACCAAAACAAGGAAAATATCGTCAAAAAGTCGAATTATTACAAAAATGCGTATTTCATAGCTTGTACGATAGCTCCTTTCTCATTATGATCTCCTGATACCAAAAAGAATAAAATATCGTCAAAAAGTCGAATTATTACAAAAATGCGTATTTCATAGCTTGTACGATAGCTCCTTTCTCATTATGATCTCCTGATACCAAAAAGAATAAAATATCGTCAAAAAGTCGAATTATTACAAAAATGCGTATTTCATAGCTTGTACGTTAGCTCCTTCCCCATTATGATCTCCTGATACCAAAACAAGGAAAATATCGTCAAAAAGTCGAATTTTTACAAAAATGCGTATTTCATAGCTTGTACGATAGCTCCTTTCTCATTATGATCTCCTGATACCAAAAAGAATAAAATATCGTCAAAAAGTCGAATTATTACAAAAATGCGTATTTCATAGCTGGTACGTTAGCTCCTTTCTCATTATGATCTCCTGATACCAAAAAGAATAAAATATCGTCAAAAAGTCGAATTTTTACAAAAATGCGTATTTCATAGCTTGTACGATAGCTCCTTTCTCATTATGATCTCCTGATACCAAAAAGAATAAAATATCGTCAAAAAGTCGAATTATTACAAAAATGCGTATTTCATAGCTTGTACGTTAGCTCCTTCCCCATTATGATCTCCTGATACCAAAACAAGGAAAATATCGTCAAAAAGTCGAATTATTACAAAAATGCGTATTTCATAGCTTGTACGTTAGCTCCTTCCCCATTATGATCTCCTGATACCAAAACAAGGAAAATATCGTCAAAAAGTCGAATTTTTACAAAAATGCGTATTTCATAGCTGGTACGTTAGCTCCTTCCCCATTATGATCTCCTGATACAAACAAGGAAAATATCGTCAAAAAGTGGAATTATTACAAAAATGCGTATTTCATAGGTGGTACGTTAGCTCTTTCCTCATTATGATCTCCTGATACCAAAACAAGGAAAATATCGTCAAAAAGTCGAATTTTTACAAAAATGCGTATTTCATAGCTGGTACGTTAGCTCCTTCCCAATTATGATCTCCTGATACAAACAAGGAAAATATCGTCAAAAAGTCGAATTATTACAAAAATGCGTATTTCATAGCTTGTACGTTAGCTCCTTCCCCATTATGATCTCCTGATACAAACAAGGAAAATATCGTCAAAAAGTCGAATTATTACAAAAATGCGTATTTCATAGCTTGTACGTTAGCTCCTTCCCCATTATGATCTCCTGATACCAAAACAAGGAAAATATCGCCAAAAAGTCGAATTTTCACAAAAATGCGTATTTCATAGCTGGTACGTTAGCTCCTTTCTCATTATGATCTCCTGATACCAAAAAGAATAAAATATCGTCAAAAAGTCGAATTATTACAAAAATGCGTATTTCATAGCTTGTACGATAGCTCCTTTCTCATTATGATCTCCTGATACCAAAAAGAATAAAATATCGTCAAAAAGTCGAATTATTACAAAAATGCGTATTTCATAGCTGGTACGTTAGCTCCTTTCTCATTATGATCTCCTGATACCAAAAAGAATAAAATATCGTCAAAAAGTCGAATTTTTACAAAAATGCGTATTTCATAGCTTGTACGATAGCTCCTTTCTCATTATGATCTCCTGATACCAAAAAGAATAAAATATCGTCAAAAAGTCGAATTATTACAAAAATGCGTATTTCATAGCTTGTACGATAGCTCCTTTCTCATTATGATCTCCTGATACCAAAAAGAATAAAATATCGTCAAAAAGTCGAATTATTACAAAAATGCGTATTTCATAGCTTGTACGTTAGCTCCTTCCCCATTATGATCTCCTGATACCAAAACAAGGAAAATATCGTCAAAAAGTCGAATTTTTACAAAAATGCGTATTTCATAGCTTGTACGATAGCTCCTTTCTCATTATGATCTCCTGATACCAAAAAGAATAAAATATCGTCAAAAAGTCGAATTATTACAAAAATGCGTATTTCATAGCTGGTACGTTAGCTCCTTTCTCATTATGATCTCCAGATACCAAAAAGAATAAAATATCGTCAAAAAGTCGAATTTTTACAAAAATGCGTATTTCATAGCTTGTACGATAGCTCCTTTCTCATTATGATCTCCTGATACCAAAAAGAATAAAATATCGTCAAAAAGTCGAATTTTTACAAAAATGCGTATTTCATAGCTTGTACGTTAGCTCCTTCCCCATTATGATCTCCTGATACCAAAACAAGGAAAATATCGTCAAAAAGTCGAATTTTTACAAAAATGCGTATTTCATAGCTTGTACGTTAGCTCCTTCCCCATTATGATCTCCTGATACCAAAACAAGGAAAATATCGTCAAAAAGTCGAATTTTTACAAAAATGCGTATTTCATAGCTTGTACGATAGCTCCTTTCTCATTATGATCTCCTGATACCAAAAAGAATAAAATATCGTCAAAAAGTCGAATTATTACAAAAATGCGTATTTCATAGCTGGTACGTTAGCTCCTTTCTCATTATGATCTCCTGATACCAAAAAGAATAAAATATCGTCAAAAAGTCGAATTTTTACAAAAATGCGTATTTCATAGCTGGTACGATAGCTCCTTTCTCATTATGATCTCCTGATACCAAAAAGAATAAAATATCGTCAAAAAGTCGAATTATTACAAAAATGCGTATTTCATAGCTTGTACGTTAGCTCCTTCCCCATTATGATCTCCTGATACCAAAACAAGGAAAATATCGTCAAAAAGTCGAATTATTACAAAAATGCGTATTTCATAGCTTGTACGTTAGCTCCTTCCCCATTATGATCTCCTGATACCAAAACAAGGAAAATATCGTCAAAAAGTCGAATTTTTACAAAAATGCGTATTTCATAGCTTGTACGATAGCTCCTTTCTCATTATGATCTCCTGATACCAAAAAGAATAAAATATCGTCAAAAAGTCGAATTATTACAAAAATGCGTATTTCATAGCTGGTACGTTAGCTCCTTTCTCATTATGATCTCCTGATACCAAAAAGAATAAAATATCGTCAAAAAGTCGAATTTTTACAAAAATGCGTATTTCATAGCTTGTACGATAGCTCCTTTCTCATTATGATCTCCTGATACCAAAAAGAATAAAATATCGTCAAAAAGTCGAATTATTACAAAAATGCGTATTTCATAGCTTGTACGTTAGCTCCTTCCCCATTATGATCTCCTGATACCAAAACAAGGAAAATATCGTCAAAAAGTCGAATTATTACAAAAATGCGTATTTCATAGCTTGTACGATAGCTCCTTTCTCATTATGATCTCCTGATACCAAAAAGAATAAAATATCGTCAAAAAGTCGAATTATTACAAAAATGCGTATTTCATAGCTTGTACGTTAGCTCCTTCCCCATTATGATCTCCTGATACCAAAACAAGGAAAATATCGTCAAAAAGTCGAATTTTTACAAAAATGCGTATTTCATAGCTTGTACGATAGCTCCTTTCTCATTATGATCTCCTGATACCAAAACAAGGAAAATATCGTCAAAAAGTCGAATTTTTACAAAAATGCGTATTTCATAGCTGGTACGTTAGCTCCTTCCCAATTATGATCTCCTGATACAAACAAGGAAAATATCGTCAAAAAGTCGAATTATTACAAAAATGCGTATTTCATAGCTTGTACGTTAGCTCCTTCCCCATTATGATCTCCTGATACAAACAAGGAAAATATCGTCAAAAAGTCGAATTATTACAAAAATGCGTATTTCATAGCTTGTACGTTAGCTCCTTCCCCATTATGATCTCCTGATACCAAAACAAGGAAAATATCGTCAAAAAGTCGAATTATTACAAAAATGCGTATTTCATAGCTGGTACGTTAGCTCCTTCCCCATTATGATCTCCTGATACCAAAAAGAATAAAATATCGTCAAAAAGTCGAATTATTACAAAAATGCGTATTTCATAGCTTGTACGATAGCTCCTTTCTCATTATGATCTCCTGATACCAAAAAGAATAAAATATCGTCAAAAAGTCGAATTATTACAAAAATGCGTATTTCATAGCTGGTACGTTAGCTCCTTTCTCATTATGATCTCCAGATACCAAAAAGAATAAAATATCGTCAAAAAGTCGAATTTTACAAAAATGTGTATTTCATAGCTGGTACGTTAGCTCTTTCCTCATTATGATCTCCTGATACCAAAACAAGGAAAATATCGTCAAAAAGTCGAATTTTTACAAAAATGCGTATTTCATAGCTGGTACGTTAGCTCCTTCCCAATTATGATCTCCTGATACAAACAAGGAAAATATCGTCAAAAAGTCGAATTATTACAAAAATGCGTATTTCGTAGCTGGTACGTTAGCTCCTTTCTCATTATGATCTCCTGATACCAAAAAGAATAAAATATCGCCAAAAAGTCGAATTTTCACAAAAATGCGTATTTCATAGCTGGTACGTTAGCTCCTTTCTCATTATGATCTCCTGATACCAAAAAGAATAAAATATCGTCAAAAAGTCGAATTATTACAAAAATGCGTATTTCATAGCTTGTACGATAGCTCCTTTCTCATTATGATCTCCTGATACCAAAAAGAATAAAATATCGTCAAAAAGTCGAATTATTACAAAAATGCGTATTTCATAGCTTGTACGTTAGCTCCTTCCCCATTATGATCTCCTGATACCAAAACAAGGAAAATATCGTCAAAAAGTCGAATTTTTACAAAAATGCGTATTTCATAGCTGGTACGTTAGCTCTTTCCCCATTATGATCTCCTGATACAAACAAGGAAAATATCGTCAAAAAGTCGAATTATTACAAAAATGCGTATTTCATAGCTGGTACGTTAGCTCTTTCCTCATTATGATCTCCTGATACCAAAACAAGGAAAATATCATCAAAAAGTCGAATTTTTACAAAAATGCGTATTTCATAGCTGGTACGTTAGCTCCTTCCCAATTATGATCTCCTGATACAAACAAGGAAAATATCGTCAAAAAGTCGAATTATTACAAAAATGCGTATTTCATAGCTTGTACGTTAGCTCCTTCCCCATTATGATCTCCTGATACAAACAAGGAAAATATCGTCAAAAAGTCGAATTATTACAAAAATGCGTATTTCATAGCTTGTACGTTAGCTCCTTCCCCATTATGATCTCCTGATACCAAAACAAGGAAAATATCGTCAAAAAGTCGAATTATTACAAAAATGCGTATTTCATAGCTGGTACGTTAGCTCCTTCCCCATTATGATCTCCTGATACCAAAAAGAATAAAATATCGTCAAAAAGTCGAATTATTACAAAAATGCGTATTTCATAGCTTGTACGATAGCTCCTTTCTCATTATGATCGCCTGATACCAAAAAGAATAAAATATCGTCAAAAAGTCGAATTATTACAAAAATGCGTATTTCATAGCTGGTACGTTAGCTCCTTTCTCATTATGATCTCCAGATACCAAAAAGAATAAAATATCGTCAAAAAGTCGAATTTTACAAAAATGTGTATTTCATAGCTGGTACGTTAGCTCTTTCCTCATTATGATCTCCTGATACCAAAACAAGGAAAATATCGTCAAAAAGTCGAATTTTTACAAAAATGCGTATTTCATAGCTGGTACGTTAGCTCCTTCCCAATTATGATCTCCTGATACAAACAAGGAAAATATCGTCAAAAAGTCGAATTATTACAAAAATGCGTATTTCATAGCTGGTACGTTAGCTCCTTTCTCATTATGATCTCCTGATACCAAAAAGAATAAAATATCGTCAAAAAGTCGAATTTTTACAAAAATGCGTATTTCATAGCTGGTACGATAGCTCCTTTCTCATTATGATCTCCTGATACCAAAAAGAATAAAATATCGTCAAAAAGTCGAATTATTACAAAAATGCGTATTTCATAGCTTGTACGTTAGCTCCTTCCCCATTATGATCTCCTGATACCAAAAAGAATAAAATATCGTCAAAAAGTCGAATTTTTACAAAAATGCGTATTTCATAGCTTGTACGATAGCTCCTTTCTCATTATGATCTCCTGATACCAAAAAGAATAAAATATCGTCAAAAAGTCGAATTTTTACAAAAATGCGTATTTCATAGCTTGTACGATAGCTCCTTTCTCATTATGATCTCCTGATACCAAAAAGAATAAAATATCGTCAAAAAGTCGAATTATTACAAAAATGCGTATTTCATAGCTTGTACGTTAGCTCCTTCGCCATTATGATCTCCTGATACCAAAACAAGGAAAATATCGTCAAAAAGTCGAATTATTACAAAAATGCGTATTTCATAGCTTGTACGATAGCTCCTTTCTCATTATGATCTCCTGATACCAAAAAGAATAAAATATCGTCAAAAAGTCGAATTTTTACAAAAATGCGTATTTCATAGCTTGTACGATAGCTCCTTTCTCATTATGATCTCCTGATACCAAAAAGAATAAAATATCGTCAAAAAGTCGAATTATTACAAAAATGCGTATTTCATAGCTTGTACGTTAGCTCCTTCCCCATTATGATCTCCTGATACCAAAACAAGGAAAATATCGTCAAAAAGTCGAATTTTTACAAAAATGCGTATTTCATAGCTTGTACGATAGCTCCTTTCTCATTATGATCTCCTGATACCAAAAAGAATAAAATATCGTCAAAATGTCGAATTTTTACAAAAATGCGTATTTCATAGCTTGTACGTTAGCTCCTTCCCCATTATGATCTCCTGATACCAAAACAAGGAAAATATCGTCAAAAAGTCGAATTTTTACAAAAATGCGTATTTCATAGCTTGTACGATAGCTCCTTTCTCATTATGATCTCCTGATACCAAAAAGAATAAAATATCGTCAAAAAGTCGAATTATTACAAAAATGCGTATTTCATAGCTGGTACGTTAGCTCCTTTCTCATTATGATCTCCTGATACCAAAAAGAATAAAATATCGTCAAAAAGTCGAATTTTTACAAAAATGCGTATTTCATAGCTTGTACGATAGCTCCTTTCTCATTATGATCTCCTGATACCAAAAAGAATAAAATATCGTCAAAAAGTCGAATTATTACAAAAATGCGTATTTCATAGCTTGTAGGTTAGCTCCTTCCCCATTATGATCTCCTGATACAAAAACAAGGAAAATATCGTCAAAAAGTCGAATTATTACAAAAATGCGTATTTCATAGCTTGTACGATAGCTCCTTTCTCATTATGATCTCCTGATACCAAAAAGAATAAAATAACGTCAAACAGTCGAATTATTACAAAAATGCGTATTTCATAGCTTGTACGATAGCTCCTTTCTCATTATGATCTCCTGATACCAAAAAGAATAAAATATCGTCAAAAAGTCGAATTATTACAAAAATGCGTATTTCATAGCTTGTACGTTAGCTCCTTCCCCATTATGATCTCCTGATACCAAAAAGAATAAAATATCGTCAAAAAGTCGAATTATTACAAAAATGCGTATTTCATAGCTTGTACGATAGCTCCTTTCTCATTATGATCTCCTGATACCAAAAAGAATAAAATATCGTCAAAAAGTCGAATTATTACAAAAATGCGTATTTCATAGCTGGTACGTTAGCTCCTTTCTCATTATGATCTCCAGATACCAAAAAGAATAAAATATCGTCAAAAAGTCGAATTTTACAAAAATGCGTATTTCATAGCTGGTACGTTAGCTCTTTCCTCATTATGATCTCCTGATACCAAAACAAGGAAAATATCGTCAAAAAGTCGAATTTTTACAAAAATGTGTATTTCATAGCTGGTACGTTAGCTCCTTTCTCATTATGATCTCCAGATACCAAAAAGAATAAAATATCGTCAAAAAGTCGAATTTTACAAAAATGCGTATTTCATAGCTGGTACGTTAGCTCTTTCCTCATTATGATCTCCTGATACCAAAACAAGGAAAATATCGTCAAAAAGTCGAATTTTTACAAAAATGCGTATTTCATAGCTGGTACGTTAGCTCCTTCCCCATTATGATCTCCTGATACAAACAAGGAAAATATCGTCAAAAAGTCGAATTATTACAAAAATGCGTATTTCATAGCTTGTACGATAGCTCCTTCCCCATTATGATCTCCTGATACCAAAAAGAATAAAATATCGTCAAAAAGTCGAATTATTACAAAAATGCGTATTTCATAGCTTGTACGATAGCTCCTTTCTCATTATGATCTCCTGATACCAAAAAGAATAAAATATCGTCAAAAAGTCGAATTATTACAAAAATGCGTATTTCATAGCTGGTACGTTAGCTCCTTTCTCATTATGATCTCCAGATACCAAAAAGAATAAAATATCGTCAAAAAGTCGAATTTTACAAAAATGCGTATTTCATAGCTGGTACGTTAGCTCTTTCCTCATTATGATCTCCTGATACCAAAACAAGGAAAATATCGTCAAAAAGTCGAATTTTTACAAAAATGCGTATTTCATAGCTGGTACGTTAGCTCCTTCCCCATTATGATCTCCTGATACAAACAAGGAAAATATCGTCAAAAAGTCGAAATATTACAAAAATGCGTATTTCATAGCTTGTACGTTAGCTCCTTCCCCATTATGATCTCCTGATACAAACAAGGAAAATATCGTCAAAAAGTCGAATTATTACAAAAATGCGTATTTCATAGCTTGTACGATAGCTCCTCTCTCATTATGATCTCCAGATACCAAAAAGAATAAAATATCGTCAAAAAGTCGAATTTTACAAAAATGCGTATTTCATAGCTGGTACGTTAGCTCTTTCCTCATTATGATCTCCAGATACCAAAAAGAATAAAATATCGTCAAAAAGTCGAATTTTACAAAAATGCGTATTTCATAGCTGGTACGTTAGCTCCTTCCCCATTATGATCTCCTGATACAAACAAGGAAAATATCGTCAAAAAGTCGAATTTTCACAAAAATGCGTATTTCATAGCTTGTACGTTAGCTCCTTCCCCATTATGATCTCCTGATACCAAAACAAGGAAAATATCGTCAAAAAGTCGAATTATTACAAAAATGCGTATTTCATAGCTTGTACGATAGCTCCTTTCTCATTATGATCTCCTGATACCAAAAAGAATAAAATATCGTCAAAAAGTCGAATTATTACAAAAATGCGTATTTCATAGCTTGTACGATAGCTCCTTTCTCATTATGATCTCCTGATACCAAAAAGAATAAAATATCGTCAAAAAGTCGAATTATTACAAAAATGCGTATTTCATAGCTTGTACGTTAGCTCCTTCCCCATTATGATCTCCTGATACCAAAACAAGGAAAATATCGTCAAAAAGTCGAATTTTTACAAAAATGCGTATTTCATAGCTTGTACGATAGCTCCTTTCTCATTATGATCTCCTGATACCAAAAAGAATAAAATATCGTCAAAAAGTCGAATTATTACAAAAATGCGTATTTCATAGCTGGTACGTTAGCTCCTTTCTCATTATGATCTCCTGATACCAAAAAGAATAAAATATCGTCAAAAAGTCGAATTTTTACAAAAATGCGTATTTCATAGCTTGTACGATAGCTCCTTTCTCATTATGATCTCCTGATACCAAAAAGAATAAAATATCGTCAAAAAGTCGAATTATTACAAAAATGCGTATTTCATAGCTTGTACGTTAGCTCCTTCCCCATTATGATCTCCTGATACCAAAACAAGGAAAATATCGTCAAAAAGTCGAATTATTACAAAAATGCGTATTTCATAGCTTGTACGATAGCTCCTTTCTCATTATGATCTCCTGATACCAAAAAGAATAAAATATCGTCAAAAAGTCGAATTATTACAAAAATGCGTATTTCATAGCTTGTACGATAGCTCCTTTCTCATTATGATCTCCTGATACCAAAAAGAATAAAATATCGTCAAAAAGTCGAATTATTACAAAAATGCGTATTTCATAGCTTGTACGTTAGCTCCTTCCCCATTATGATCTCCTGATACCAAAACAAGGAAAATATCGTCAAAAAGTCGAATTTTTACAAAAATGCGTATTTCATAGCTGGTACGTTAGCTCCTTCCCCATTATGATCTCCTGATACAAACAAGGAAAATATCGTCAAAAAGTCGAATTATTACAAAAATGCGTATTTCATAGCTGGTACGTTAGCTCTTTCCTCATTATGATCTCCTGATACCAAAACAAGGAAAATATCGTCAAAAAGTCGAATTTTTACAAAAATGCGTATTTCATAGCTGGTACGTTAGCTCCTTCCCAATTATGATCTCCTGATACAAACAAGGAAAATATCGTCAAAAAGTCGAATTATTACAAAAATGCGTATTTCATAGCTTGTACGTTAGCTCCTTCCCCATTATGATCTCCTGATACAAACAAGGAAAATATCGTCAAAAAGTCGAATTATTACAAAAATGCGTATTTCATAGCTTGTACGTTAGCTCCTTCCCCATTATGATCTCCTGATACCAAAACAAGGAAAATATCGTCAAAAAGTCGAATTATTACAAAAATGCGTATTTCATAGCTGGTACGTTAGCTCCTTCCCCATTATGATCTCCTGATACCAAAAAGAATAAAATATCGTCAAAAAGTCGAATTATTACAAAAATGCGTATTTCATAGCTTGTACGATAGCTCCTTTCTCATTATGATCTCCTGATACCAAAAAGAATAAAATATCGTCAAAAAGTCGAATTATTACAAAAATGCGTATTTCATAGCTGGTACGTTAGCTCCTTTCTCATTATGATCTCCAGATACCAAAAAGAATAAAATATCGTCAAAAAGTCGAATTTTACAAAAATGTGTATTTCATAGCTGGTACGTTAGCTCTTTCCTCATTATGATCTCCTGATACCAAAACAAGGAAAATATCGTCAAAAAGTCGAATTTTTACAAAAATGCGTATTTCATAGCTGGTACGTTAGTTCCTTCCCAATTATGATCTCCTGATACAAACAAGGAAAATATCGTCAAAAAGTCGAATTATTACAAAAATGCGTATTTCGTAGCTGGTACGTTAGCTCCTTTCTCATTATGATCTCCTGATACCAAAAAGAATAAAATATCGCCAAAAAGTCGAATTTTCACAAAAATGCGTATTTCATAGCTGGTACGTTAGCTCCTTTCTCATTATGATCTCCTGATACCAAAAAGAATAAAATATCGTCAAAAAGTCGAATTATTACAAAAATGCGTATTTCATAGCTTGTACGATAGCTCCTTTCTCATTATGATCTCCTGATACCAAAAAGAATAAAATATCGTCAAAAAGTCGAATTATTACAAAAATGCGTATTTCATAGCTGGTACGTTAGCTCCTTTCTCATTATGATCTCCTGATACCAAAAAGAATAAAATATCGTCAAAAAGTCGAATTTTTACAAAAATGCGTATTTCATAGCTTGTACGATAGCTCCTTTCTCATTATGATCTCCTGATACCAAAAAGAATAAAATATCGTCAAAAAGTCGAATTATTACAAAAATGCGTATTTCATAGCTTGTACGTTAGCTCCTTCCCCATTATGATCTCCTGATACCAAAACAAGGAAAATATCGTCAAAAAGTCGAATTATTACAAAAATGCGTATTTCATAGCTTGTACGATAGCTCCTTTCTCATTATGATCTCCTGATACCAAAAAGAATAAAATATCGTCAAAAAGTCGAATTATTACAAAAATGCGTATTTCATAGCTTGTACGATAGCTCCTTTCTCATTATGATCTCCTGATACCAAAAAGAATAAAATATCGTCAAAAAGTCGAATTATTACAAAAATGCGTATTTCATAGCTTGTACGTTAGCTCCTTCCCCATTATGATCTCCTGATACCAAAACAAGGAAAATATCGTCAAAATGTCGAATTTTTACAAAAATGCGTATTTCATAGCTTGTACGTTAGCTCCTTCCCCATTATGATCTCCTGATACCAAAACAAGGAAAATATCGTCAAAAAGTCGAATTTTTACAAAAATGCGTATTTCATAGCTTGTACGATAGCTCCTTTCTCATTATGATCTCCTGATACCAAAAAGAATAAAATATCGTCAAAAAGTCGAATTATTACAAAAATGCGTATTTCATAGCTGGTACGTTAGCTCCTTTCTCATTATGATCTCTTGATACCAAAAAGAATAAAATATCGTCAAAAAGTCGAATTTTTACAAAAATGCGTATTTCATAGCTTGTACGATAGCTCCTTTCTCATTATGATCTCCTGATACCAAAAAGAATAAAATATCGTCAAAAAGTCGAATTATTACAAAAATGCGTATTTCATAGCTTGTAGGTTAGCTCCTTCCCCATTATGATCTCCTGATACAAAAACAAGGAAAATATCGTCAAAAAGTCGAATTATTACAAAAATGCGTATTTCATAGCTTGTACGATAGCTCCTTTCTCATTATGATCTCCTGATACCAAAAAGAATAAAATATCGTCAAAAAGTCGAATTATTACAAAAATGCGTATTTCATAGCTTGTACGATAGCTCCTTTCTCATTATGATCTCCTGATACCAAAAAGAATAAAATATCGTCAAAAAGTCGAATTATTACAAAAATGCGTATTTCATAGCTTGTACGTTAGCTCCTTCCCCATTATGATCTCCTGATACCAAAAAGAATAAAATATCGTCAAAAAGTCGAATTATTACAAAAATGCGTATTTCATAGCTTGTACGATAGCTCCTTTCTCATTATGATCTCCTGATACCAAAAAGAATAAAATATCGTCAAAAAGTCGAATTATTACAAAAATGCGTATTTCATAGCTGGTACGTTAGCTCCTTTCTCATTATGATCTCCAGATACCAAAAAGAATAAAATATCGTCAAAAAGTCGAATTTTACAAAAATGCATATTTCATAGCTGGTACGTTAGCTCTTTCCTCATTATGATCTCCTGATACCAAAACAAGGAAAATATCGTCAAAAAGTCGAATTTTTACAAAAATGTGTATTTCATAGCTGGTACGTTAGCTCCTTTCTCATTATGATCTCCAGATACCAAAAAGAATAAAATATCGTCAAAAAGTCGAATTTTACAAAAATGCGTATTTCATAGCTGGTACGTTAGCTCTTTCCTCATTATGATCTCCTGATACCAAAACAAGGAAAATATCGTCAAAAAGTCGAATTTTTACAAAAATGCGTATTTCATAGCTGGTACGTTAGCTCCTTCCCCATTATGATCTCCTGATACAAACAAGGAAAATATCGTCAAAAAGTCGAATTATTACAAAAATGCGTATTTCATAGCTTGTACGATAGCTCCTTCCCCATAATGATCTCCTGATACCAAAAAGAATAAAATATCGTCAAAAAGTCGAATTATTACAAAAATGCGTATTTCATAGCTTGTACGATAGCTCCTTTCTCATTATGATCTCCTGATACCAAAAAGAATAAAATATCGTCAAAAAGTCGAATTATTACAAAAATGCGTATTTCATAGCTGGTACGTTAGCTCCTTTCTCATTATGATCTCCAGATACCAAAAAGAATAAAATATCGTCAAAAAGTCGAATTTTACAAAAATGCGTATTTCATAGCTGGTACGTTAGCTCTTTCCTCATTATGATCTCCTGATACCAAAACAAGGAAAATATCGTCAAAAAGTCGAATTTTTACAAAAATGCGTATTTCATAGCTGGTACGTTAGCTCCTTCCCCATTATGATCTCCTGATACAAACAAGGAAAATATCGTCAAAAAGTCGAATTATTACAAAAATGCGTATTTCATAGCTTGTACGATAGCTCCTCTCTCATTATGATCTCCAGATACCAAAAAGAATAAAATATCGTCAAAAAGTCGAATTTTACAAAAATGCGTATTTCATAGCTGGTACGTTAGCTCTTTCCTCATTATGATCTCCAGATACCAAAAAGAATAAAATATCGTCAAAAAGTCGAATTTTACAAAAATGCGTATTTCATAGCTGGTACGTTAGCTCCTTCCCCATTATGATCTCCTGATACAAACAAGGAAAATATCGTCAAAAAGTCGAATTTTCACAAAAATGCGTATTTCATAGCTGGTACGTTAGCTCTTTCCTCATTATGATCTCCTGATACCAAAACAAGGAAAATATCGCCAAAAAGTCGAATTTTCACAAAAATGCGTATTTCATAGCTTGTACGATAGCTCCTTTCTCATTATGATCTCCTGATACCAAAAAGAATAAAATATCGTCAAAAAGTCGAATTATTACAAAAATGCGTATTTCATAGCTGGTACGTTAGCTCCTTTCTCATTATGATCTCCTGATACCAAAAAGAATAAAATATCGCCAAAAAGTCGAATTTTCACAAAAATGCGTATTTCATAGCTGGTACGTTAGCTCCTTTCTCATTATGATCTCCTGATACCAAAAAGAATAAAATATCGTCAAAAAGTCGAATTATTACAAAAATGCGTATTTCATAGCTTGTACGATAGCTCCTTTCTCATTATGATCTCCTGATACCAAAAAGAATAAAATATCGTCAAAAAGTCAAATTATTACAAAAATGCGTATTTCATAGCTGGTACGTTAGCTCCTTTCTCATTATGATCTCCAGATACCAAAAAGAATAAAATATCGTCAAAAAGTCGAATTTTACAAAAATGCGTATTTCATAGCTGGTACGTTAGCTCTTTCCTCATTATGATCTCCTGATACCAAAACAAGGAAAATATCGTCAAAAAGTCGAATTTTTACAAAAATGCGTATTTCATAGCTGGTACGTTAGCTCCTTTCTCATTATGATCTCCAGATACCAAAAAGAATAAAATATCGTCAAAAAGTCGAATTTTACAAAAATGCGTATTTCATAGCTGGTACGTTAGCTCTTTCCTCATTATGATCTCCTGATACCAAAACAAGGAAAATATCGTCAAAAAGTCGAATTTTTACAAAAATGCGTATTTCATAGCTGGTACGTTAGCTCTTTCCTCATTATGATCTCCTGATACCAAAACAAGGAAAATATCGTCAAAAAGTCGAATTTTTACAAAAAATGCGTATTTCATGGCTGGTACGTTAGCTCCTTCCCCATTATGATCTCCTGATACCAAAAAGAATAAAATATCGTCAAAAAGTCGAATTATTACAAAAATGCGTATTTCATAGCTTGTACGATAGCTCCTTTCTCATTATGATCTCCTGATACCAAAAAGAATAAAATATCGTCAAAAAGTCGAATTATTACAAAAATGCGTATTTCATAGCTGGTACGTTAGCTCCTTTCTCATTATGATCTCCAGATACCAAAAAGAATAAAATATCGTCAAAAAGTCGAATTTTACAAAAATGCGTATTTCATAGCTTGTACGATAGCTCCTTTCTCATTATGATCTCCTGATACCAAAAAGAATAAAATATCGTCAAAAAGTCGAATTATTACAAAAATGCGTATTTCATAGCTGGTACGTTAGCTCCTTTCTCATTATGATCTCCAGATACCAAAAAGAATAAAATATCGTCAAAAAGTCGAATTTTACAAAAATGCGTATTTCATAGCTGGTACGTTAGCTCCTCTCTCATTATGATCTCCAGATACCAAAAAGAATAAAATATCGTCAAAAAGTCGAATTTTACAAAAATGCGTATTTCATAGCTGGTACGTTAGCTCTTTCCTCATTATGATCTCCTGATACCAAAACAAGGAAAATATCGTCAAAAAGTCGAATTTTTACAAAAATGCGTATTTCATAGCTGGTACGTTAGCTCTTTCCTCATTATGATCTCCTGATACCAAAACAAGGAAAATATCGCCAAAAAGTCGAATTATTACAAAAATGCGTATTTCATAGCTTGTACGTTAGCTCCTTCCCCATTATGATCTCCTGATACCAAAACAAGGAAAATATCAGCGAAAAGTCGAATTTTCACAAAAATGCGTATTTCATAGCTGGTACGTTAGCTCCTTTCTCATTATGATCTCCTGATACCAAAAAGAATAAAATATCGTCAAAAAGTCGAATTATTACAAAAATGCGTATTTCATAGCTGGTACGTTAGCTCCTTTCTCATTATGATCTCCTGATACCAAAAAGAATAAAATATCGCCAAAAAGTCGAATTTTCACAAAAATGCGTATTTCATAGCTGGTACGTTAGCTCCTTTCTCATTATGATCTCCTAATACCAAAAAGAATAAAATATCGTCAAAAAGTCGAATTATTACAAAAATGCGTATTTCATAGCTTGTACGATAGCTCCTTTCTCATTATGATCTCCTGATACCAAAAAGAATAAAATATCGTCAAAAAGTCGAATTATTACAAAAATGCGTATTTCATAGCTGGTACGTTAGCTCCTTTCTCATTATGATCTCCAGATACCAAAAAGAATAAAATATCGTCAAAAAGTCGAATTTTACAAAAATGCGTATTTCATAGCTTGTACGTTAGCTCTTTCCTCATTATGATCTCCTGATACCAAAACAAGGAAAATATCGTCAAAAAGTCGAATTTTTACAAAAATGCGTATTTCATAGCTGGTACGTTAGCTCCTTTCTCATTATGATCTCCAGATACCAAAAAGAATAAAATATCGTCAAAAAGTCGAATTTTACAAAAATGCGTATTTCATAGCTGGTACGTTAGCTCTTTCCTCATTATGATCTCCTGATACCAAAACAAGGAAAATATCGTCAAAAAGTCGAATTTTTACAAAAAAGCGTATTTCATAGCTGGTACGTTAGCTCTTTCCTCATTATGATCTCCTGATACCAAAACAAGGAAAATATCGTCAAAAAGTCGAATTTTTACAAAAAATGCGTATTTCATGGCTGGTACGTTAGCTCCTTCCCCATTATGATCTCCTGATACCAAAAAGAATAAAATATCGTCAAAAAGTCGAATTATTACAAAAATGCGTATTTCATAGCTTGTACGATAGCTCCTTTCTCATTATGATCTCCTGATACCAAAAAGAATAAAATATCGTCAAAAAGTCGAATTATTACAAAAATGCGTATTTCATAGCTGGTACGTTAGCTCCTTTCTCATTATGATCTCCAGATACCAAAAAGAATAAAATATCGTCAAAAAGTCGAATTTTACAAAAATGCGTATTTCATAGCTGGTACGTTAGCTCTTTCCTCATTATGATCTCCTGATACCAAAACAAGGAAAATATCGTCAAAAAGTCGAATTTTTACAAAAATGCGTATTTCATAACTGGTACGTTAGCTCCTTCCCCATTATGATCTCCTGATACAAACAAGGAAAATATCGTCAAAAAGTCGAATTATTACAAAAATGCGTATTTCATAGCTTGTACGATAGCTCCTTCCCCATTATGATCTCCTGATACCAAAAAGAATAAAATATCGTCAAAAAGTCGAATTATTACAAAAATGCGTATTTCATAGCTTGTACGATAGCTCCTTTCTCATTATGATCTCCTGATACCAAAAAGAATAAAATATCGTCAAAAAGTCGAATTATTACAAAAATGCGTATTTCATAGCTGGTACGTTAGCTCCTTTCTCATTATGATCTCCAGATACCAAAAAGAATAAAATATCGTCAAAAAGTCGAATTTTACAAAAATGCGTATTTCATAGCTGGTACGTTAGCTCTTTCCTCATTATGATCTCCTGATACCAAAACAAGGAAAATATCGTCAAAAAGTCGAATTTTTACAAAAATGCGTATTTCATAGCTGGTACGTTAGCTCCTTCCCCATTATGATCTCCTGATACAAACAAGGAAAATATCGTCAAAAAGTCGAATTATTACAAAAATGCTTATTTCATAGCTGGTACGTTAGCTCCTTCCCCATTATGATCTCCTGATACAAACAAGGAAAATATCGTCAAAAAGTCGAATTATTACAAAAATGCGTATTTCATAGCTGGTACGTTAGCTCTTTCCTCATTATGATCTCCTGATACCAAAACAAGGAAAATATCGTCAAAAAGTCGAATTTTTACAAAAATGCGTATTTCAAAGCTGGTTTGTTAGCTCCTTCCCCATTATGATCTCCTGATACAAACAAGGAAAATATCGTCAAAAAGTCGAATTATTACAAAAATGCGTATTTCATAGCTTGTACGTTAGCTCCTTCCCCATTATGATCTCCTGATACAAACAAGGAAAATATCGTCAAAAAGTCGAATTATTACAAAAATGCGTATTTCATAGCTGGTACGTTAGCTCCTTCCCCATTATGATCTCCTGATACCAAAAAGAATAAAATATCGTCAAAAAGTCGAATTATTACAAAAATGCGTATTTCATAGCTTGTACGTTAGCTCCTTCCCCATTATGATCTCCTGATACCAAAACAAGGAAAATATCGTCAAAAAGTCGAATTTTTACAAAAATGCGTATTTCATAGCTGGTACGTTAGCTCCTTCCCCATTATGATCTCCTGATACAAACAAGGAAAATATCGTCAAAAAGTCGAATTATTACAAAAATGCGTATTTCATAGCTTTTACGTTAGCTCCTTCCCCATTATGATCTCCTGATACAAACAAGGAAAATATCGTCAAAAAGTCGAATTATTACAAAAATGCGTATTTCATAGCTTGTACGATAGCTCCTTTCTCATTATGATCTCCTGATACCAAAAAGAATAAAATATCGTCAAAAAGTCGAATTATTACAAAAATGCGTATTTCATAGCTGGTACGTTAGCTCTTTCCTCATTATGATCTCCTGATACCAAAACAAGGAAAATATCGTCAAAAAGTCGAATTATTACAAAAATGCGTATTTCATAGCTTGTACGATAGCTCCTTCCCCATTATGATCTCCTGATACCAAAAAGAATAAAATATCGTCAAAAAGTCGAATTATTACAAAAATGCGTATTTCATAGCTGGTACGTTAGCTCCTTTCTCATTATGATCTCCAGATACCAAAAAGAATAAAATATCGTCAAAAAGTCGAATTTTACAAAAATGCGTATTTCATAGCTGGTACGTTAGCTCATTCCTCATTATGATCTCCTGATACCAAAACAAGGAAAATATCGTCAAAAAGTCGAATTTTTACAAAAATGCGTATTTCATAGCTGGTACGTTAGCTCCTTCCCCATTATGATCTCCTGATACAAACAAGGAAAATATCGTCAAAAAGTCGAATTATTACAAAAATGCGTATTTCATAGCTTGTACGATAGCTCCTTCCCCATTATGATCTCCTGATACCAAAAAGAATAAAATATCGTCAAAAAGTCGAATTATTACAAAAATGCGTATTTCATAGCTTGTACGATAGCTCCTTTCTCATTATGATCTCCTGATACCAAAAAGAATAAAATATCGTCAAAAAGTCGAATTATTACAAAAATGCGTATTTCATAGCTGGTACGTTAGCTCCTTTCTCATTATGATCTCCAGATACCAAAAAGAATAAAATATCGTCAAAAAGTCGAATTTTACAAAAATGCGTATTTCATAGCTGGTACGTTAGCTCTTTCCTCATTATGATCTCCTGATACCAAAACAAGGAAAATATCGTCAAAAAGTCGAATTTTTACAAAAATGCGTATTTCATAGCTGGTACGTTAGCTCCTTCCCCATTATGATCTCCTGATACAAACAAGGAAAATATCGTCAAAAAGTCGAATTATTACAAAAATGCGTATTTCATAGCTTGTACGTTAGCTCCTTCCCCATTATGATCTCCTGATACAAACAAGGAAAATATCGTCAAAAAGTCGAATTATTACAAAAATAAGTATTTCATAGCTTGTACGATAGCTCCTTCCCCATTATGATCTCCTGATACCAAAAAGAATAAAATATCGTCAAAAAGTCGAATTATTACAAAAATGCGTATTTCATAGCTGGTACGTTAGCTCCTTTCTCATTATGATCTCCAGATACCAAAAAGAATAAAATATCGTCAAAAAGTCGAATTTTACAAAAATGCGTATTTCATAGCTGGTACGTTAGCTCTTTCCTCATTATGATCTCCTGATACCAAAACAAGGAAAATATCGTCAAAAAGTCGAATTTTTACAAAAATGCGTATTTCATAGCTGGTACGTTAGCTCTTTCCTCATTATGATCTCCTGATACCAAAACAAGGAAAATATCGCCAAAAAGTCGAATTATTACAAAAATGCGTATTTCATAGCTTGTACGTTAGCTCCTTCCCCATTATGATCTCCTGATACCAAAACAAGGAAAATATCAGCGAAAAGTCGAATTTTCACAAAAATGCGTATTTCATAGCTGGTACGTTAGCTCTTTCCTCATTATGATCTCCTGATACCAAAACATGGAAAATATCGCCAAAAAGTCGAATTTTCACAAAAATGCGTATTTCATAGCTTGTACGATAGCTCCTTTCTCATTATGATCTCCTGATACCAAAAAGAATAAAATATCGTCAAAAAGTCGAATTATTACAAAAATGCGTATTTCATAGCTTGTACGATAGCTCCTTTCTCATTATGATCTCCTGATACCAAAAAGAATAAAATATCGTCAAAAAGTCGAATTATTACAAAAATGCGTATTTCATAGCTGGTACGTTAGCTCCTTTCTCATTATGATCTCCAGATACCAAAAAGAATAAAATATCGTCAAAAAGTCGAATTTTACAAAAATGCGTATTTCATAGCTGGTACGTTAGCTCTTTCCTCATTATGATCTCCTGATACCAAAACAAGGAAAATATCGTCAAAAAGTCGAATTTTTACAAAAATGCGTATTTCATAGCTGGTACGTTAGCTCCTTTCTCATTATGATCTCCTGATACCAAAAAGAATAAAATATCGTCAAAAAGTCGAATTATTACAAAAATGCGTATTTCATAGCTGGTACGTTAGCTCCTTTCTCATTATGATCTCCTGATACCAAAAAGAATAAAGTATCGCCAAAAAGTCGAATTTTCACAAAAATGCGTATTTCATAGCTGGTACGTTAGCTCCTTTCTCATTATGATCTCCTGATACCAAAAAGAATAAAATATCGTCAAAAAGTCGAATTATTACAAAAATGCGTATTTCATAGCTTGTACGATAGCTCCTTTCTCATTATGATCTCCTGATACCAAAAAGAATAAAATATCGTCAAAAAGTCGAATTATTACAAAAATGCGTATTTCATAGCTGGTACGTTAGCTCCTTTCTCATTATGATCTCCAGATACCAAAAAGAATAAAATATCGTCAAAAAGTCGAATTTTACAAAAATGCGTATTTCATAGCTGGTACGTTAGCTCTTTCCTCATTATGATCTCCTGATACCAAAACAAGGAAAATATCGTCAAAAAGTCGAATTTTTACAAAAATGCGTATTTCATAGCTGGTACGTTAGCTCCTTTCTCATTATGATCTCCAGATACCAAAAAGAATAAAATATCGTCAAAAAGTCGAATTTTACAAAAATGCGTATTTCATAGCTGGTACGTTAGCTCTTTCCTCATTATGATCTCCTGATACCAAAACAAGGAAAATATCGTCAAAAAGTCGAATTTTTACAAAAATGCGTATTTCATAGCTGGTACGTTAGCTCTTTCCTCATTATGATCTCCTGATACCAAAAAGAATAAAATATCGTCAAAAAGTCGAATTTTACAAAAATGCGTATTTCATAGCTGGTACGTTAGCTCTTTCCTCATTATGATCTCCTGATACCAAAAAGAATAAAATATCGTCAAAAAGTCGAATTATTACAAAAATGCGTATTTCATAGCTTGTACGATAGCTCCTTTCTCATTATGATCTCCTGATACCAAAAAGAATAAAATATCGTCAAAAAGTCGAATTATTACAAAAATGCGTATTTCATAGCTGGTACGTTAGCTCCTTTCTCATTATGATCTCCAGATACCAAAAAGAATAAAATATCGTCAAAAAGTCGAATTTTACAAAAATGCGTATTTCGTAGCTGGTACGTTAGCTCTTTCCTCATTATGATCTCCTGATACCAAAACAAGGAAAATATCGTCAAAAAGTCGAATTTTTACAAAAATGCGTATTTCATAACTGGTACGTTAGCTCCTTCCCCATTATGATCTCCTGATACAAACAAGGAAAATATCGTCAAAAAGTCGAATTATTACAAAAATGCGTATTTCATAGCTTGTACGATAGCTCCTTCCCCATTATGATCTCCTGATACCAAAAAGAATAAAATATCGTCAAAAAGTCGAATTATTACAAAAATGCGTATTTCATAGCTTGTACGATAGCTCCTTTCTCATTATGATCTCCTGATACCAAAAAGAATAAAATATCGTCAAAAAGTCGAATTATTACAAAAATGCGTATTTCATAGCTGGTACGTTAGCTCCTTTCTCATTATGATCTGCAGATACCAAAAAGAATAAAATATCGTCAAAAAGTCGAATTTTACAAAAATGCGTATTTCATAGCTGGTACGTTAGCTCTTTCCTCATTATGATCTCCTGATACCAAAACAAGGAAAATATCGTCAAAAAGTCGAATTTTTACAAAAATGCGTATTTCATAGCTGGTACGTTAGCTCCTTCCCCATTATGATCTCCTGATACAAACAAGGAAAATATCGTCAAAAAGTCGAATTATTACAAAAATGCGTATTTCATAGCTGGTACGTTAGCTCCTTCCCCATTATGATCTCCTGATACAAACAAGGAAAATATCGTCAAAAAGTCGAATTATTACAAAAATGCGTATTTCATAGCTGGTACGTTAGCTCTTTCCTCATTATGATCTCCTGATACCAAAACAAGGAAAATATCGTCAAAAAGTCGAATTTTTACAAAAATGCGTATTTCATAGCTGGTTCGTTAGCTCCTTCCCCATTATGATCTCCTGATACAAACAAGGAAAATATCGTCAAAAAGTCGAATTATTACAAAAATGCGTATTTCATAGCTTGTACGTTAGCTCCTTCCCCATTATGATCTCCTGATACAAACAAGGAAAATATCGTCAAAAAGTCGAATTATTACAAAAATGCGTATTTCATAGCTGGTACGTTAGCTCCTTCCCCATTATGATCTCCTGATACCAAAAAGAATAAAATATCGTCAAAAAGTCGAATTATTACAAAAATGCGTATTTCATAGCTTGTACGATAGCTCCTTTCTCATTATGATCTCCTGATACCAAAAAGAATAAAATATCGTCAAAAAGTCGAATTATTACAAAAATGCGTATTTCATAGCTGGTACGTTAGCTCCTTTCTCATTATGATCTCCAGATACCAAAAAGAATAAAATATCGTCAAAAAGTCGAATTTTACAAAAAAGCGTATTTCATAGCTGGTACGTTAGCTCTTTCCTCATTATGATCTCCTGATACCAAAACAAGGAAAATATCGTCAAAAAGTCGAATTTTTACAAAAATGCGTATTTCATAGCTGGTACGTTAGCTCCTTTCTCATTATGATCTCCAGATACCAAAAAGAATAAAATATCGTCAAAAAGTCGAATTTTACAAAAATGCGTATTTCATAGCTGGTACGTTAGCTCTTTCCTCATTATGATCTCCTGATACCAAAACAAGGAAAATATCGTCAAAAAGTC
The DNA here is from genome assembly GCA_930367205.1 of Acanthosoma haemorrhoidale. Taxonomy (NCBI): domain Eukaryota; kingdom Metazoa; phylum Arthropoda; class Insecta; order Hemiptera; family Acanthosomatidae; genus Acanthosoma; species Acanthosoma haemorrhoidale. The sequence continues at coordinate 108,697,137 of OV884013.1, forward strand.
GAATTTTGACAAAAATGCGTATTTCATAGCTGGTACGTTAGCTCTTTCCTCATTATGATCTCCTGATACCAAAACAAGGAAAATATCGTCAAAAAGTCGAATTATTACAAAAATGCGTATTTCATAGCTTGTACGATAGCTCCTTCCCCATTATGATCTCCTGATACCAAAAAGAATAAAATATCGTCAAAAAGTCGAATTATTACAAAAATGCGTATTTCATAGCTGGTACGTTAGCTCCTTTCTCATTATGATCTCCAGATACCAAAAAGAATAAAATATCGTCAAAAAGTCGAATTTTACAAAAATGCGTATTTCATAGCTGGTACGTTAGCTCATTCCTCATTATGATCTCCTGATACCAAAACAAGGAAAATATCGTCAAAAAGTCGAATTTTTACAAAAATGCGTATTTCATAGCTGGTACGTTAGCTCCTTCCCCATTATGATCTCCTGATACAAACAAGGAAAATATCGTCAAAAAGTCGAATTATTACAAAAATGCGTATTTCATAGCTTGTACGATAGCTCCTTCCCCATTATGATCTCCTGATACCAAAAAGAATAAAATATCGTCAAAAAGTCGAATTATTACAAAAATGCGTATTTCATAGCTTGTACGATAGCTCCTTTCTCATTATGATCTCCTGATACCAAAAAGAATAAAATATCGTCAAAAAGTCGAATTATTACAAAAATGCGTATTTCATAGCTGGTACGTTAGCTCCTTTCTCATTATGATCTCCAGATACCAAAAAGAATAAAATATCGTCAAAAAGTCGAATTTTACAAAAATGCGTATTTCATAGCTGGTACGTTAGCTCTTTCCTCATTATGATCTCCTGATACCAAAACAAGGAAAATATCGTCAAAAAGTCGAATTTTTACAAAAATGCGTATTTCATAGCTGGTACGTTAGCTCCTTCCCCATTATGATCTCCTGATACAAACAAGGAAAATATCGTCAAAAAGTCGAATTATTACAAAAATGCGTATTTCATAGCTTGTACGATAGCTCCTTTCTCATTATGATCTCCTGATACCAAAAAGAATAAAATATCGTCAAAAAGTCGAATTATTACAAAAATGCGTATTTCATAGCTGGTACGTTAGCTCCTTTCTCATTATGATCTCCAGATACCAAAAAGAATAAAATATCGTCAAAAAGTCGAATTTTACAAAAATGCGTATTTCATAGCTGGTACGTTAGCTCTTTCCCAATTATGATCTCCTGATACAAACAAGGAAAATATCGTCAAAAAGTCGAATTATTACAAAAATGCGTATTTCATAGCTGGTACGTTAGCTCCTTTCTCATTATGATCTCCTGATACCAAAAAGAATAAAATATCGTCAAAAAGTCGAATTTTTACAAAAATGCGTATTTCATAGCTGGTACGATAGCTCCTTTCTCATTATGATCTCCTGATACCAAAAAGAATAAAATATCGTCAAAAAGTCGAATTATTACAAAAATGCGTATTTCATAGCTTGTACGTTAGCTCCTTCCCCATTATGATCTCCTGATACCAAAAAGAATAAAATATCGTCAAAAAGTCGAATTTTTACAAAAATGCGTATTTCATAGCTTGTACGATAGCTCCTTTCTCATTATGATCTCCTGATACCAAAAAGAATAAAATATCGTCAAAAAGTCGAATTATTACAAAAATGCGTATTTCATAGCTTGTACGATAGCTCCTTTCTCATTATGATCTCCTGATACCAAAAAGAATAAAATATCGTCAAAAAGTCGAATTATTACAAAAATGCGTATTTCATAGCTGGTACGTTAGCTCCTTTCTCATTATGATCTCCAGATACCAAAAAGAATAAAATATCGTCAAAAAGTCGAATTTTACAAAAATGCGTATTTCGTAGCTGGTACGTTAGCTCTTTCCTCATTATGATCTCCTGATACCAAAACAAGGAAAATATCGTCAAAAAGTCGAATTTTTACAAAAATGCGTATTTCATAACTGGTACGTTAGCTCCTTCCCCATTATGATCTCCTGATACAAACAAGGAAAATATCGTCAAAAAGTCGAATTATTACAAAAATGCGTATTTCATAGCTTGTACGATAGCTCCTTCCCCATTATGATCTCCTGATACCAAAAAGAATAAAATATCGTCAAAAAGTCGAATTATTACAAAAATGCGTATTTCATAGCTTGTACGATAGCTCCTTTCTCATTATGATCTCCTGATACCAAAAAGAATAAAATATCGTCAAAAAGTCGAATTATTACAAAAATGCGTATTTCATAGCTGGTACGTTAGCTCCTTTCTCATTATGATCTGCAGATACCAAAAAGAATAAAATATCGTCAAAAAGTCGAATTTTACAAAAATGCGTATTTCATAGCTGGTACGTTAGCTCTTTCCTCATTATGATCTCCTGATACCAAAACAAGGAAAATATCGTCAAAAAGTCGAATTTTTACAAAAATGCGTATTTCATAGCTGGTACGTTAGCTCCTTCCCCATTATGATCTCCTGATACAAACAAGGAAAATATCGTCAAAAAGTCGAATTATTACAAAAATGCGTATTTCATAGCTGGTACGTTAGCTCCTTCCCCATTATGATCTCCTGATACAAACAAGGAAAATATCGTCAAAAAGTCGAATTATTACAAAAATGCGTATTTCATAGCTGGTACGTTAGCTCTTTCCTCATTATGATCTCCTGATACCAAAACAAGGAAAATATCGTCAAAAAGTCGAATTTTTACAAAAATGCGTATTTCATAGCTGGTTTGTTAGCTCCTTCCCCATTATGATCTCCTGATACAAACAAGGAAAATATCGTCAAAAAGTCGAATTATTACAAAAATGCGTATTTCATAGCTTGTACGTTAGCTCCTTCCCCATTATGATCTCCTGATACAAACAAGGAAAATATCGTCAAAAAGTCGAATTATTACAAAAATGCGTATTTCATAGCTGGTACGTTAGCTCCTTCCCCATTATGATCTCCTGATACCAAAAAGAATAAAATATCGTCAAAAAGTCGAATTATTACAAAAATGCGTATTTCATAGCTTGTACGATAGCTCCTTTCTCATTATGATCTCCTGATACCAAAAAGAATAAAATATCGTCAAAAAGTCGAATTATTACAAAAATGCGTATTTCATAGCTGGTACGTTAGCTCCTTTCTCATTATGATCTCCAGATACCAAAAAGAATAAAATATCGTCAAAAAGTCGAATTTTACAAAAAAGCGTATTTCATAGCTGGTACGTTAGCTCTTTCCTCATTATGATCTCCTGATACCAAAACAAGGAAAATATCGTCAAAAAGTCGAATTTTTACAAAAATGCGTATTTCATAGCTGGTACGTTAGCTCCTTTCTCATTATGATCTCCAGATACCAAAAAGAATAAAATATCGTCAAAAAGTCGAATTTTACAAAAATGCGTATTTCATAGCTGGTACGTTAGCTCTTTCCTCATTATGATCTCCTGATACCAAAACAAGGAAAATATCGTCAAAAAGTCGAATTTTGACAAAAATGCGTATTTCATAGCTGGTACGTTAGCTCTTTCCTCATTATGATCTCCTGATACCAAAACAAGGAAAATATCGTCAAAAAGTCGAATTATTACAAAAATGCGTATTTCATAGCTTGTACGATAGCTCCTTCCCCATTATGATCTCCTGATACCAAAAAGAATAAAATATCGTCAAAAAGTCGAATTATTACAAAAATGCGTATTTCATAGCTGGTACGTTAGCTCCTTTCTCATTATGATCTCCAGATACCAAAAAGAATAAAATATCGTCAAAAAGTCGAATTTTACAAAAATGCGTATTTCATAGCTGGTACGTTAGCTCATTCCTCATTATGATCTCCTGATACCAAAACAAGGAAAATATCGTCAAAAAGTCGAATTTTTACAAAAATGCGTATTTCATAGCTGGTACGTTAGCTCCTTCCCCATTATGATCTCCTGATACAAACAAGGAAAATATCGTCAAAAAGTCGAATTATTACAAAAATGCGTATTTCATAGCTTGTACGATAGCTCCTTCCCCATTATGATCTCCTGATACCAAAAAGAATAAAATATCGTCAAAAAGTCGAATTATTACAAAAATGCGTATTTCATAGCTTGTACGATAGCTCCTTTCTCATTATGATCTCCTGATACCAAAAAGAATAAAATATCGTCAAAAAGTCGAATTATTACAAAAATGCGTATTTCATAGCTGGTACGTTAGCTCCTTTCTCATTATGATCTCCAGATACCAAAAAGAATAAAATATCGTCAAAAAGTCGAATTTTACAAAAATGCGTATTTCATAGCTGGTACGTTAGCTCTTTCCTCATTATGATCTCCTGATACCAAAACAAGGAAAATATCGTCAAAAAGTCGAATTTTTACAAAAATGCATATTTCATAGCTGGTACGTTAGCTCCTTCCCCATTATGATCTCCTGATACAAACAAGGAAAATATCGTCAAAAAGTCGAATTATTACAAAAATGCGTATTTCATAGCTTGTACGATAGCTCCTTTCTCATTATGATCTCCTGATACCAAAAAGAATAAAATATCGTCAAAAAGTCGAATTATTACAAAAATGCGTATTTCATAGCTGGTACGTTAGCTCCTTTCTCATTATGATCTCCAGATACCAAAAAGAATAAAATATCGTCAAAAAGTCGAATTTTACAAAAATGCGTATTTCATAGCTGGTACGTTAGCTCTTTCCTCATTATGATCTCCTGATACCAAAACAAGGAAAATATCGTCAAAAAGTCGAATTTTTACAAAAATGCGTATTTCATAGCTGGTACGTTAGCTCTTTCCTCATTATGATCTCCTGATACCAAAACAAGGAAAATATCGCCAAAAAGTCGAATTATTACAAAAATGCGTATTTCATAGCTTGTACGATAGCTCCTTCCCCATTATGATCTCCTGATACCAAAAAGAATTAAATATCGTCAAAAAGTCGAATTATTACAAAAATGCGTATTTCATAGCTGGTACGTTAGCTCCTTTCTCATTATGATCTCCAGATACCAAAAAGAATAAAATATCGTCAAAAAGTCGAATTTTACAAAAATGCGTATTTCATAGCTGGTACGTTAGCTCTTTCCTCATTATGATCTCCTGATACCAAAACAAGGAAAATATCGTCAAAAAGTCGAATTTTTACAAAAATGCGTATTTCATAGCTGGTACGTTAGCTCTTTCCTCATTATGATCTCCTGATACCAAAACAAGGAAAATATCGCCAAAAAGTCGAATTATTACAAAAATGCGTATTTCATAGCTTGTACGTTAGCTCCTTCCCCATTATGATCTCCTGATACCAAAACAAGGAAAATATCAGCGAAAAGTCGAATTTTCACAAAAATGCGTATTTCATAGCTGGTACGTTAGCTCTTTCCTCATTATGATCTCCTGATACCAAAACAAGGAAAATATCGCCAAAAAGTCGAATTATTACAAAAATGCGTATTTCATAGCTGGTACGTTAGCTCCTTTCTCATTATGATCTCCTGATACCAAAAAGAATAAAATATCGCCAAAAAGTCGAATTTTCACAAAAATGCGTATTTCATAGCTGGTACGTTAGCTCCTTTCTCATTATGATCTCCTGATACCAAAAAGAATAAAATATCGTCAAAAAGTCGAATTATTACAAAAATGCGTATTTCATAGCTTGTACGATAGCTCCTTTCTCATTATGATCTCCTGATACCAAAAAGAATAAAATATCGTCAAAAAGTCGAATTATTACAAAAATGCGTATTTCATAGCTGGTACGTTAGCTCCTTTCTCATTATGATCTCCAGATACCAAAAAGAATAAAATATCGTCAAAAAGTCGAATTTTACAAAAATGCGTATTTCATAGCTGGTACGTTAGCTCTTTCCTCATTATGATCTCCTGATACAAACAAGGAAAATATCGTCAAAAAGTCGAATTATTACAAAAATGCGTATTTCATAGCTTGTACGATAGCTCCTTCCCCATTATGATCTCCTGATACCAAAAAGAATAAAATATCGTCATAAAGTCGAATTATTACAAAAATGCGTATTTCATAGCTTGTACGATAGCTCCTTTCTCATTATGATTTCCTGATACCAAAACAAGGAAAATATCGTCAAAAAGTCGAATTTTACAAAAAAGCGTATTTCATAGCTGGTACGTTAGCTCTTTCCTCATTATGATCTCCTGATACCAAAACAAGGAAAATATCGTCAAAAAGTCAAATTTTTACAAAAATGCGTATTTCATAGCTGGTACGTTAGCTCCTTTCTCATTATGATCTCCAGATACCAAAAAGAATAAAATATCGTCAAAAAGTCGAATTTTACAAAAATGCGTATTTCATAGCTGGTACGTTAGCTCTTTCCTCATTATGATCTCCTGATACCAAAACAAGGAAAATATCGTCAAAAAGTCGAATTTTGACAAAAATGCGTATTTCATAGCTGGTACGTTAGCTCTTTCCTCATTATGATCTCCTGATACCAAAACAAGGAAAATATCGTCAAAAAGTCGAATTATTACAAAAATGCGTATTTCATAGCTTGTACGATAGCTCCTTCCCCATTATGATCTCCTGATACCAAAAAGAATAAAATATCGTCAAAAAGTCGAATTATTACAAAAATGCGTATTTCATAGCTGGTACGTTAGCTCCTTTCTCATTATGATCTCCAGATACCAAAAAGAATAAAATATCGTCAAAAAGTCGAATTTTACAAAAATGCGTATTTCATAGCTGGTACGTTAGCTCATTCCTCATTTTGATCTCCTGATACCAAAACAAGGAAAATATCGTCAAAAAGCCGAATTTTTACAAAAATGCGTATTTCATAGCTGGTACGTTAGCTCCTTCCCCATTATGATCTCCTGATACAAACAAGGAAAATATCGTCAAAAAGTCGAATTATTACAAAAATGCGTATTTCATAGCTTGTACGATAGCTCCTTCCCCATTATGATCTCCTGATACCAAAAAGAATAAAATATCGTCAAAAAGTCGAATTATTACAAAAATGCGTATTTCATAGCTTGTACGATAGCTCCTTTCTCATTATGATCTCCTGATACCAAAAAGAATAAAATATCGTCAAAAAGTCGAATTTTACAAAAATGCGTATTTCATAGCTGGTACGTTAGCTCATTCCTCATTATGATCTCCTGATACCAAAACAAGGAAAATATCGTCAAAAAGTCGAATTTTTACAAAAATGCGTATTTCATAGCTGGTACGTTAGCTCCTTCCCCATTATGATCTCCTGATACAAACAAGGAAAATATCGTCAAAAAGTCGAATTATTACAAAAATGCGTATTTCATAGCTTGTACGATAGCTCCTTCCCCATTATGATCTCCTGATACCAAAAAGAATAAAATATCGTCAAAAAGGCGAATTATTACAAAAATGCGTATTTCATAGCTTGTACGATAGCTCCTTTCTCATTATGATCTCCTGATACCAAAAAGAATAAAATATCGTCAAAAAGTCGAATTATTACAAAAATGCGTATTTCATAGCTGGTACGTTAGCTCCTTTCTCATTATGATCTCCAGATACCAAAAAGAATAAAATATCGTCAAAAAGTCGAATTTTACAAAAATGCGTATTTCATAGCTGGTACGTTAGCTCTTTCCTCATTATGATCTCCTGATACCAAAACAAGGAAAATATCGTCAAAAAGTCGAATTTTTACAAAAATGCGTATTTCATAGCTGGTACGTTAGCTCCTTCCCCATTATGATCTCCTGATACAAACAAGGAAAATATCGTCAAAAAGTCGAATTATTACAAAAATGCGTATTTCATAGCTTGTACGTTAGCTCCTTCCCCATTATGATCTCCTGATACAAACAAGGAAAATATCGTCAAAAAGTCGAATTATTACAAAAATGCGTATTTCATAGCTTGTACGTTAGCTCCTTCCCCATTATGATCTCCTGATACCAAAAAGAATAAAATATCGTCAAAAAGTCGAATTATTACAAAAATGCGTATTTCATAGCTGGTACGTTAGCTCCTTTCTCATTATGATCTCCAGATACCAAAAAGAATAAAATATCGTCAAAAAGTCGAATTTTACAAAAATGCGTATTTCATAGCTGGTACGTTAGCTCATTCCTCATTATGATCTCCTGATACCAAAACAAGGAAAATATCGTCAAAAAGTCGAATTTTTACAAAAATGCGTATTTCATAGCTGGTACGTTAGCTCCTTCCCCATTATGATCTCCTGATACAAACAAGGAAAATATCGTCAAAAAGTCGAATTATTACAAAAATGCGTATTTCATAGCTTGTACGATAGCTCCTTCCCCATTATGATCTCCTGATACCAAAAAGAATAAAATATCGTCAAAAAGTCGAATTATTACAAAAATGCGTATTTCATAGCTTGTACGATAGCTCCTTTCTCATTATGATCTCCTGATACCAAAACAAGGAAAATATCGTCAAAAAGTCGAATTATTACAAAAATGCGTATTTCATAGCTTGTACGATAGCTCCTTCCCCATTATGATCTCCTGATACCAAAAAGAATAAAATATCGTCAAAAAGTCGAATTATTACAAAAATGCGTATTTCATAGCTGGTACGTTAGCTCCTTTCTCATTATGATCTCCAGATACCAAAAAGAATAAAATATCGTCAAAAAGTCGAATTTTACAAAAAAGCGTATTTCATAGCTGGTACGTTAGCTCTTTCCTCATTATGATCTCCTGATACCAAAACAAGGAAAATATCGTCAAAAAGTCGAATTTTTACAAAAATGCGTATTTCATAGCTGGTACGTTAGCTCCTTTCTCATTATGATCTCCAGATACCAAAAAGAATAAAATATCGTCAAAAAGTCGAATTTTACAAAAATGCGTATTTCATAGCTGGTACGTTAGCTCTTTCCTCATTATGATCTCCTGATACCAAAACAAGGAAAATATCGTCAAAAAGTCGAATTATTACAAAAATGCGTATTTCATAGCTTGTACGTTAGCTCCTTCCCCATTATGATCTCCTGATACCAAAACAAGGAAAATATCAGCGAAAAGTCGAATTTTCACAAAAATGCGTATTTCATAGCTGGTACGTTAGCTCTTTCCTCATTATGATCTCCTGATACCAAAACAAGGAAAATATCGCCAAAAAGTCGAATTTTTACAAAAATGCGTATTTCATAGCTGGTACGTTAGCTCCTTTCTCATTATGATCTCCTGATACCAAAAAGAATAAAATATCGCCAAAAAGTCGAATTTTCACAAAAATGCGTATTTCATAGCTGGTACGTTAGCTCCTTTCTCATTATGATCTCCAGATACCAAAAAGAATAAAATATCGTCAAAAAGTCGAATTATTACAAAAATGCGTATTTCATAGCTTGTACGATAGCTCCTTTCTCATTATGATCTCCTGATACCAAAAAGAATAAAATATCGTCAAAAAGTCGAATTATTACAAAAATGCGTATTTCATAGCTGGTACGTTAGCTCCTTTCTCATTATGATCTCCAGATACCAAAAAGAATAAAATATCGTCAAAAAGTCGAATTTTACAAAAATGCGTATTTCATAGCTGGTACGTTAGCTCTTTCCTCATTATGATCTCCTGATACAAACAAGGAAAATATCGTCAAAAAGTCGAATTATTACAAAAATGCGTATTTCATAGCTTGTACGATAGCTCCTTCCCCATTATGATCTCCTGATACCAAAAAAGAATAAAATATCGTCATAAAGTCGAATTATTACAAAAATGCGTATTTCATAGCTTGTACGATAGCTCCTTTCTCATTATGATTTCCTGATACCAAAACAAGGAAAATATCGTCAAAAAGTCGAATTTTACAAAAAAGCGTATTTCATAGCTGGTACGTTAGCTCTTTCCTCATTATGATCTCCTGATACCAAAACAAGGAAAATATCGTCAAAAAGTCAAATTTTTACAAAAATGCGTATTTCATAGCTGGTACGTTAGCTCCTTTCTCATTATGATCTCCAGATACCAAAAAGAATAAAATATCGTCAAAAAGTCGAATTTTACAAAAATGCGTATTTCATAGCTGATACGTTAGCTCTTTCCTCATTATGATCTCCTGATACCAAAACAAGGAAAATATCGTCAAAAAGTCGAATTTTGACAAAAATGCGTATTTCATAGCTGGTACGTTAGCTCTTTCCTCATTATGATCTCCTGATACCAAAACAAGGAAAATATCGTCAAAAAGTCGAATTATTACAAAAATGCGTATTTCATAGCTTGTACGATAGCTCCTTCCCCATTATGATCTCCTGATACCAAAAAGAATAAAATATCGTCAAAAAGTCGAATTATTACAAAAATGCGTATTTCATAGCTGGTACGTTAGCTCCTTTCTCATTATGATCTCCAGATACCAAAAAGAATAAAATATCGTCAAAAAGTCGAATTTTACAAAAATGCGTATTTCATAGCTGGTACGTTAGCTCATTCCTCATTATGATCTCCTGATACCAAAACAAGGAAAATATCGTCAAAAAGCCGAATTTTTACAAAAATGCGTATTTCATAGCTGGTACGTTAGCTCCTTCCCCATTATGATCTCCTGATACAAACAAGGAAAATATCGTCAAAAAGTCGAATTATTACAAAAATGCGTATTTCATAGCTTGTACGATAGCTCCTTCCCCATTATGATCTCCTGATACCAAAAAGAATAAAATATCGTCAAAAAGTCGAATTATTACAAAAATGCGTATTTCATAGCTTGTACGATAGCTCCTTTCTCATTATGATCTCCTGATACCAAAAAGAATAAAATATCGTCAAAAAGTCGAATTTTACAAAAATGCGTATTTCATAGCTGGTACGTTAGCTCATTCCTCATTATGATCTCCTGATACCAAAACAAGGAAAATATCGTCAAAAAGTCGAATTTTTACAAAAATGCGTATTTCATAGCTGGTACGTTAGCTCCTTCCCCATTATGATCTCCTGATACAAACAAGGAAAATATCGTCAAAAAGTTGAATTATTACAAAAATGCGTATTTCATAGCTTGTACGATAGCTCCTTCCCCATTATGATCTCCTGATACCAAAAAGAATAAAATATCGTCAAAAAGGCGAATTATTACAAAAATGCGTATTTCATAGCTGGTACGTTAGCTCCTTCCCCATTATGATCTCCTGATACAAACAAGGAAAATATCGTCAAAAAGTCGAATTATTACAAAAATGCGTATTTCATAGCTTGTACGTTAGCTCCTTCCCCATTATGATCTCCTGATACAAACAAGGAAAATATCGTCAAAAAGTCGAATTATTACAAAAATGCGTATTTCATAGCTTGTACGATAGCTCCTTCCCCATTATGATCTCCTGATACCAAAAAGAATAAAATATCGTCAAAAAGTCGAATTATTACAAAAATGCGTATTTCATAGCTGGTACGTTAGCTCCTTTCTCATTATGATCTCCAGATACCATAAAGAATAAAATATCGTCAAAAAGTCGAATTTTACAAAAATGCGTATTTCATAGCTGGTACGTTAGCTCATTCCTCATTATGATCTCCTGATACCAAAACAAGGAAAATATCGTCAAAAAGTCGAATTTTTACAAAAATGCGTATTTCATAGCTGGTACGTTAGCTCCTTCCCCATTATGATCTCCTGATACCAAAAAGAATAAAATATCGTCAAAAAGTCGAATTATTACAAAAATGCGTATTTCATAGCTTGTACGATAGCTCCTTTCTCATTATGATCTCCTGATACCAAAAAGAATAAAATATCGTCAAAAAGTCGAATTTTACAAAAATGCGTATTTCATAGCTGGTACGTTAGCTCATTCCTCATTATGATCTCCTGATACCAAAACAAGGAAAATATCGTCAAAAAGTCGAATTTTTACAAAAATGCGTATTTCATAGCTGGTACGTTAGCTCCTTCCCCATTATGATCTCCTGATACAAACAAGGAAAATATCGTCAAAAAGTCGAATTATTACAAAAATGCGTATTTCATAGCTTGTACGATAGCTCCTTCCCCATTATGATCTCCTGATACCAAAAAGAATAAAATATCGTCAAAAAGGCGAATTATTACAAAAATGCGTATTTCATAGCTTGTACGATAGCTCCTTTCTCATTATGATCTCCTGATACCAAAAAGAATAAAATATCGTCAAAAAGTCGAATTATTACAAAAATGCGTATTTCATAGCTGGTACGTTAGCTCCTTTCTCATTATGATCTCCAGATACCAAAAAGAATAAAATATCGTCAAAAAGTCGAATTTTACAAAAATGCGTATTTCATAGCTGGTACGTTAGCTCTTTCCTCATTATGATCTCCTGATACCAAAACAAGGAAAATATCGTCAAAAAGTCGAATTTTTACAAAAATGCGTATTTCATAGCTGGTACGTTAGCTCCTTCCCCATTATGATCTCCTGATACAAACAAGGAAAATATCGTCAAAAAGTCGAATTATTACAAAAATGCGTATTTCATAGCTTGTACGATAGCTCCTTCCCCATTATGATCTCCTGATACCAAAAAGAATAAAATATCGTCAAAAAGTCGAATTATTACAAAAATGCGTATTTCATAGCTTGTACGATAGCTCCTTTCTCATTATGATCTCCTGATACCAAAACAAGGAAAATATCGTCAAAAAGTCGAATTATTACAAAAATGCGTATTTCATAGCTTGTACGATAGCTCCTTCCCCATTATGATCTCCTGATACCAAAAAGAATAAAATATCGTCAAAAAGTCGAATTATTACAAAAATGCGTATTTCATAGCTGGTACGTTAGCTCCTTTCTCATTATGATCTCCAGATACCAAAAAGAATAAAATATCGTCAAAAAGTCGAATTTTACAAAAAAGCGTATTTCATAGCTGGTACGTTAGCTCTTTCCTCATTATGATCTCCTGATACCAAAACAAGGAAAATATCGTCAAAAAGTCGAATTTTTACAAAAATGCGTATTTCATAGCTGGTACGTTAGCTCCTTTCTCATTATGATCTCCAGATACCAAAAAGAATAAAATATCGTCAAAAAGTCGAATTTTACAAAAATGCGTATTTCATAGCTGGTACGTTAGCTCTTTCCTCATTATGATCTCCTGATACCAAAACAAGGAAAATATCGCCAAAAAGTCGAATTATTACAAAAATGCGTATTTCATAGCTTGTACGTTAGCTCCTTCCCCATTATGATCTCCTGATACCAAAACAAGGAAAATATCAGCGAAAAGTCGAATTTTCACAAAAATGCGTATTTCATAGCTGGTACGTTAGCTCTTTCCTCATTATGATCTCCTGATACCAAAACAAGGAAAATATCGCCAAAAAGTCGAATTATTACAAAAATGCGTATTTCATAGCTGGTACGTTAGCTCCTTTCTCATTATGATCTCCTGATACCAAAAAGAATAAAATATCGCCAAAAAGTCGAATTTTCACAAAAATGCGTATTTCATAGCTGGTACGTTAGCTCCTTTCTCATTATGATCTCCTGATACCAAAAAGAATAAAATATCGTCAAAAAGTCGAATTATTACAAAAATGCGTATTTCATAGCTTGTACGATAGCTCCTTTCTCATTATGATCTCCTGATACCAAAAAGAATAAAATATCGTCAAAAAGTCGAATTATTACAAAAATGCGTATTTCATAGCTGGTACGTTAGCTCCTTTCTCATTATGATCTCCAGATACCAAAAAGAATAAAATATCGTCAAAAAGTCGAATTTTACAAAAATGCGTATTTCATAGCTGGTACGTTAGCTCTTTCCTCATTATGATCTCCTGATACAAACAAGGAAAATATCGTCAAAAAGTCGAATTATTACAAAAATGCGTATTTCATAGCTTGTACGATAGCTCCTTCCCCATTATGATCTCCTGATACCAAAAAAGAATAAAATATCGTCATAAAGTCGAATTATTACAAAAATGCGTATTTCATAGCTTGTACGATAGCTCCTTTCTCATTATGATTTCCTGATACCAAAACAAGGAAAATATCGTCAAAAAGTCGAATTTTACAAAAAAGCGTATTTCATAGCTGGTACGTTAGCTCTTTCCTCATTATGATCTCCTGATACCAAAACAAGGAAAATATCGTCAAAAAGTCAAATTTTTACAAAAATGCGTATTTCATAGCTGGTACGTTAGCTCCTTTCTCATTATGATCTCCAGATACCAAAAAGAATAAAATATCGTCAAAAAGTCGAATTTTACAAAAATGCGTATTTCATAGCTGATACGTTAGCTCTTTCCTCATTATGATCTCCTGATACCAAAACAAGGAAAATATCGTCAAAAAGTCGAATTTTGACAAAAATGCGTATTTCATAGCTGGTACGTTAGCTCTTTCCTCATTATGATCTCCTGATACCAAAACAAGGAAAATATCGTCAAAAAGTCGAATTATTACAAAAATGCGTATTTCATAGCTTGTACGATAGCTCCTTCCCCATTATGATCTCCTGATACCAAAAAGAATAAAATATCGTCAAAAAGTCGAATTATTACAAAAATGCGTATTTCATAGCTGGTACGTTAGCTCCTTTCTCATTATGATCTCCAGATACCAAAAAGAATAAAATATCGTCAAAAAGTCGAATTTTACAAAAATGCGTATTTCATAGCTGGTACGTTAGCTCATTCCTCATTATGATCTCCTGATACCAAAACAAGGAAAATATCGTCAAAAAGCCGAATTTTTACAAAAATGCGTATTTCATAGCTGGTACGTTAGCTCCTTCCCCATTATGATCTCCTGATACAAACAAGGAAAATATCGTCAAAAAGTCGAATTATTACAAAAATGCGTATTTCATAGCTTGTACGATAGCTCCTTCCCCATTATGATCTCCTGATACCAAAAAGAATAAAATATCGTCAAAAAGTCGAATTATTACAAAAATGCGTATTTCATAGCTTGTACGATAGCTCCTTTCTCATTATGATCTCCTGATACCAAAAAGAATAAAATATCGTCAAAAAGTCGAATTTTACAAAAATGCGTATTTCATAGCTGGTACGTTAGCTCATTCCTCATTATGATCTCCTGATACCAAAACAAGGAAAATATCGTCAAAAAGTCGAATTTTTACAAAAATGCGTATTTCATAGCTGGTACGTTAGCTCCTTCCCCATTATGATCTCCTGATACAAACAAGGAAAATATCGTCAAAAAGTCGAATTATTACAAAAATGCGTATTTCATAGCTTGTACGATAGCTCCTTCCCCATTATGATCTCCTGATACCAAAAAGAATAAAATATCGTCAAAAAGGCGAATTATTACAAAAATGCGTATTTCATAGCTTGTACGATAGCTCCTTTCTCATTATGATCTCCTGATACCAAAAAGAATAAAATATCGTCAAAAAGTCGAATTATTACAAAAATGCGTATTTCATAGCTGGTACGTTAGCTCCTTTCTCATTATGATCTCCAGATACCAAAAAGAATAAAATATCGTCAAAAAGTCGAATTTTACAAAAATGCGTATTTCATAGCTGGTACGTTAGCTCTTTCCTCATTATGATCTCCTGATACCAAAACAAGGAAAATATCGTCAAAAAGTCGAATTTTTACAAAAATGCGTATTTCATAGCTGGTACGTTAGCTCCTTCCCCATTATGATCTCCTGATACAAACAAGGAAAATATCGTCAAAAAGTCGAATTATTACAAAAATGCGTATTTCATAGCTTGTACGTTAGCTCCTTCCCCATTATGATCTCCTGATACAAACAAGGAAAATATCGTCAAAAAGTCGAATTATTACAAAAATGCGTATTTCATAGCTTGTACGATAGCTCCTTCCCCATTATGATCTCCTGATACCAAAAAGAATAAAATATCGTCAAAAAGTCGAATTATTACAAAAATGCGTATTTCATAGCTGGTACGTTAGCTCCTTTCTCATTATGATCTCCAGATACCAAAAAGAATAAAATATCGTCAAAAAGTCGAATTTTACAAAAATGCGTATTTCATAGCTGGTACGTTAGCTCATTCCTCATTATGATCTCCTGATACCAAAACAAGGAAAATATCGTCAAAAAGTCGAATTTTTACAAAAATGCGTATTTCATAGCTGGTACGTTAGCTCCTTCCCCATTATGATCTCCTGATACAAACAAGGAAAATATCGTCAAAAAGTCGAATTATTACAAAAATGCGTATTTCATAGCTTGTACGATAGCTCCTTCCCCATTATGATCTCCTGATACCAAAAAGAATAAAATATCGTCAAAAAGTCGAATTATTACAAAAATGCGTATTTCATAGCTTGTACGATAGCTCCTTTCTCATTATGATCTCCTGATACCAAAACAAGGAAAATATCGTCAAAAAGTCGAATTATTACAAAAATGCGTATTTCATAGCTTGTACGATAGCTCCTTCCCCATTATGATCTCCTGATACCAAAAAGAATAAAATATCGTCAAAAAGTCGAATTATTACAAAAATGCGTATTTCATAGCTGGTACGTTAGCTCCTTTCTCATTATGATCTCCAGATACCAAAAAGAATAAAATATCGTCAAAAAGTCGAATTTTACAAAAAAGCGTATTTCATAGCTGGTACGTTAGCTCTTTCCTCATTATGATCTCCTGATACCAAAACAAGGAAAATATCGTCAAAAAGTCGAATTTTTACAAAAATGCGTATTTCATAGCTGGTACGTTAGCTCCTTTCTCATTATGATCTCCAGATACCAAAAAGAATAAAATATCGTCAAAAAGTCGAATTTTACAAAAATGCGTATTTCATAGCTGGTACGTTAGCTCTTTCCTCATTATGATCTCCTGATACCAAAACAAGGAAAATATCGCCAAAAAGTCGAATTATTACAAAAATGCGTATTTCATAGCTTGTACGTTAGCTCCTTCCCCATTATGATCTCCTGATACCAAAACAAGGAAAATATCAGCGAAAAGTCGAATTTTCACAAAAATGCGTATTTCATAGCTGGTACGTTAGCTCTTTCCTCATTATGATCTCCTGATACCAAAACAAGGAAAATATCGTCAAAAAGTCGAATTATTACAAAAATGCGTATTTCATAGCTGGTACGTTAGCTCCTTTCTCATTATGATCTCCTGATACCAAAAAGAATAAAATATCGCCAAAAAGTCGAATTTTCACAAAAATGCGTATTTCATAGCTGGTACGTTAGCTCCTTTCTCATTATGATCTCCTGATACCAAAAAGAATAAAATATCGTCAAAAAGTCGAATTATTACAAAAATGCGTATTTCATAGCTTGTACGATAGCTCCTTTCTCATTATGATCTCCTGATACCAAAAAGAATAAAATATCGTCAAAAAGTCGAATTATTACAAAAATGCGTATTTCATAGCTGGTACGTTAGCTCCTTTCTCATTATGATCTCCAGATACCAAAAAGAATAAAATATCGTCAAAAAGTCGAATTTTACAAAAATGCGTATTTCATAGCTGGTACGTTAGCTCTTTCCTCATTATGATCTCCTGATACAAACAAGGAAAATATCGTCAAAAAGTCGAATTATTACAAAAATGCGTATTTCATAGCTTGTACGATAGCTCCTTCCCCATTATGATCTCCTGATACCAAAAAAGAATAAAATATCGTCATAAAGTCGAATTATTACAAAAATGCGTATTTCATAGCTTGTACGATAGCTCCTTTCTCATTATGATTTCCTGATACCAAAACAAGGAAAATATCGTCAAAAAGTCGAATTTTACAAAAATGCGTATTTCATAGCTGGTACGTTAGCTCCTTTCTCATTATGATCTCCTGATACCAAAACAAGGAAAATATCGTCAAAAAGTCAAATTTTTACAAAAATGCGTATTTCATAGCTGGTACGTTAGCTCCTTTCTCATTATGATCTCCAGATACCAAAAAGAATAAAATATCGTCAAAAAGTCGAATTTTACAAAAATGCGTATTTCATAGCTGATACGTTAGCTCTTTCCTCATTATGATCTCCTGATACCAAAACAAGGAAAATATCGTCAAAAAGTCGAATTTTGACAAAAATGCGTATTTCATAGCTGGTACGTTAGCTCTTTCCTCATTATGATCTCCTGATACCAAAACAAGGAAAATATCGTCAAAAAGTCGAATTATTACAAAAATGCGTATTTCATAGCTTGTACGATAGCTCCTTCCCCATTATGATCTCCTGATACCAAAAAGAATAAAATATCGTCAAAAAGTCGAATTATTACAAAAATGCGTATTTCATAGCTGGTACGTTAGCTCCTTTCTCATTATGATCTCCAGATACCAAAAAGAATAAAATATCGTCAAAAAGTCGAATTTTACAAAAATGCGTATTTCATAGCTGGTACGTTAGCTCATTCCTCATTATGATCTCCTGATACCAAAACAAGGAAAATATCGTCAAAAAGCCGAATTTTTACAAAAATGCGTATTTCATAGCTGGTACGTTAGCTCCATCCCCATTATGATCTCCTGATACAAACAAGGAAAATATCGTCAAAAAGTCGAATTATTACAAAAATGCGTATTTCATAGCTTGTACGATAGCTCCTTCCCCATTATGATCTCCTGATACCAAAAAGAATAAAATATCGTCAAAAAGTCGAATTATTACAAAAATGCGTATTTCATAGCTTGTACGATAGCTCCTTTCTCATTATGATCTCCTGATACCAAAAAGAATAAAATATCGTCAAAAAGTCGAATTATTACAAAAATGCGTATTTCATAGCTGGTACGTTAGCTCCTTTCTCATTATGATCTCCAGATACCAAAAAGAATAAAATATCGTCAAAAAGTCGAATTTTACAAAAATGCGTATTTCATAGCTGGTACGTTAGCTCTTTCCTCATTATGATCTCCTGATTCCAAAACAAGGAAAATATCGTCAAAAAGTCGAATTTTTACAAAAATGCGTATTTCATAGCTGGTACGTTAGCTCCTTCCCCATTATGATCTCCTGATACAAACAAGGAAAATATCGTCAAAAAGTCGAATTATTACAAAAATGCGTATTTCATAGCTTGTACGTTAGCTCCTTCCCCATTATGATCTCCTGATACAAACAAGGAAAATATCGTCAAAAAGTCGAATTATTACAAAAATGCGTATTTCATAGCTTGTACGATAGCTCCTTCCCCATTATGATCTCCTGATACCAAAAAGAATAAAATATCGTCAAAAAGTCGAATTATTACAAAAATGCGTATTTCATAGCTGGTACGTTAGCTCCTTTCTCATTATGATCTCCAGATACCAAAAAGAATAAAATATCGTCAAAAAGTCGAATTTTACAAAAATGCGTATTTCATAGCTGGTACGTTAGCTCATTCCTCATTATGATCTCCTGATACCAAAACAAGGAAAATATCGTCAAAAAGTCGAATTTTTACAAAAATGCGTATTTCATAGCTGGTACGTTAGCTCCTTCCCCATTATGATCTCCTGATACAAACAAGGAAAATATCGTCAAAAAGTCGAATTATTACAAAAATGCGTATTTCATAGCTTGTACGATAGCTCCTTCCCCATTATGATCTCCTGATACCAAAAAGAATAAAATATCGTCAAAAAGTCGAATTATTACAAAAATGCGTATTTCATAGCTTGTACGATAGCTCCTTTCTCATTATGATCTCCTGATACCAAAACAAGGAAAATATCGTCAAAAAGTCGAATTATTACAAAAATGCGTATTTCATAGCTTGTACGATAGCTCCTTCCCCATTATGATCTCCTGATACCAAAAAGAATAAAATATCGTCAAAAAGTCGAATTATTACAAAAATGCGTATTTCATAGCTGGTACGTTAGCTCCTTTCTCATTATGATCTCCAGATACCAAAAAGAATAAAATATCGTCAAAAAGTCGAATTTTACAAAAAAGCGTATTTCATAGCTGGTACGTTAGCTCTTTCCTCATTATGATCTCCTGATACCAAAACAAGGAAAATATCGTCAAAAAGTCGAATTTTTACAAAAATGCGTATTTCATAGCTGGTACGTTAGCTCCTTTCTCATTATGATCTCCAGATACCAAAAAGAATAAAATATCGTCAAAAAGTCGAATTTTACAAAAATGCGTATTTCATAGCTGGTACGTTAGCTCTTTCCTCATTATGATCTCCTGATACCAAAACAAGGAAAATATCGCCAAAAAGTCGAATTATTACAAAAATGCGTATTTC
The DNA here is from genome assembly GCA_930367205.1 of Acanthosoma haemorrhoidale. NCBI lineage: Eukaryota > Metazoa > Arthropoda > Insecta > Hemiptera > Acanthosomatidae > Acanthosoma > Acanthosoma haemorrhoidale. Next base: position 108,717,336 of record OV884013.1, read on the forward strand.
ATAGCTTGTACGTTAGCTCCTTCCCCATTATGATCTCCTGATACCAAAACAAGGAAAATATCAGCGAAAAGTCGAATTTTCACAAAAATGCGTATTTCATAGCTGGTACGTTAGCTCTTTCCTCATTATGATCTCCTGATACCAAAACAAGGAAAATATCGCCAAAAAGTCGAATTATTACAAAAATGCGTATTTCATAGCTGGTACGTTAGCTCCTTTCTCATTATGATCTCCTGATACCAAAAAGAATAAAATATCGCCAAAAAGTCGAATTTTCACAAAAATGCGTATTTCATAGCTGGTACGTTAGCTCCTTTCTCATTATGATCTCCTGATACCAAAAAGAATAAAATATCGTCAAAAAGTCGAATTATTACAAAAATGCGTATTTCATAGCTTGTACGATAGCTCCTTTCTCATTATGATCTCCTGATACCAAAAAGAATAAAATATCGTCAAAAAGTCGAATTATTACAAAAATGCGTATTTCATAGCTGGTACGTTAGCTCCTTTCTCATTATGATCTCCAGATACCAAAAAGAATAAAATATCGTCAAAAAGTCGAATTTTACAAAAATGCGTATTTCATAGCTGGTACGTTAGATCTTTCCTCATTATGATCTCCTGATACAAACAAGGAAAATATCGTCAAAAAGTCGAATTATTACAAAAATGCGTATTTCATAGCTTGTACGATAGCTCCTTCCCCATTATGATCTCCTGATACCAAAAAAGAATAAAATATCGTCATAAAGTCGAATTATTACAAAAATGCGTATTTCATAGCTTGTACGATAGCTCCTTTCTCATTATGATTTCCTGATACCAAAACAAGGAAAATATCGTCAAAAAGTCGAATTTTACAAAAAAGCGTATTTCATAGCTGGTACGTTAGCTCTTTCCTCATTATGATCTCCTGATACCAAAACAAGGAAAATATCGTCAAAAAGTCAAATTTTTACAAAAATGCGTATTTCATAGCTGGTACGTTAGCTCCTTTCTCATTATGATCTCCAGATACCAAAAAGAATAAAATATCGTCAAAAAGTCGAATTTTACAAAAATGCGTATTTCATAGCTGATACGTTAGCTCTTTCCTCATTATGATCTCCTGATACCAAAACAAGGAAAATATCGTCAAAAAGTCGAATTTTGACAAAAATGCGTATTTCATAGCTGGTACGTTAGCTCTTTCCTCATTATGATCTCCTGATACCAAAACAAGGAAAATATCGTCAAAAAGTCGAATTATTACAAAAATGCGTATTTCATAGCTTGTACGATAGCTCCTTCCTCATTATGATCTCCTGATACCAAAAAGAATAAAATATCGTCAAAAAGTCGAATTATTACAAAAATGCGTATTTCATAGCTGGTACGTTAGCTCCTTTCTCATTATGATCTCCAGATACCAAAAAGAATAAAATATCGTCAAAAAGTCGAATTTTACAAAAATGCGTATTTCATAGCTGGTACGTTAGCTCATTCCTCATTATGATCTCCTGATACCAAAACAAGGAAAATATCGTCAAAAAGCCGAATTTTTACAAAAATGCGTATTTCATAGCTGGTACGTTAGCTCCTTCCCCATTATGATCTCCTGATACAAACAAGGAAAATATCGTCAAAAAGTCGAATTATTACAAAAATGCGTATTTCATAGCTTGTACGATAGCTCCTTCCCCATTATGATCTCCTGATACCAAAAAGAATAAAATATCGTCAAAAAGTCGAATTATTACAAAAATGCGTATTTCATAGCTTGTACGATAGCTCCTTTCTCATTATGATCTCCTGATACCAAAAAGAATAAAATATCGTCAAAAAGTCGAATTTTACAAAAATGCGTATTTCATAGCTGGTACGTTAGCTCATTCCTCATTATGATCTCCTGATACCAAAACAAGGAAAATATCGTCAAAAAGTCGAATTTTTACAAAAATGCGTATTTCATAGCTGGTACGTTAGCTCCTTCCCCATTATGATCTCCTGATACAAACAAGGAAAATATCGTCAAAAAGTTGAATTATTACAAAAATGCGTATTTCATAGCTTGTACGATAGCTCCTTCCCCATTATGATCTCCTGATACCAAAAAGAATAAAATATCGTCAAAAAGGCGAATTATTACAAAAATGCGTATTTCATAGCTTGTACGATAGCTCCTTTCTCATTATGATCTCCTGATACCAAAAAGAATAAAATATCGTCAAAAAGTCGAATTATTACAAAAATGCGTATTTCATAGCTGGTACGTTAGCTCCTTTCTCATTATGATCTCCAGATACCAAAAAGAATAAAATATCGTCAAAAAGTCGAATTTTACAAAAATGCGTATTTCATAGCTGGTACGTTAGCTCTTTCCTCATTATGATCTCCTGATACCAAAACAAGGAAAATATCGTCAAAAAGTCGAATTTTTACAAAAATGCGTATTTCATAGCTGGTACGTTAGCTCCTTCCCCATTATGATCTCCTGATACAAACAAGGAAAATATCGTCAAAAAGTCGAATTATTACAAAAATGCGTATTTCATAGCTTGTACGTTAGCTCCTTCCCCATTATGATCTCCTGATACAAACAAGGAAAATATCGTCAAAAAGTCGAATTATTACAAAAATGCGTATTTCATAGCTTGTACGATAGCTCCTTCCCCATTATGATCTCCTGATACCAAAAAGAATAAAATATCGTCAAAAAGTCGAATTATTACAAAAATGCGTATTTCATAGCTGGTACGTTAGCTCCTTTCTCATTATGATCTCCAGATACCAAAAAGAATAAAATATCGTCAAAAAGTCGAATTTTACAAAAATGCGTATTTCATAGCTGGTACGTTAGCTCATTCCTCATTATGATCTCCTGATACCAAAACAAGGAAAATATCGTCAAAAAGTCGAATTTTTACAAAAATGCGTATTTCATAGCTGGTACGTTAGCTCCTTCCCCATTATGATCTCCTGATACAAACAAGGAAAATATCGTCAAAAAGTCGAATTATTACAAAAATGCGTATTTCATAGCTTGTACGATAGCTCCTTCCCCATTATGATCTCCTGATACCAAAAAGAATAAAATATCGTCAAAAAGTCGAATTATTACAAAAATGCGTATTTCATAGCTTGTACGATAGCTCCTTTCTCATTATGATCTCCTGATACCAAAACAAGGAAAATATCGTCAAAAAGTCGAATTATTACAAAAATGCGTATTTCATAGCTTGTACGATAGCTCCTTCCCCATTATGATCTCCTGATACCAAAAAGAATAAAATATCGTCAAAAAGTCGAATTATTACAAAAATGCGTATTTCATAGCTGGTACGTTAGCTCCTTTCTCATTATGATCTCCAGATACCAAAAAGAATAAAATATCGTCAAAAAGTCGAATTTTACAAAAAAGCGTATTTCATAGCTGGTACGTTAGCTCTTTCCTCATTATGATCTCCTGATACCAAAACAAGGAAAATATCGTCAAAAAGTCGAATTTTTACAAAAATGCGTATTTCATAGCTGGTACGTTAGCTCCTTTCTCATTATGATCTCCAGATACCAAAAAGAATAAAATATCGTCAAAAAGTCGAATTTTACAAAAATGCGTATTTCATAGCTGGTACGTTAGCTCTTTCCTCATTATGATCTCCTGATACCAAAACAAGGAAAATATCGTCAAAAAGTCGAATTTTTACAAAAATGCGTATTTCATAGCTGGTACGTTAGCTCCTTTCTCATTATGATCTCCAGATACCAAAAAGAATAAAATATCGTCAAAAAGTCGAATTTTACAAAAATGCGTATTTCATAGCTGGTACGTTAGCTCTTTCCTCATTATGATCTCCTGATACCAAAACAAGGAAAATATCGTCAAAAAGTCGAATTTTTACAAAAATGCGTATTTCATAGCTGGTACGTTAGCTCTTTCCTCATTATGATCTCCTGATACCAAAACAAGGAAAATATCGTCAAAAAGTCGAATTTTTACAAAAATGCGTATTTCATAGCTGGTACGTTAGCTCCTTCCCCATTATGATCTCCTGATACCAAAAAGAATAAAATATCGTCAAAAAGTCGAATTATTACAAAAATGCGTATTTCATAGCTTGTACGATAGCTCCTTTCTCATTATGATCTCCTGATACCAAAAAGAATAAAATATCGTCAAAAAGTCGAATTATTACAAAAATGCGTATTTCATAGCTGGTACGTTAGCTCTTTCCTCATTATGATCTCCTGATACCAAAACAAGGAAAATATCGTCAAAAAGTCGAATTTTTACAAAAATGCGTATTTCATAGCTGGTACGTTAGCTCTTTCCTCATTATGATCTCCTGATACCAAAACAAGGAAAATATCGTCAAAAAGTCGAATTTTTACAAAAATGCGTATTTCATAGCTGGTACGTTAGCTCCTTCCCCATTATGATCTCCTGATACCAAAAAGAATAAAATATCGTCAAAAAGTCGAATTATTACAAAAATGCGTATTTCATAGCTTGTACGATAGCTCCTTTCTCATTATGATCTCCTGATACCAAAAAGAATAAAATATCGTCAAAAAGTCGAATTATTACAAAAATGCGTATTTCATAGCTGGTACGTTAGCTCCTTTCTCATTATGATCTCCAGATACCAAAAAGAATAAAATATCGTCAAAAAGTCGAATTTTACAAAAATGCGTATTTCATAGCTGGTACGTTAGCTCTTTCCTCATTATGATCTCCTGATACCAAAACAAGGAAAATATCGTCAAAAAGTCGAATTTTTACAAAAATGCGTATTTCATAGCTGGTACGTTAGCTCCTTCCCCATTATGATCTCCTGATACAAACAAGGAAAATATCGTCAAAAAGTCGAATTATTACAAAAATGCGTATTTCATAGCTTGTACGTTAGCTCCTTCCCCATTATGATCTCCTGATACAAACAAGGAAAATATCGTCAAAAAGTCGAATTATTACAAAAATGCGTATTTCATAGCTTGTACGATAGCTCCTTTCTCATTATGATCTCCTGATACCAAAACAAGGAAAATATCGTCAAAAAGTCGAATTATTACAAAAATGCGTATTTCATAGCTTGTACGATAGCTCCTTCCCCATTATGATCTCCTGATACCAAAAAGAATAAAATATCGTCAAAAAGTCGAATTATTACAAAAATGCGTATTTCATAGCTGGTACGTTAGCTCCTTTCTCATTATGATCTCCAGATACCAAAAAGAATAAAATATCGTCAAAAAGTCGAATTTTACAAAAAAGCGTATTTCATAGCTGGTACGTTAGCTCTTTCCTCATTATGATCTCCTGATACCAAAACAAGGAAAATATCGTCAAAAAGTCGAATTATTACAAAAATGCGTATTTCATAGCTGGTACGTTAGCTCCTTTCTCATTATGATCTCCAGATACCAAAAAGAATAAAATATCGTCAAAAAGTCGAATTTTACAAAAATGCGTATTTCATAGCTGGTACGTTAGCTCATTCCTCATTATGATCTCCTGATACCAAAACAAGGAAAATATCGTCAAAAAGTCGAATTTTTACAAAAATGCGTATTTCATAGCTGGTACGTTAGCTCCTTCCCCATTATGATCTCCTGATACAAACAAGGAAAATATCGTCAAAAAGTCGAATTATTACAAAAATGCGTATTTCATAGCTTGTACGATAGCTCCTTCCCCATTATGATCTCCTGATACCAAAAAGAATAAAATATCGTCAAAAAGTCGAATTATTACAAAAATGCGTATTTCATAGCTTGTACGATAGCTCCTTTCTCATTATGATCTCCTGATACCAAAAAGAATAAAATATCGTCAAAAAGTCGAATTATTACAAAAATGCGTATTTCATAGCTGGTACGTTAGCTCCTTTCTCATTATGATCTCCAGATACCAAAAAGAATAAAATATCGTCAAAAAGTCGAATTTTACAAAAATGCGTATTTCATAGCTGGTACGTTAGCTCTTTCCTCATTATGATCTCCTGATACCAAAACAAGGAAAATATCGTCAAAAAGTCGAATTTTTACAAAAATGCGTATTTCATAGCTGGTACGTTACCTCCTTCCCCATTATGATCTCCTGATACAAACAAGGAAAATATCGTCAAAAAGTCGAATTATTACAAAAATGCGTATTTCATAGCTTGTACGTTAGCTCCTTCCCCATTATGATCTCCTGATACAAACAAGGAAAATATCGTCAAAAAGTCGAATTATTACAAAAATGCGTATTTCATAGCTTGTACGATAGCTCCTTCCCCATTATGATCTCCTGATACCAAAAAGAATAAAATATCGTCAAAAAGTCGAATTATTACAAAAATGCGTATTTCATAGCTGGTACGTTAGCTCCTTTCTCATTATGATCTCCAGATACCAAAAAGAATAAAATATCGTCAAAAAGTCGAATTTTACAAAAATGCGTATTTCATAGCTGGTACGTTAGCTCTTTCCTCATTATGATCTCCTGATACCAAAACAAGGAAAATATCGTCAAAAAGTCGAATTTTTACAAAAATGCGTATTTCATAGCTGGTACGTTAGCTCTTTCCTCATTATGATCTCCTGATACCAAAACAAGGAAAATATCAGCGAAAAGTCGAATTTTCACAAAAATGCGTATTTCATAGCTGGTACGTTAGCTCTTTCCTCATTATGATCTCCTGATACCAAAACATGGAAAATATCGCCAAAAAGTCGAATTTTCACAAAAATGCGTATTTCATAGCTTGTACGATAGCTCCTTTCTCATTATGATCTCCTGATACCAAAAAGAATAAAATATCGTCAAAAAGTCGAATTATTACAAAAATGCGTATTTCATAGCTGGTACGTTAGCTCCTTTCTCATTATGATCTCCAGATACCAAAAAGAATAAAATATCGTCAAAAAGTCGAATTTTACAAAAATGCGTATTTCATAGCTGGTACGTTAGCTCTTTCCTCATTATGATCTCCTGATACCAAAACAAGGAAAATATCGTCAAAAAGTCGAATTTTTACAAAAATGCGTATTTCATAGCTGGTACGTTAGCTCCTTTCTCATTATGATCTCCAGATACCAAAAAGAATAAAATATCGTCAAAAAGTCGAATTTTACAAAAAAGCGTATTTCATAGCTGGTACGTTAGCTCTTTCCTCATTATGATCTCCTGATACCAAAACAAGGAAAATATCGTCAAAAAGTCGAATTTTTACAAAAATGCGTATTTCATAGCTGGTACGTTAGCTCTTTCCTCATTATGATCTCCTGATACCAAAAAGAATAAAATATCGTCAAAAAGTCGAATTTTACAAAAATGCGTATTTCATAGCTGGTACGTTAGCTCTTTCCTCATTATGATCTCCTGATACCAAAAAGAATAAAATATCGTCATAAAGTCGAATTATTACAAAAATGCGTATTTCATAGCTGGTACGTTAGCTCCTTTCTCATTATGATCTCCAGATACCAAAAAGAATAAAATATCGTCAAAAAGTCGAATTTTACAAAAATGCGTATTTCATAGCTGGTACGTTAGCTCTTTCCTCATTATGATCTCCTGATACCAAAACAAGGAAAATATCGTCAAAAAGTCGAATTTTTACAAAAATGCGTATTTCATAGCTGGTACGTTACCTCCTTCCCCATTATGATCTCCTGATACAAACAAGGAAAATATCGTCAAAAAGTCGAATTATTACAAAAATGCGTATTTCATAGCTTGTACGTTAGCTCCTTCCCCATTATGATCTCCTGATACAAACAAGGAAAATATCGTCAAAAAGTCGAATTATTACAAAAATGCGTATTTCATAGCTTGTACGATAGCTCCTTCCCCATTATGATCTCCTGATACCAAAAAGAATAAAATATCGTCAAAAAGTCGAATTATTACAAAAATGCGTATTTCATAGCTGGTACGTTAGCTCCTTTCTCATTATGATCTCCAGATACCAAAAAGAATAAAATATCGTCAAAAAGTCGAATTTTACAAAAATGCGTATTTCATAGCTGGTACGTTAGCTCTTTCCTCATTATGATCTCCTGATACCAAAACAAGGAAAATATCGTCAAAAAGTCGAATTTTTACAAAAATGCGTATTTCATAGCTGGTACGTTAGCTCTTTCCTCATTTTGATCTCCTGATACCAAAACAAGGAAAATATCGTCAAAAAGTCGAATTTTTACAAAAATGCGTATTTCATAACTGGTACGTTAGCTCCTTCCCCATTATGATCTCCTGATACAAACAAGGAAAATATCGTCAAAAAGTCGAATTATTACAAAAATGCGTATTTCATAGCTTGTACGATAGCTCCTTCCCCACTATGATCTCCTGATACCAAAAAGAATAAAATATCGTCAAAAAGTCGAATTATTACAAAAATGCGTATTTCATAGCTTGTACGATAGCTCCTTTCTCATTATGATCTCCTGATACCAAAAAGAATAAAATATCGTCAAAAAGTCGAATTATTACAAAAATGCGTATTTCATAGCTGGTACGTTAGCTCCTTTCTCATTATGATCTGCAGATACCAAAACAAGGAAAATATCGTCAAAAAGTCGAATTTTACAAAAATGCGTATTTCATAGCTGGTACGTTAGCTCTTTCCTCATTATGATCTCCTGATACCAAAACAAGGAAAATATCGTCAAAAAGTCGAATTTTTACAAAAATGCGTATTTCATAGCTGGTACGTTAGCTCCTTCCCCATTATGATCTCCTGATACAAACAAGGAAAATATCGTCAAAAAGTCGAATTATTACAAAAATGCGTATTTCATAGCTGGTACGTTAGCTCCTTCCCCATTATGATCTCCTGATACAAACAAGGAAAATATCGTCAAAAAGTCGAATTATTACAAAAATGCGTATTTCATAGCTGGTACGTTAGCTCTTTCCTCATTATGATCTCCTGATACCAAAACAAGGAAAATATCGTCAAAAAGTCGAATTTTTACAAAAATGCGTATTTCATAGCTGGTTTGTTAGCTCCTTCCCCATTATGATCTCCTGATACAAACAAGGAAAATATCGTCAAAAAGTCGAATTATTACAAAAATGCGTATTTCATAGCTGGTACGTTAGCTCCTTTCTCATTATGATCTCCTGATACCAAAAAGAATAAAATATCGTCAAAAAGTCGAATTATTACAAAAATGCGTATTTCATAGCTGGTACGTTAGCTCCTTTCTCATTATGATCTCCAGATACCAAAAAGAATAAAATATCGTCAAAAAGTCGAATTTTACAAAAAAGCGTATTTCATAGCTGGTACGTTAGCTCTTTCCTCATTATGATCTCCTGATACCAAAACAAGGAAAATATCGTCAAAAAGTCGAATTTTTACAAAAATGCGTATTTCATAGCTGGTACGTTAGCTCCTTTCTCATTATGATCTCCAGATACCAAAAAGAATAAAATATCGTCAAAAAGTCGAATTTTACAAAAATGCGTATTTCATAGCTGGTACGTTAGCTCTTTCCTCATTATGATCTCCTGATACCAAAACAAGGAAAATATCGTCAAAAAGTCGAATTTTGACAAAAATGCGTATTTCATAGCTGGTACGTTAGCTCTTTCCTCATTATGATCTCCTGATACCAAAACAAGGAAAATATCGTCAAAAAGTCGAATTATTACAAAAATGCGTATTTCATAGCTTGTACGATAGCTCCTTCCCCATTATGATCTCCTGATACCAAAAAGAATAAAATATCGTCAAAAAGTCGAATTATTACAAAAATGCGTATTTCATAGCTGGTACGTTAGCTCCTTTCTCATTATGATCTCCAGATACCAAAAAGAATAAAATATCGTCAAAAAGTCGAATTTTACAAAAATGCGTATTTCATAGCTGGTACGTTAGCTCATTCCTCATTATGATCTCCTGATACCAAAACAAGGAAAATATCGTCAAAAAGTCGAATTTTTACAAAAATGCGTATTTCATAGCTGGTACGTTAGCTCCTTCCCCATTATGATCTCCTGATACAAACAAGGAAAATATCGTCAAAAAGTCGAATTATTACAAAAATGCGTATTTCATAGCTTGTACGATAGCTCCTTTCTCATTATGATCTCCTGATACCAAAAAGAATAAAATATCGTCAAAAAGTCGAATTATTACAAAAATGCGTATTTCATAGCTGGTACGTTAGCTCCTTTCTCATTATGATCTCCAGATACCAAAAAGAATAAAATATCGTCAAAAAGTCGAATTTTACAAAAATGCGTATTTCATAGCTGGTACGTTAGCTCTTTCCTCATTATGATCTCCTGATACCAAAACAAGGAAAATATCGTCAAAAAGTCGAATTTTTACAAAAATGCGTATTTCATAGCTGGTACGTTAGCTCCTTTCTCATTATGATCTCCTGATACCAAAAAGAATAAAATATCGTCAAAAAGTCGAATTATTACAAAAATGCGTATTTCATAGCTGGTACGTTAGCTCCTTTCTCATTATGATCTCCTGATACCAAAAAGAATAAAGTATCGCCAAAAAGTCGAATTTTCACAAAAATGCGTATTTCATAGCTGGTACGTTAGCTCCTTTCTCATTATGATCTCCTGATACCAAAAAGAATAAAATATCGTCAAAAAGTCGAATTATTACAAAAATGCGTATTTCATAGCTTGTACGATAGCTCCTTTCTCATTATGATCTCCTGATACCAAAAAGAATAAAATATCGTCAAAAAGTCGAATTATTACAAAAATGCGTATTTCATAGCTGGTACGTTAGCTCCTTTCTCATTATGATCTCCAGATACCAAAAAGAATAAAATATCGTCAAAAAGTCGAATTTTACAAAAATGCGTATTTCATAGCTGGTACGTTAGCTCTTTCCTCATTATGATCTCCTGATACCAAAACAAGGAAAATATCGTCAAAAAGTCGAATTTTTACAAAAATGCGTATTTCATAGCTGGTACGTTAGCTCCTTTCTCATTATGATCTCCAGATACCAAAAAGAATAAAATATCGTCAAAAAGTCGAATTTTACAAAAATGCGTATTTCATAGCTGGTACGTTAGCTCTTTCCTCATTATGATCTCCTGATACCAAAACAAGGAAAATATCGTCAAAAAGTCGAATTTTTACAAAAATGCGTATTTCATAGCTGGTACGTTAGCTCTTTCCTCATTATGATCTCCTGATACCAAAAAGAATAAAATATCGTCAAAAAGTCGAATTTTACAAAAATGCGTATTTCATAGCTGGTACGTTAGCTCTTTCCTCATTATGATCTCCTGATACCAAAAAGAATAAAATATCGTAATAAAGTCGAATTATTACAAAAATGCGTATTTCATAGCTTGTACGATAGCTCCTTTCTCATTATGATCTCCTGATACCAAAAAGAATAAAATATCGTCAAAAAGTCGAATTATTACAAAAATGCGTATTTCATAGCTGGTACGTTAGCTCCTTTCTCATTATGATCTCCAGATACCAAAAAGAATAAAATATCGTCAAAAAGTCGAATTTTACAAAAATGCGTATTTCATAGCTGGTACGTTAGCTCTTTCCTCATTATGATCTCCTGATACCAAAACAAGGAAAATATCGTCAAAAAGTCGAATTTTTACAAAAATGCGTATTTCATAACTGGTACGTTAGCTCCTTCCCCATTATGATCTCCTGATACAAACAAGGAAAATATCGTCAAAAAGTCGAATTATTACAAAAATGCGTATTTCATAGCTTGTACGATAGCTCCTTCCCCATTATGATCTCCTGATACCAAAAAGAATAAAATATCGTCAAAAAGTCGAATTATTACAAAAATGCGTATTTCATAGCTTGTACGATAGCTCCTTTCTCATTATGATCTCCTGATACCAAAAAGAATAAAATATCGTCAAAAAGTCGAATTATTACAAAAATGCGTATTTCATAGCTGGTACGTTAGCTCCTTTCTCATTATGATCTGCAGATACCAAAAAGAATAAAATATCGTCAAAAAGTCGAATTTTACAAAAATGCGTATTTCATAGCTGGTACGTTAGCTCTTTCCTCATTATGATCTCCTGATACCAAAACAAGGAAAATATCGTCAAAAAGTCGAATTTTTACAAAAATGCGTATTTCATAGCTGGTACGTTAGCTCCTTCCCCTTTATGATCTCCTGATACAAACAAGGAAAATATCGTCAAAAAGTCGAATTATTACAAAAATGCGTATTTCATAGCTGGTACGTTAGCTCCTTCCCCATTATGATCTCCTGATACAAACAAGGAAAATATCGTCAAAAAGTCGAATTATTACAAAAATGCGTATTTCATAGCTGGTACGTTAGCTCTTTCCTCATTATGATCTCCTGATACCAAAACAAGGAAAATATCGTCAAAAAGTCGAATTTTTACAAAAATGCGTATTTCATAGCTGGTTTGTTAGCTCCTTCCCCATTATGATCTCCTGATACAAACAAGGAAAATATCGTCAAAAAGTCGAATTATTACAAAAATGCGTATTTCATAGCTTGTACGTTAGCTCCTTCCCCATTATGATCTCCTGATACAAACAAGGAAAATATCGTCAAAAAGTCGAATTATTACAAAAATGCGTATTTCATAGCTGGTACGTTAGCTCCTTCCCCATTATGATCTCCTGATACCAAAAAGAATAAAATATCGTCAAAAAGTCGAATTATTACAAAAATGCGTATTTCATAGCTTGTACGATAGCTCCTTTCTCATTATGATCTCCTGATACCAAAAAGAATAAAATATCGTCAAAAAGTCGAATTATTACAAAAATGCGTATTTCATAGCTGGTACGTTAGCTCCTTTCTCATTATGATCTCCAGATACCAAAAAGAATAAAATATCGTCAAAAAGTCGAATTTTACAAAAAAGCGTATTTCATAGCTGGTACGTTAGCTCTTTCCTCATTATGATCTCCTGATACCAAAACAAGGAAAATATCGTCAAAAAGTCGAATTTTTACAAAAATGCGTATTTCATAGCTGGTACGTTAGCTCCTTTCTCATTATGATCTCCAGATACCAAAAAGAATAAAATATCGTCAAAAAGTCGAATTTTACAAAAATGCGTATTTCATAGCTGGTACGTTAGCTCTTTCCTCATTATGATCTCCTGATACCAAAACAAGGAAAATATCGTCAAAAAGTCGAATTTTGACAAAAATGCGTATTTCATAGCTGGTACGTTAGCTCTTTCCTCATTATGATCTCCTGATACCAAAACAAGGAAAATATCGTCAAAAAGTCGAATTATTACAAAAATGCGTATTTCATAGCTTGTACGATAGCTCCTTCCCCATTATGATCTCCTGATACCAAAAAGAATAAAATATCGTCAAAAAGTCGAATTATTACAAAAATGCGTATTTCATAGCTGGTACGTTAGCTCCTTTCTCATTATGATCTCCAGATACCAAAAAGAATAAAATATCGTCAAAAAGTCGAATTTTACAAAAATGCGTATTTCATAGCTGGTACGTTAGCTCATTCCTCATTATGATCTCCTGATACCAAAACAAGGAAAATATCGTCAAAAAGTCGAATTTTTACAAAAATGCGTATTTCATAGCTGGTACGTTAGCTCCTTCCCCATTATGATCTCCTGATACAAACAAGGAAAATATCGTCAAAAAGTCGAATTATTACAAAAATGCGTATTTCATAGCTTGTACGATAGCTCCTTCCCCATTATGATCTCCTGATACCAAAAAGAATAAAATATCGTCAAAAAGTCGAATTATTACAAAAATGCGTATTTCATAGCTTGTACGATAGCTCCTTTCTCATTATGATCTCCTGATACCAAAAAGAATAAAATATCGTCAAAAAGTCGAATTATTACAAAAATGCGTATTTCATAGCTGGTACGTTAGCTCCTTTCTCATTATGATCTCCAGATACCAAAAAGAATAAAATATCGTCAAAAAGTCGAATTTTACAAAAATGCGTATTTCATAGCTGGTACGTTAGCTCTTTCCTCATTATGATCTCCTGATACCAAAACAAGGAAAATATCGTCAAAAAGTCGAATTTTTACAAAAATGCGTATTTCATAGCTGGTACGTTAGCTCCTTCCCCATTATGATCTCCTGATACAAACAAGGAAAATATCGTCAAAAAGTCGAATTATTACAAAAATGCGTATTTCATAGCTTGTACGATAGCTCCTTCCCCATTATGATCTCCTGATACCAAAAAGAATAAAATATCGTCAAAAAGTCGAATTATTACAAAAATGCGTATTTCATAGCTGGTACGTTAGCTCCTTTCTCATTATGATCTCCAGATACCAAAAAGAATAAAATATCGTCAAAAAGTCGAATTTTACAAAAATGCGTATTTCATAGCTGGTACGTTAGCTCTTTCCTCATTATGATCTCCTGATACCAAAACAAGGAAAATATCGTCAAAAAGTCGAATTTTTACAAAAATGCGTATTTCATAGCTGGTACGTTAGCTCTTTCCTCATTATGATCTCCTGATACCAAAACAAGGAAAATATCGCCAAAAAGTCGAATTATTACAAAAATGCGTATTTCATAGCTTGTACGATAGCTCCTTCCCCATTATGATCTCCTGATACCAAAAAGAATAAAATATCGTCAAAAAGTCGAATTATTACAAAAATGCGTATTTCATAGCTGGTACGTTAGCTCCTTTCTCATTATGATCTCCAGATACCAAAAAGAATAAAATATCGTCAAAAAGTCGAATTTTACAAAAATGCGTATTTCATAGCTGGTACGTTAGCTCTTTCCTCATTATGATCTCCTGATACCAAAACAAGGAAAATATCGTCAAAAAGTCGAATTTTTACAAAAATGCGTATTTCATAGCTGGTACGTTAGCTCTTTCCTCATTATGATCTCCTGATACCAAAACAAGGAAAATATCGCCAAAAAGTCGAATTATTACAAAAATGCGTATTTCATAGCTTGTACGTTAGCTCCTTCCCCATTATGATCTCCTGATACCAAAACAAGGAAAATATCAGCGAAAAGTCGAATTTTCACAAAAATGCGTATTTCATAGCTGGTACGTTAGCTCTTTCCTCATTATGATCTCCTGATACCAAAACAAGGAAAATATCGCCAAAAAGTCGAATTATTACAAAAATGCGTATTTCATAGCTGGTACGTTAGCTCCTTTCTCATTATGATCTCCTGATACCAAAAAGAATAAAATATCGCCAAAAAGTCGAATTTTCACAAAAATGCGTATTTCATAGCTGGTACGTTAGCTCCTTTCTCATTATGATCTCCTGATACCAAAAAGAATAAAATATCGTCAAAAAGTCGAATTATTACAAAAATGCGTATTTCATAGCTTGTACGATAGCTCCTTTCTCATTATGATCTCCTGATACCAAAAAGAATAAAATATCGTCAAAAATTCGAATTATTACAAAAATGCGTATTTCATAGCTGGTACGTTAGCTCCTTTCTCATTATGATCTCCAGATACCAAAAAGAATAAAATATCGTCAAAAAGTCGAATTTTACAAAAATGCGTATTTCATAGCTGGTACGTTAGCTCTTTCCTCATTATGATCTCCTGATACAAACAAGGAAAATATCGTCAAAAAGTCGAATTATTACAAAAATGCGTATTTCATAGCTTGTACGATAGCTCCTTCCCCATTATGATCTCCTGATACCAAAAAGAATAAAATATCGTCATAAAGTCGAATTATTACAAAAATGCGTATTTCATAGCTTGTACGATAGCTCCTTTCTCATTATGATCTCCTGATACCAAAACAAGGAAAATATCGTCAAAAAGTCGAATTTTACAAAAAAGCGTATTTCATAGCTGGTACGTTAGCTCTTTCCTCATTATGATCTCCTGATACCAAAACAAGGAAAATATCGTCAAAAAATCAAATTTTTACAAAAATGCGTATTTCATAGCTGGTACGTTAGCTCCTTTCTCATTATGATCTCCAGATACCAAAAAGAATAAAATATCGTCAAAAAGTCGAATTTTACAAAAATGCGTATTTCATAGCTGGTACGTTAGCTCTTTCCTCATTATGATCTCCTGATACCAAAACAAGGAAAATATCGTCAAAAAGTCGAATTTTGACAAAAATGCGTATTTCATAGCTGGTACGTTAGCTCTTTCCTCATTATGATCTCCTGATACCAAAACAAGGAAAATATCGTCAAAAAGTCGAATTATTACAAAAATGCGTATTTCATAGCTTGTACGATAGCTCCTTCCCCATTATGATCTCCTGATACCAAAAAGAATAAAATATCGTCAAAAAGTCGAATTATTACAAAAATGCGTATTTCATAGCTGGTACGTTAGCTCCTTTCTCATTATGATCTCCAGATACCAAAAAGAATAAAATATCGTCAAAAAGTCGAATTTTACAAAAATGCGTATTTCATAGCTGGTACGTTAGCTCATTCCTCATTATGATCTCCTGATACCAAAACAAGGAAAATATCGTCAAAAAGCCGAATTTTTACAAAAATGCGTATTTCATAGCTGGTACGTTAGCTCCATCCCCATTATGATCTCCTGATACAAACAAGGAAAATATCGTCAAAAAGTCGAATTATTACAAAAATGCGTATTTCATAGCTTGTACGATAGCTCCTTCCCCATTATGATCTCCTGATACCAAAAAGAATAAAATATCGTCAAAAAGTCGAATTATTACAAAAATGCGTATTTCATAGCTTGTACGATAGCTCCTTTCTCATTATGATCTCCTGATACCAAAAAGAATAAAATATCGTCAAAAAGTCGAATTTTACAAAAATGCGTATTTCATAGCTGGTACGTTAGCTCATTCCTCATTATGATCTCCTGATACCAAAACAAGGAAAATATCGTCAAAAAGTCGAATTTTTACAAAAATGCGTATTTCATAGCTGGTACGTTAGCTCCTTCCCCATTATGATCTCCTGATACAAACAAGGAAAATATCGTCAAAAAGTCGAATTATTACAAAAATGCGTATTTCATAGCTTGTACGATAGCTCCTTCCCCATTATGATCTCCTGATACCAAAAAGAATAAAATATCGTCAAAAAGGCGAATTATTACAAAAATGCGTATTTCATAGCTTGTACGATAGCTCCTTTCTCATTATGATCTCCTGATACCAAAAAGAATAAAATATCGTCAAAAAGTCGAATTATTACAAAAATGCGTATTTCATAGCTGGTACGTTAGCTCCTTTCTCATTATGATCTCCAGATACCAAAAAGAATAAAATATCGTCAAAAAGTCGAATTTTACAAAAATGCGTATTTCATAGCTGGTACGTTAGCTCTTTCCTCATTATGATCTCCTGATACCAAAACAAGGAAAATATCGTCAAAAAGTCGAATTTTTACAAAAATGCGTATTTCATAGCTGGTACGTTAGCTCCTTCCCCATTATGATCTCCTGATACAAACAAGGAAAATATCGTCAAAAAGTCGAATTATTACAAAAATGCGTATTTCATAGCTTGTACGTTAGCTCCTTCCCCATTATGATCTCCTGATACAAACAAGGAAAATATCGTCAAAAAGTCGAATTATTACAAAAATGCGTATTTCATAGCTTGTACGATAGCTCCTTCCCCATTATGATCTCCTGATACCAAAAAGAATAAAATATCGTCAAAAAGTCGAATTATTACAAAAATGCGTATTTCATAGCTGGTACGTTAGCTCCTTTCTCATTATGATCTCCAGATACCAAAAAGAATAAAATATCGTCAAAAAGTCGAATTTTACAAAAATGCGTATTTCATAGCTGGTACGTTAGCTCATTCCTCATTATGATCTCCTGATACCAAAACAAGGAAAATATCGTCAAAAAGTCGAATTTTTACAAAAATGCGTATTTCATAGCTGGTACGTTAGCTCCTTCCCCATTATGATCTCCTGATACAAACAAGGAAAATATCGTCAAAAAGTCGAATTATTACAAAAATGCGTATTTCATAGCTTGTACGATAGCTCCTTCCCCATTATGATCTCCTGATACCAAAAAGAATAAAATATCGTCAAAAAGTCGAATTATTACAAAAATGCGTATTTCATAGCTTGTACGATAGCTCCTTTCTCATTATGATCTCCTGATACCAAAACAAGTAAAATATCGTCAAAAAGTCGAATTATTACAAAAATGCGTATTTCATAGCTTGTACGATAGCTCCTTCCCCATTATGATCTCCTGATACCAAAAAGAATAAAATATCGTCAAAAAGTCGAATTATTACAAAAATGCGTATTTCATAGCTGGTACGTTAGCTCCTTTCTCATTATGATCTCCAGATACCAAAAAGAATAAAATATCGTCAAAAAGTCGAATTTTACAAAAAAGCGTATTTCATAGCTGGTACGTTAGCTCTTTCCTCATTATGATCTCCTGATACCAAAACAAGGAAAATATCGTCAAAAAGTCGAATTTTTACAAAAATGCGTATTTCATAGCTGGTACGTTAGCTCCTTTCTCATTATGATCTCCAGATACCAAAAAGAATAAAATATCGTCAAAAAGTCGAATTTTACAAAAATGCGTATTTCATAGCTGGTACGTTAGCTCTTTCCTCATTATGATCTCCTGATACCAAAAAAATGAAAATATCGTCAAAAAGTCGAATTTTTACAAAAATGCGTATTTCATAGCTGGTACGTTAGCTCCTTTCTCATTATGATCTCCAGATACCAAAAAGAATAAAATATCGTCAAAAAGTCGAATTTTACAAAAATACGTATTTCATAGCTGGTACGTTAGCTCTTTCCTCATTATGATCTCCTGATACCAAAACAAGGAAAATATCGTCAAAAAGTCGAATTTTTACAAAAATGCGTATTTCATAGCTGGTACGTTAGCTCTTTCCTCATTATGATCTCCTGATACCAAAACAAGGAAAATATCGTCAAAAAGTCGAATTTTTACAAAAATGCGTATTTCATAGCTGGTACGTTAGCTCCTTCCCCATTATGATCTCCTGATACCAAAAAGAATAAAATATCGTCAAAAAGTCGAATTATTACAAAAATGCGTATTTCATAGCTTGTACGATAGCTCCTTTCTCATTATGATCTCCTGATACCAAAAAGAATAAAATATCGTCAAAAAGTCGAATTATTACAAAAATGCGTATTTCATAGCTGGTACGTTAGCTCCTTTCTCATTATGATCTCCAGATACCAAAAAGAATAAAATATCGTCAAAAAGTCGAATTTTACAAAAATGCGTATTTCATAGCTGGTACGTTAGCTCTTTCCTCATTATGATCTCCTGATACCAAAACAAGGAAAATATCGTCAAAAAGTCGAATTTTTACAAAAATGCGTATTTCATAGCTGGTACGTTAGCTCCTTCCCCATTATGATCTCCTGATACAAACAAGGAAAATATCGTCAAAAAGTCGAATTATTACAAAAATGCGTATTTCATAGCTTGTACGTTAGCTCCTTCCCCATTATGATCTCCTGATACAAACAAGGAAAATATCGTCAAAAAGTCGAATTATTACAAAAATGCGTATTTCATAGCTTGTACGATAGCTCCTTTCTCATTATGATCTCCTGATACCAAAACAAGGAAAATATCGTCAAAAAGTCGAATTATTACAAAAATGCGTATTTCATAGCTTGTACGATAGCTCCTTCCCCATTATGATCTCCTGATACCAAAAAGAATAAAATATCGTCAAAAAGTCGAATTATTACAAAAATGCGTATTTCATAGCTGGTACGTTA